>OU343164.1:17986425-18542473 GCA_910595825.1 Philhelius pedissequus | reverse complement strand
ACCCATCAAACTTGCCCCAGCGACTTAAAAATTATATATTCGTGATCTTGGAACTGCCACCTTTTAATCCATGTAACGAATGACACGAAAAACTAATTTTAAAAAAATTGGACATTTTTATCTTTAAACGCGTTTTCCGGCTAAACTATGCGTCCTAGACCCATCAAACTTTACACTTTTTCTGTCCCTTAAAATTCGATTTGCGGCTAAACTACTTGCCCCAGCGACTTAAAAATTATATATTCGTGATCTTGGAACTGCCACCTTTTAATCCATGTAACGAATGACACGAAAAACTAATTTTAAAAAAATTGGACATTTTTATCTTTAAACGCGTTTTCCGGCTAAACTATGCGTCCTAGACCCATCAAACTTTACACTTTTTCTGTCCCTTAAAATTCGATTTGCGGCTAAACTACTTGCCCCAGCGACTTAAAAATTATATATTCGTGATCTTGGAACTGCCACCTTTTAATCCATGTAACGAATGACACGAAAAACTAATTTTAAAAAAATTGGACATTTTTATCCTTAAACGCGTTTTCCGGCTAAACTATGCGTCCTAGACCCATCAAACTTTACACTTTTTCCGTCCCTTAAAATTCGATTTGCAGCTAAACTACTTGCCCCAGCGACTTAAAAATTATATATTCGTGATCTTGGAACTGACACCTTTTAATCCATGTAACGAATGACACGAAAAACTAATTTTAAAAAAATTGGACATTTTTATCTTTAAACGCGTTTTCCGGCTAAACTATGCGTCCTAGACCCATCAAACTTTACACTTTTTCTTTCCCTTAAAATTCGATTTGCGGCTAAACTACTTGCCCCAGCGACTTAAAAATTATATATTCGTGATCTTGGAACTGCCGCCTTTTAATCCATGTAACGAATGACACGAAAAACTAATTTTAAAAAAATTGGACATTTTTATCTTTAAACGCGTTTTCCGGCTAAACTATGCGCCCTAGACCCATCAAACTTTACACTTTTTCTGTCCCTTAAAATTCGATTTGCGGCTAAACTACTTGCCCCAGCGACTTAAAAATTATATATTCGTGATCTTGGAACTGCCACCTTTTAATCCATGTAACGAATGACACGAAAAACTAATTTTAAAAAAATTGGACATTTTTATCTTTAAACGCGTTTTCCGGCTAAACTATGCGTCCTAGACCCATCAAACTTTACACTTTTTCTGTCCCTTAAAATTCGATTTGGCGCTAAACTACTTGCCCCAGCGACTTAAAAATTATATATTCGTGATCTTGGAACTGCCACCTTTTAATCCATGTAACGAATGACACGAAAAACTAATTTTAAAAAAAATTGGACTATTTTTATCTTTTAAACGCGTTTTCCGGCTAAACTATGCGTCCTAGACCCATCAAACTTTACACTTTTTCTGTCCCTTAAAATTCGATTTGCGGCTAAACTACTTGCCCAGCGACTTAAAAAATATATATTCGTGATCTTGGAACTGCCACCTTTTAATCATGTAACGAATGACACGAAAAACTAATTTTAAAAAAATTGGACATTTTTATCTTTAAACGCGTTTTCCGGCTAAACTATGCGTCCTAGACCCATCAAACTTTACACTTTTTCTGTCCCTTAAAATTCGATTTGCGGCTAAACTACTTGCCCAGCGACTTAAAAATTATATATTCGTGATCTTGGAACTGCCACCTTTTAATCCATGTAACGAATGACACGAAAAACTAATTTTAAAAAAATTGGACATTTTTATCTTTAAACGCGTTTTCCGGCTAAACTATGCAGTCCTAGACCCATCAAACTTTACACTTTTTCTGTCCCTTAAAATTCGATTTGCGGCTAAACTACTTGCCCAGCGACTTAAAAATTTATATTCGTGATCTTGGAACTGCCACCTTTTAATCCATGTAACGAATGACACGAAAAACTAATTTTAAAAAATTGGACATTTTTATCTTTAAACGCGTTTTCCGGCTAAACTATGCGCCCTAGACCCATCAAACTTTACACTTTTTCTGTCCCTTAAAATTCGATTTGCGGCTAAACTACTTGCCCCAGCGACTTAAAAAATATATATTCGTGATCTTGGAACTGCCACCTTTTAATCCATGTAACGAATGACACGAAAAACTAATTTTAAAAAAATTGGACATTTTTATCTTTAAACGCGTTTTCCGGCTAAACTATGCGTCCTAGACCCATCAAACTTTACACTTTTTCTGTCCCTTAAAATTCGATTTGGGCTAAACTACTTGCCCCCGCGACCTTAAAAATTATATATTCGTGATCTTGGAACTGCCACTTTTAATCCATGTAACGAATGACACGAAAAACTAATTTAAAAAAATTGGACATTTTTATCTTTAAACGCGTTTTCCGGCTAAACTATGCGTCCTAGACCCATCAAACTTTACACTTTTTCTGTCCCTTAAAATTCGATTTGCGGCTAAACTACTTGCCCCAGCGACTTAAAAATTATATATTCGTGATCTTGGAACTGCCACCTTTTAATCCATGTAACGAATGACACGAAAAACTAATTTTAAAAAAAATTGGACATTTTTATCTTTAAACGCGTTTTCCGGCTAAACTATGCGTCCTAGACCCATCAAACTTTACACTTTTTCTGTCCCTTAAAATTCGATTTGCGGCTAAACTACTTGCCAGCGACTTAAAAATTATATATTCGTGATCTTGGAACTGCCACCTTTTAATCCATGTAACGAATGACACGAAAAACTAATTTAAAAAAATTGGACATTTTTATCTTTAAACGCGTTTTCCGGCTAAACTATGCGTCCTAGACCCATCAAACTTTACACTTTTTCTGTCCCTTAAAATTCGATTTGCGGCTAAACTACTTGCCCCAGCGACTTAAAAATTATATATTCGTGATCTTGGAACTGCCACCTTTTAATCCATGTAACGAATGACACGAAAAACTAATTTTAAAAAAATTGGACATTTTTATCTTTAAACGCGTTTTCCGGCTAAACTATGAGTCCTAGACCCATCAAACTTTACACTTTTTCTGTCCCTTAAAATTCGATTTGCGGCTAAACTACTTGCCCCAGCGACTTAAAAATTATATATTCGTGATCTTGGAACTGCCACCTTTTAATCCATGTAACGAATGACACGAAAAACTAATTTTAAAAAAAATGGACATTTTTATCTTTAAACGCGTTTTCCGGCTAAACTATGCGTCCTAGACCCATCAAACTTTACACTTTTTCTGTCCCTTAAAATTCGATTTGCGGCTAAACTACTTGCCCCAGCGACTTAAAAATTATATATTCGTGATCTTGGAACTGCCACCTTTTAATCCATGTAACGAATGACACGAAAAACTAATTTTAAAAAAATTGGACATTTTTATCTTTAAACGCGTTTTCCGGGTAAACTATGCGTCCTAGACCCATCAAACTTTACACTTTTTCTGTCCCTTAAAATTCGATTTGCGGCTAAACTACTTGCCCCAGCGACTTAAAAATTATATATTCGTGATCTTGGAACTGCCACCTTTTAATCCATGTAACGAATGACACGAAAAACTAATTTTAAAAAAATTGGACATTTTTATCTTTAAACGCGTTTTCCGGCTAAACTATGCGTCCTAGACCCATCAAACTTTACACTTTTTCTGTCCCTTAAAATTCGATTTGCGGCTAAACTACTTGCCCCAGCGACTTAAAATTATATATTCGTGATCTTGGAACTGCCACCTTTTAATCCATGTAACGAATGACACGAAAAACTAATTTTAAAAAATTGGACATTTTTATCTTTAAACGCGTTTTCCGGCTAAACTATGCGTCCTAGACCCATCAAACTTTACACTTTTTCTGTCCCTTAAAATCGATTTGCGGCTAAACTACTTGCCCCAGCGACTTAAAAATTATATATTCGTGATCTTGGAACTGCCACCTTTTAATCCATGTAACGAATGACACGAAAAACTAATTTTAAAAAAATTGGACATTTTTATCTTTAAACGCGTTTTCCGGCTAAACTATGCGTCCTAGACCCATCAAACTTTACACTTTTTCTGTCCCTTAAAATTCGATTTGCGGCTAAACTACTTGCCCCAGCGACTTAAAAATTATATATTCGTGATCTTGGAACTGCCACCTTTTAATCCATGTAACGAATGACACGAAAAACTAATTTTAAAAAAATTGGACATTTTTATCTTTAAACGCGTTTCCGGCTAAACTATGCGTCCTAGACCCATCAAACTTTACACTTTTTCTGTCCCTTAAAATTCGATTTGCGGCTAAACTACTTGCCCCAGCGACTTAAAAATTATATATTCGTGATCTTGGAACTGCCACCTTTTAATCCATGTAACGAATGACACGAAAAACTAATTTTAAAAAAATGGACATTTTTATCTTTAAACGCGTTTTCCGGCTAAACTATGCGTCCTAGACCCATCAAACTTTACACTTTTTCTGTCCCTTAAAATTCGATTTGCGGCTAAACTACTTGCCCCAGCGACTTAAAAATTATATATTCGTGATCTTGGAACTGCCACCTTTTAATCCATGTAACGAATGACACGAAAAACTAATTTTAAAAAAATTGGACATTTTTATCTTTAAACGCGTTTTCCGGCTAAACTATGCGTCCTAGACCCATCAAACTTTACACTTTTTCTGTCCCTTAAAATTCGATTTGCGGCTAAACTACTTGCCCCAGCGACTTAAAAATTATATATTCGTGATCTTGGAACTGCCACCTTTTAATCCATGTAACGAATGACACGAAAAACTAATTTTAAAAAAATTGGACATTTTTATCTTTAAACGCGTTTTCCGGCTAAACTATGCGTCCTAGACCCATCAAACTTTACACTTTTTCTGTCCCTTAAAATTCGATTTGCGGCTAAACTACTTGCCCCAGCGACTTAAAAATTATATATTCGTGATCTTGGAACTGCCACCTTTTAATCCATGTAACGAATGACACGAAAAACTAATTTTAAAAAATTGGACATTTTTATCTTTAAACGCGTTTTCCGGCTAAACTATGCGTCCTAGACCCATCAAACTTTATACTTTTTCTGTCCCTTAAAATCGATTTGCGGCTAAACTACTTGCCCCAGCGACTTAAAAATTATATATTCGTGATCTTGGAACTGCCACCTTTTAATCCATGTAACGAATGACACGAAAAACTAATTTTAAAAAAATTGGACATTTTTATCTTTAAACGCGTTTTCCGGCTAAACTATGCGTCCTAGACCCATCAAACTTTACACTTTTTCTGTCCCTTAAAATTCGATTTGCGGCTAAACTACTTGCCCAGCGACTTAAAAATTATATATTCGTGATCTTGGAACTGCCACCTTTTAATCCATGTAACGAATGACACGAAAAACTAATTTTAAAAAAATTGGACATTTTTATCTTTAAACGCGCTTTTCCGGCTAAACTATGCGTCCTAGACCCATCAAACTTTACACTTTTTCTGTCCCTTAAAATTCGATTTGCGGCTAAACTACTTGCCCCAGCGACTTAAAAATTATATATTCGTGATCTTGGAACTGCCACCTTTTAATCCATGTAACGAATGACACGAAAAACTAATTTTAAAAAAATTGGACATTTTTATCTTTAAACGCGTTTTCCGGCTAAACTATGCGTCTAGACCCATCAAACTTTACACTTTTTCTGTCCCTTAAAATTCGATTTGCGGCTAAACTACTTGCCCCAGCGACTTAAAAATTATATATTCGTGATCTTGGAACTGCCACCTTTTAATCCATGTAACGAATGACACGAAAAACTAATTTTAAAAAAAATTGGACATTTTTATCTTTAAACGCGTTTTCCGGCTAAACTATGCGTCCTAGACCCATCAAACTTTACACTTTTTCTGTCCCTTAAAATTCGATTTGCGGCTAAACTACTTGCCCCAGCGACTTAAAAATTATATATTCGTGATCTTGGAACTGCCACCTTTTAATCCATGTAACGAATGACACGAAAAAACTAATTTTAAAAAAATTGGACATTTTTATCTTTAAACGCGTTTTCCGGCTAAACTATGCGTCCTAGACCCATCAAACTTTACACTTTTTCTGTTCCTTAAAATTCGATTTGCGGCTAAACTACTTGCCCCAGCGACTTAAAAATTATATATTCGTGATCTTGGAACTGCCACCTTTTAATCCATGTAACGAATGACACGAAAAACTAATTTTAAAAAAATTGGACATTCTTATCTTTAAACGCGTTTTCCGGCTAAACTATGCGTCCTAGACCCATCAAACTTTACACTTTTTCTGTCCCTTAAAATTCGATTTGCGGCTAAACTACTTGCCCCAGCGACTTAAAAATTATATATTCGTGATCTTGGAACTGCCACCTTTTAATCCATGTAACGAATGACACGAAAAACTAATTTTTAAAAAAATTGGACATTTTTATCTTTAAACGCGTTTTTCCGGCTAAACTATGCGTCCTGGACCCATCAAACTTTACACTTTTTCTGTCCCTTAAAATTCGATTTTGCGGCTAAACTACTTGCCCCAGCGACTTAAAAATTATATATTCGTGATCTTGGAACTGCCACCTTTTAATCCATGTAACGAATGACACGAAAAACTAATTTTAAAAAAATTGGACATTTTTATCTTTAAACGCGTTTTCCGGCTAAACTATGCGTCCTAGACCATCAAACTTTACACTTTTTCTGTCCCTTAAAATTCGATTTGTGGCTAAACTACTTGCCCAGCGACTTAAAAATTATATATTCGTGATCTTGGAACTGCCACCTTTTAATCCATGTAACGAATGACACGAAAAACTAATTTTAAAAAAATTGGACATTTTTATCTTTAAACGCGTTTTCCGGCTAAACTATGCGTCCTAGACCCATCAAACTTTACACTTTTTCTGTCCCTTAAAATTCGATTTGCGGCTAAACTACTTACCCCAGCGACTTAAAAATTATATATTCGTGATCTTGGAACTGCCACCTTTTAATCCATGTAACGAATGACACGAAAAACTATTTTTAAAAAAAATGGACATTTTTATCTTTAAACGCTTTTTCCGGCTAAACTATGCGTCCTAGACCCATCAAACTTTACACTTTTTCTGTCCCTTAAAATTCGATTTGCGGCTAAACTACTTGCCCCAGCGACTTAAAAAATTATATATTCGTGATCTTGGAACTGCCACCTTTTAATCCATGTAACGAATGACACGAAAAACTAATTTTAAAAAAATTGGACATTTTTATCTTTAAACGCGTTTTCCGGCTAAACTATGCGTCCTAGACCCATCAAACTTTACACTTTTTTCTGTCCCTTAAAATTCGATTTGCGGCTAAACTACTTGCCCCAGCGACTTAAAAATTATATATTCGTGATCTTGGAACTGCCACCTTTTAATCCATGTAACGAATGACACGAAAAACTAATTTTTAAAAAATTGGACATTTTTATCTTTAAACGCGTTTTCCGGCTAAACTATGCGTCCTAGACCCATCAAACTTTACACTTTTTCTGTCCCTTAAAATCGATTTGCGGCTAAACTACTTGCCCCAGCGACTTAAAAAATTATATATTCGTGATCTTGGAACTGCCACCTTTTAATCCATGTAACGAATGACACGAAAAACTAATTTTAAAAAAATTGGACATTTTTATCTTTAAACGCGTTTTCCGGCTAAACTATGCGTCCTAGACCCATCAAACTTTACACTTTTTCTGTCCCTTAAAATTCGATTTGCGGCTAAACTACTTGCCCCAGCGACTTAAAAATTATATATTCGTGATCTTGGAACTGCCACCTTTTAATCCATGTAACGAATGACACGAAAAACTAATTTTAAAAAAATTGGACATTTTTATCTTTAAACGCGCTTTTCCGGCTAAACTATGCGTCCTAGACCCATCAAACTTTACACTTTTTCTGTCCTTAAAATTCGATTTGCGGCTAAACTACTTGCCCCAGCGACTTAAAAATTATATATTCGTGATCTTGGAACTGCCACCTTTTAATCCATGTAACGAATGACACGAAAAACTAATTTTAAAAAAAATTGGACATTTTTATCTTTAAACGCGTTTTCCGGCTAAACTATGCGTCCTAGACCCATCAAACTTTACACTTTTTCTGTCCCTTAAAATTCGATTTGCGGCTAAACTACTTGCCCCAGCGACTTAAAAATTATATATTCGTGATCTTGGAACTGCCACCTTTTAATCCATGTAACGAATGACACGAAAAACTAATTTAAAAAAAAATTGGACATTTTTTATCTTTAAACGCGTTTTCCGGGCTAAACTATGCGTCCTAGACCCATCAAACTTTACACTTTTTCTGTCCCTTAAAATTCGATTTGAGGGCTAAACTACTTGCCCCAGCGACTTAAAAATTATATATTCGTGATCTTGGAACTGCCACCTTTTAATCCATGTAACGAATGACACGAAAAACTAATTTTAAAAAAATTGGACATTTTTATCTTTAAACGCGTTTTCCGGCTAAACTATGCGTCCTAGACCCATCAAACTTTACACTTTTTCTGTCCTTAAAATTCGATTTGCGGCTAAACTACTTGCCCCAGCGACTTAAAAATTATATATTCGTGATCTTGGAACTGCCACCTTTTAATCCATGTAACGAATGACACGAAAAACTAATTTTAAAAAAATTGGACATTTTTATCTTTAAACGCGTTTTCCGGCTAAACTATGCGTCCTAGACCCATCAAACTTTATACTTTTTCTGTCCCTTAAAATCCGATTTGCGGCTAAACTACTTGCCCAGCGACTTAAAAATTATATATTCGTGATCTTGGAACTGCACCTTTTAATCCATGTAACGAATGACACGAAAAACTAATTTTAAAAAAATTGGACATTTTTATCTTTAAACGCGTTTTCCGGCTAAACTATGCGTCCTAGACCCATCAAACTTTACACTTTTCTGTCCCTTAAAATTCGATTTGCGGCTAAACTACTTGCCCCCAGCGACTTAAAAATTATATATTCGTGATCTTGGAACTGCCACCTTTTAATCCATGTAACGAATGACACGAAAAACTAATTTTAAAAAAATTGGACATTTTTATCTTTAAACGCGCTTTTCCGGCTAAACTATGCGTCCTAGACCCATCAAACTTTACACTTTTTCTGTCCCTTAAAATTCGATTTGCGGCTAAACTACTTGCCCCAGCGACTTAAAAATTATATATTCGTGATCTTGGAACTGCCACCTTTTAATCCATGTAACGAATGACACGAAAAACTAATTTTAAAAAAAATTGGACATTTTTATCTTTAAACGCGTTTTCCGGCTAAACTATGTGTATTAGACCCATCAAACTTTACACTTTTTCTGTCCATTAAAATTCGATTTGCGGCTAAACTACTTGCCCCAGCGACTTAAAAATTATATATTCGTGATCTTGGAACTGCCACCTTTTAATCCATGTAACGAATGACACGAAAAACTAATTTTAAAAAAAATTGGACATTTTTATCTTTAAACGCGTTTTCCGGCTAAACTATGCGTCCTAGACCCATCAAACTTTACACTTTTTCTGTCCCTTAAAATTCGATTTGCGGCTAAACTACTTGCCCCAGCGACTTAAAAATTATATATTCGTGATCTTGGAACTGCCACCTTTTAATCCATGTAACGAATGACACGAAAAACTAATTTTAAAAAAAATTGGACATTTTTATCTTTAAACGCGTTTTCCGGCTAAACTATGCGTCCTAGACCCATCAAACTTTACACTTTTTCTGTCCTTAAAATTCGATTTGTGGCTAAACTACTTGCCCCAGCGACTTAAAAATTATATATTCGTGATCTTGGAACTGCCACCTTTTAATCCATGTAACGAATGACACGAAAAACTAATTTTAAAAAAATTGGACATTCTTATCTTTAAACGCGTTTTCCGGCTAAACTATGCGTCCTAGACCCATCAAACTTTACACTTTTTCTGTCCCTTAAAATTCGATTTGCGGCTAAACTACTTGCCCCAGCGACTTAAAAATTATATATTCGTGATCTTGGAACTGCACCTTTTAATCCATGTAACGAATGACACGAAAAACTAATTTTAAAAAAATTGGACATTTTTATCTTTAAACGCGTTTTCCGGCTAAACTATGCGTCCTAGACCATCAAACTTTACACTTTTTTCTGTCCCTTAAAATTCGATTTGTGGCTAAACTACTTGCCCCAGCGACTTAAAAATTATATATTCGTGATCTTGGAACTGCCACCTTTTAATCCATGTAACGAATGACACGAAAAAACTAATTTTAAAAAAATTGGACATTTTTATCTTTAAACGCGTTTTCCGGCTAAACTATGCGTCCTAGACCCATCAAACTTTACACTTTTTCTGTCCCTTAAAATTCGATTTGCGGCTAAACTACTTACCCAGCGACTTAAAAATTATATATTCGTGATCTTGGAACTGCCACCTTTTAATCCATGTAACGAATGACACGAAAAACTATTTTTAAAAAAAATGGACATTTTTATCTTTAAACGCTTTTTCCGGCTAAACTATGCGTCCTAGACCCATCAAACTTTACACTTTTTCTGTCCCTTAAAATTCGATTTGCGGCTAAACTACTTGCCCCAGCGACTTAAAAATTATATATTCGTGATCTTGGAACTGCCACCTTTTAATCCATGTAACGAATGACACGAAAAACTAATTTTAAAAAAATTGGACATTTTAATCTTTAAACGCGTTTTCCGGCTAAACTATGAGTCCTAGACCCATCAAACTTTACACTTTTTCTGTCCCTTAAAATTCGATTTGCGGCTAAACTACTTGCCCCAGCGACTTAAAAATTATATATTCGTGATCTTGGAACTGCCACCTTTTATCCATGTAACGAATGACACGAAAAACTAATTTAAAAAAAAATTGGACATTTTTATCTTTAAACGCGTTTTTCCGGCTAAACTATGCGTCCTAGACCCATCAAACCTTACACTTTTTCTGTCCCTTAAAATTCGATTTGCGGCTAAACTACTTGCCCCAGCGACTTAAAAATTATATATTCGTGATCTTGGAACTGCCACCTTTTAATCCATGTAACGAATGACACGAAAAACTAATTTTAAAAAAATTGGACATTTTACCTTTAAACGCGTTTTCCGGCTAAACTATGCGTCCTAGACCCATCAAACTTTACACTTTTTCTGTCCCTTAAAATTCGATTTGCGGCTAAACTACTTGCCCCAGCGACTTAAAAATTATATATCGTGATCTTGGAACTGCCACCTTTTAATCCATTTAACGAATGACACGAAAAACTAATTTAAAAAAAAATTGGACATTTTTATCTTTAAACGCGTTTTCCGGCTAAACTATGCGTCCTAGACCCATCAAACCTTACACTTTTTCTGTCCCTTAAAATTCGATTTGCGGCTAAACTACTTGCCCAGCGACTTAAAAATTATATATTCGTGATCTTGGAACTGCCGCCTTTTAATCCATGTAACGAATGACACGAAAAACTAATTTTAAAAAAATTGGACATTTTTACCTTTAAACGCGTTTTCCGGCTAAACTATGCGTCCTAGACCCATCAAACTTTACACTTTTTCTGTCCCTTAAAATTCGATTTGCGGCTAAACTACTTGCCCCAGCGACTTAAAAATTATATATTCGTGATCTTGGAACTGCCACCTTTTAATCCATGTAACGAATGACACGAAAAACTAATTTTAAAAAAAATTGGACATTTTTATCTTTAAACGCGTTTTTCCGGATAAACTATGCGTCCTAGACCCATCAAACTTTACACTTTTTCTGTCCCTTAAAATTCGATTTGCGGCTAAACTACTTGCCCCAGCGACTTAAAAATTATATATTCGTGATCTTGGAACTGCCACCTTTTAATCCATGTAACGAATGACACGAAAAACTAATTTTAAAAAAATTGGACATTTTTATCTTTAAACGCGTTTTCCGGCTAAACTATGCGTCCTAGACCCATCAAACTTTACACTTTTTCTGTCCCTTAAAATTCGATTTGCGGCTAAACTACTTGCCCCAGCGACTTAAAAATTATATATTCGTGATCTTGGAACTGCACCTTTTAATCCATGTAACGAATGACACGAAAAACTAATTTTAAAAAATTGGACATTTTTATCTTTAAACGCGTTTTCCGGCTAAACTATGCGTCCTAGACCCATCAAACTTTACACTTTTTCTGTCCCTTAAAATTCGATTTGCGGCTAAACTACTTGCCCCAGCGACTTAAAAATTATATATTCGTGATCTTGGAACTGCCACCTTTTAATCCATGTAACGAATGACACGAAAAACTAATTTTAAAAAAAATTGGACATTTTTATCTTTAAACGCGTTTTCCGGCTAAACTATGCGTCCTAGACCCATCAAACTTTACACTTTTTCTGTCCCTTAAAATTCGATTTGCGGCTAAACTACTTGCCCCAGCGCACAGTGGTTTAATTTGTTTGGAAAGGGCGGTCAAAACTCAAAATTCCATTTTAGATGACAGAATATAAAATAAATTGTTAAGAAAGTGATTTATTGTAAATATTATTTAATTTTATTAACAATTAAAGCAATAAATTCAAAAAATATTTTTATATAGTGTGGATTTTTGTGTTTTTTTTTCAAATTTCTTTCGTTATAAAGCAAAGGGTATGAGGGAAGAATTAATCTATTTAATAAATCAGTGTTTGTTGTCAGCCTAGATATTTCGTGTGTTGTTCGTTCGGAAAAATTTTACATCTTTGTTTTTCACCTCTGCTGCCTCTTCAGTTAATTGGCCTATAGGCCACAATTTGTCCTCCGTGAATGAGAACTTTGTGTATTGAAGCTGGCATTGGCACGAAGGGTATTCTGCAACAATTTCACGAGTTGTATCTTGCCGCAACCAAAAGTTTCAAAGAATCATTTGAATTAAGTTTTTTAACTTGTAGATTGTCTCTAGACTGGCAATGCCTCAAGACACAAGCGATATCTTTATCTACTTCAACGATTTTACCAATACATCTCCACTTAGTTCGAGACGAGCTTTACTAAAAATGTGTTTTTTAGTCTCCCTTGACTATTTGGGGACTTTTTTTTCTTATGGTTGCTCATGTGCTTGATAGAATCAAGCCAATAACTATTTGTAGATAAAACCGTTATTTTTTTAGGAACAAGCTTCCCACTTTCTATGAAAGGACTTACATAACGTACTTATATTTTTCTTGGCCTCCAAACTTCCAATTTGGTAAGTTTCCTTCAAAATTGTCCACGTTTCATTAATTTTGGCAACACTGCGACCTTTCTTCGACGTATACTAAATATTAAAAATATCAATCCGCTTTATCATAGTGCTAAAATCTAAAAAAAATAGTGTAAAACAGTGTTTGACTTCGGGTCAAAATTTTACGATTTGCGCAAATTTGCGCAAAAAAGGTAGTGTATGCTCGTAAAGAGGAAAGATAATCCCAAATTATTCTATATAAATTATTGTGGGATTTTATGGGAATTTGATGTTTCGGCTCTTGATAAAAACACAAAATATGAAAAAAAAACACAATGTATGACCTCTATTGAGGTCAAAATAAAATATATATATTTATTTTTCAAAGAAAACATTAAGCTATCGTTATACATTATTTTATTACTCACATCAATCACATTTTTTCCAAAACTAACCTTAATAACAGACCCAAAAATGGTTAAACCGCAATGTCGTATTTTCAGATTAGGGTTTTTTATAAAATTGGGAAAAACACTCAACTTCGTGGCGCGACTGACTGCCAATTACTAATTTTATAGAAAAAATCTTACTGTCACTATATTGTCCCGTTATCATAGATAATTATTGCATTAAAAAAAATTAATTTATTAAATCTTGAAATTTTGACTTTTGGCCTATGGGAGAAACCACTGTGCAGCGACTTAAAAATTATATATTCGTGATCTTGGAACTTCCACCTTTTAATCCATGTAACGAATGACACGAAAAACTAATTTTAAAAAAATTGGACATTTTTATCTTTAAACGCGTTTTCCGGCTAAACTATGCGTCCTAGACCCATCAAACTTTACACTTTTTCTGTCCCTTAAAATTCGATTTGCGGCTAAACTACTTGCCCCAGCGACTTAAAAATTATATATTCGTGATCTTGGAACTGCCACCTTTTAATCCATGTAACGAATGACACGAAAAACTAATTTTAAAAAAATTGGACATTTTTATCTTTAAACGCGTTTTCCGGCTAAACTATGCGTCCTAGACCCATCAAACTTTACACTTTTTCTGTCCCTTAAAATTCGATTTGCGGCTAAACTACTTGCCCCAGCGACTTAAAAATTATATATTCGTGATCTTGGAACTGCCACCTTTTAATCCATGTAACGAATGACACGAAAAACTAATTTTAAAAAAATTGGACATTTTTATCTTTAAACGCGTTTTCCGGCTAAACTATGCGTCCTAGACCCATCAAACTTTACACTTTTTCTGTCCCTTAAAATTCGATTTGCGGCTAAACTACTTGCCCCAGTGACTTAAAAATTATATATTCGTGATCTTGGAACTGCCACCTTTTAATCCATGTAACGAATGACACGAAAAACTAATTTTAAAAAAATTGGACATTTTTATCTTTAAACGCGTTTTCCGGCTAAGCTATGCGTCCTAGACCCATCAAACTTTACACTTTTTCTGTCCCTTAAAATTCGATTTGTGGCTAAACTACTTGCCCCAGCGACTTAAAAATTATATATTCGTGATCTTGGAACTGCCACCTTTTAATCCATGTAACGAATGACACGAAAAACTAATTTTAAAAAAATTGGACATTTTTATCTTTAAACGCGTTTTCCGGCTAAACTATGCGTCCTAGACCCATCAAACTTTACACTTTTTCTGTCCCTTAAAATTCGATTTGCGGCTAAACTACTTGCCCCAGCGACTTAAAAATTATATATTCGTGATCTTGGAACTGCCACCTTTTAATCCATGTAACGAATGACACGAAAAACTAATTTTAAAAAAATTGGACATTTTTATCTTTAAACGCGTTTTCTGGCTAAACTATGCGTCCTAGACCCATCAAACTTTACACTTTTTCTGTCCCTTAAAATTCGATTTGCGGCTAAACTACTTGCCCCAGCGACTTAAAAATTATATATTCGTGATCTTGGAACTGCCACCTTTTAATCCATGTAACGAATGACACGAAAAACTAATTTTAAAAAAATTGGACATTTTTATCTTTAAACGCGTTTTCCGGCTAAACTATGCGTCCTAGACCCATCAAACTTTACACTTTTTCTGTCCCTTAAAATTCGATTTGCGGCTAAACTACTTGCCCCAGCGACTTAAAAATTATATATTCGTGATCTTGGAACTGCCACCTTTTAATCCATGTAACGAATGACACGAAAAACTAATTTTAAAAAAATTGGACATTTTTATCTTTAAACGCGTTTTCCGGCTAAACTATGAGTCCTAGACCCATCAAACTTTACACTTTTTCTGTCCCTTAAAATTCGATTTGCGGCTAAACTACTTGCCCCAGCGACTTAAAAATTATATATTCGTGATCTTGGAACTGCCACCTTTTAATCCATGTAACGAATGACACGAAAAACTAATTTTAAAAAAATTGGACATTTTTATCTTTAAACGCGTTTTCCGGCTAAACTATGCGTCCTAGACCCATCAAACTTTACACTTTTTCTGTCCCTTAAAATTCGATTTGCGGCTAAACTACTTGCCCCAGCGACTTAAAAATTATATATTCGTGATCTTGGAACTGCCACCTTTTAATCCATGTAACGAATGACACGAAAAACTAATTTTAAAAAAATTGGACATTTTTATCTTTAAACGCGTTTTCCGGCTAAACTATGCGTCCTAGACCCATCAAACTTTACACTTTTTCTGTCCCTTAAAATTCGATTTGCGGCTAAACTACTTGCCCCAGCGACTTAAAAATTATATATTCGTGATCTTGGAACTGCCACCTTTTAATCCATGTAACGAATGACACGAAAAATTAATTTTAAAAAAATTGGACATTTTTATCTTTAAACGCGTTTTCCGGCTAAACTATGCGTCCTAGACCCATCAAACTTTACACTTTTTCTGTCCCTTAAAATTCGATTTGCGGCTAAACTACTTGCCCCAGCGACTTAAAAATTATATATTCGTGATCTTGGAACTGCCACCTTTTAATCCATGTAACGAATGACACGAAAAACTAATTTTAAAAAAATTGGACATTTTTATCTTTAAACGCGTTTTCCGGCTAAACTATGCGTCCTAGACCCATCAAACTTTACACTTTTTCTGTTCCTTAAAATTCGATTTGCGGCTAAACTACTTGCCCCAGCGACTTAAAAATTATATATTCGTGATCTTGGAACTGCCACCTTTTAATCCATGTAACGAATGACACGAAAAACTAATTTTAAAAAAATTGGACATTTTTATCTTTAAACGCGTTTTCCGGCTAAACTATTCGTCCTAGACCCATCAAACCTTACACTTTTTCTGTCCCTTAAAATTCGATTTGCGGCTAAACTACTTGCCCCAGCGACTTAAAAATTATATATTCGTGATCTTGGAACTGCCACCTTTTAATCCATGTAACGAATGACACGAAAAACTAATTTTAAAAAAATTGGACATTTTTATCTTTAAACGCGTTTTCCGGCTAAACTATGCGTCCTAGACCCATCAAACTTTACACTTTTTCTGTCCCTTAAAATTCGATTTGCGGCTAAACTACTTGCCCCAGCGACTTAAAAATTATATATTCGTGATCTTGGAACTGCCACCTTTTAATCCATGTAACGAATGACACGAAAAACTGATTTTAAAAAAAATTGGACATTTTTATCTTTAAACGCGTTTTCCGGCTAAACTATGCGTCCTAGACCCATCAAACTTTACACTTTTTCTGTCCCTTAAAATTCGATTTGCGGCTAAACTACTTGCCCCAGCGACTTAAAAATTATATATTCGTGATCTTGGAACTGCCACCTTTTAATCCATGTAACGAATGACACGAAAAACTAATTTTAAAAAAATTGGACATTTTTATCTTTAAACGCGTTTTCCGGCTAAACTATGCGTCCTAGAGCCATCAAACTTTACACTTTTTCTGTCCCTTAAAATTCGATTTGCGGCTAAACTACTTGCCCCAGCGACTTAAAAATTATATATTCGTGATCTTGGAACTGCCACCTTTTAATCCATGTAACGAATGACACGAAAAACTAATTTTAAAAAAATTGGACATTTTTATCTTTAAACGCGTTTTCCGGCTAAACTATGCGTCCTAGACCCATCAAACTTTACACTTTTTCTGTCCCTTAAAATTCGATTTGCGGCTAAACTACTTGCCCCAGCGACTTAAAAATTATATATTCGTGATCTTGGAACTGCCACCTTTTAATCCATGTAACGAATGACACGAAAAACTAATTTTAAAAAAATTGGACATTTTTATCTTTAAACGCGTTTTCCGGCTAAACTATGCGTCCTAGACCCATCAAACTTTACACTTTTTCTGTCCCTTAAAATTCGATTTGCGGCTAAACTACTTGCCCCAGCGACTTAAAAATTATATATTCGTGATCTTGGAACTGCCACCTTATAATCCATGTAACGAATGACACGAAAAACTAATTTTAAAAAAATTGGACATTTTTATCTTTAAACGCGTTTTCCGGCTAAACTATGCGTCCTAGACCCATCAAACTTTACACTTTTTCTGTCCCTTAAAATTCGATTTGCGGCTAAACTACTTGCCCCAGCGACTTAAAAATTATATATTCGTGATCTTGGAACTGCCACCTTTTAATCCATGTAACGAATGACACGAAAAACTAATTTTAAAAAAATTGGACATTTTTATCTTTAAACGCGTTTTCCGGCTAAACTATGCGTCCTAGAGCCATCAAACTTTACACTTTTTCTGTCCCTTAAAATTCGATTTGCGGCTAAACTACTTGCCCCAGCGACTTAAAAATTATATATTCGTGATCTTGCAACTGCCACCTTTTAATCCATGTAACTAATGACACGAAAAACTAATTTTAAAAAAATTGGACATTTTTATCTTTAAACGCGTTTTGCGGCTAAACTATGCGCCCTAGACCCATCAAACTTTACACTTTTTCTGTCCCTTAAAATTCGATTTGCGGCTAAACTACTTGCCCCAGCGACTTAAAAATTATATATTCGTGATCTTGGAACTGCCACCTTTTAATCCATGTAACGAATGACACGAAAAACTAATTTTAAAAAAATTGGACATTTTTATCTTTAAACGCGTTTTCCGGCTAAACTATGCGTCCTAGACCCATCAAACTTTACACTTTTTCTGTCCCTTAAAATTCGATTTGCGGCTAAACTACTTGCCCCAGCGACTTAAAAATTATATATTCGTGATCTTGGAACTGCCACTTTTAATCCATGTAACGAATGACACGAAAAACTAATTTTAAAAAAATTGGACATTTTTATCTTTAAACGCGTTTTCCGGCTAAACTATGCGTCCTAGACCCATCAAACTTTACACTTTTTCTGTCCCTTAAAATTCGATTTGCGGCTAAACTACTTGCCCCAGCGACTTAAAAATTATATATTCGTGATCTTGGAACTGCCACCTTTTAATCCATGTAACGAATGACACGAAAAACTAATTTTAAAAAAATTGGACATTTTTATCTTTAAACGCGTTTTCCGGCTAAACTATGCGTCCTAGACCCATCAAACTTTACACTTTTTCTGTCCCTTAAAATTCGATTTGCGGCTAAACTACTTGCCCCAGCGACTTAAAAATTATATATTCGTGATCTTGGAACTGCCACCTTTTAATCCATGTAACGAATGACACGAAAAACTAATTTTAAAAAAATTGGACATTTTTATCTTTAAACGCGTTTTCCGGCTAAACTATGCGTCCTAGACCCATCAAACTTTACACTTTTTCTGTCCCTTAAAATTCGATTTGCGGCTAAACTATTTGCCCCAGCGACTTAAAAATTATATATTCGTGATCTTGGAACTGCCACCTTTTAATCCATGTAACGAATGACACGAAAAACTAATTTTAAAAAAATTGGACATTTTTATCTTTAAACGCGTTTTCCGGCTAAACTATGCGTCCTAGACCCATCAAACTTTACACTTTTTCTGTCCCTTAAAATTCGATTTGCGGCTAAACTACTTGCCCCAGCGACTTAAAAATTATATATTCGTGATCTTGGAACTGCCACCTTTTAATCCATGTAACGAATGACACGAAAAACTAATTTTAAAAAAATTGGACATTTTTATCTTTAAACGCGTTTTCCGGCTAAGCTATGCGTCCTAGACCCATCAAACTTTACACTTTTTCTGTCCCTTAAAATTCGATTTGCGGCTAAACTACTTGCCCCAGCGACTTAAAAATTATATATTCGTGATCTTGGAACTGCCACCTTTTAATCCATGTAACGAATGGCACGAAAAACTAATTTTAAAAAAATTGGACATTTTTATCTTTAAACGCGTTTTCCGGCTAAACTATGCGTCCTAGACCCATCAAACTTTACACTTTTTCTGCCCCTTAAAATTCGATTTGCGGCTAAACTACTTGCCCCAGCGACTTAAAAATTATATATTCGTGATCTTGGAACTGCCACCTTTTAATCCATGTAACGAATGACACGAAAAACTAATTTTAAAAAAATTGGACATTTTTATCTTTAAACGCGTTTTCCGGCTAAACTATGCGTCCTAGACCCATCAAACTTTACACTTTTTCTGTCCCTTAAAATTCGATTTGCGGCTAAACTACTTGCCCCAGCGACTTAAAAATTATATATTCGTGATCTTGGAACTGCCACCTTTTAATCCATGTAACGAATGACACGAAAAACTAATTTTAAAAAAATTGGACATTTTTATCTTTAAACGCGTTTTCCGGCTAAACTATGCGTCCTAGACCCATCAAACTTTACACTTTTTCTGTCCCTTAAAATTCGATTTGCGGCTAAACTACTTGCCCCAGCGACTTAAAAATTATATATTCGTGATCTTGGAACTGCCACCTTTTAATCCATGTAACGAATGACACGAAAAACTAATTTTAAAAAAATTGGACATTTTTATCTTTAAACGCGTTTTCCGGCTAAACTATGCGTCCTAGACCCATCAAACTTTACACTTTTTCTGTCCATTAAAATTCGATTTTTATATATTCGTGATCTTGGAACTGCCACCTTTTAATCCATGTAAAGAATGACACGAAAAACTAATTTTAAAAAAATTGGACATTTTTATCTTTAAACGCGTTTTCCGGCTAAACTATGCGTCCTAGACCCATCAAACTTTACACTTTTTCTGTCCCTTAAAATTCGATTTGCGGCTAAACTACTTGCCCCAGCGACTTAAAAATTATATATTCGTGATCTTGGAACTGCCACCTTTTAATCCATGTAACGAATGACACGAAAAACTAATTTTAAAAAAATTGGACATTTGTATCTTTAAACGCGTTTTCCGGCTAAACTATGCGTCCTAGACCCATCAAACTTTACACTTTTTCTGTCCCTTAAAATTCGATTTGCGGCTAAACTACTTGCCCCAGCGACTTAAAAATTATATATTCGTGATCTTGGAACTGCCACCTTTTAATCCATGTAACGAATGACACGAAAAACTAATTTTAAAAAAATTGGACATTTTTATCTTTAAACGCGTTTTCCGGCTAAACTATGCGTCCTAGACCCATCAAACTTTACACTTTTTCTGTCCCTTAAAATTCGATTTGCGGCTAAACTACTTGCCCCAGCGACTTAAAAATTATATATTCGTGATCTTGGAACTGCCACCTTTTAATCCATGTAACGAATGACACGAAAAACTAATTTAAAAAAAATTGGACATTTTTATCTTTAAACGCGTTTTCCGGCTAAACTATGCGTCCTAGAACCATCAAACTTTACACTTTTTCTGTCCCTTAAAATTCGATTTGCGGCTAAACTACTTGCCCCAGCGACTTAAAAATTATATATTCGTGATCTTGGAACTGCCACCTTTTAATCCATGTAACGAATGACACGAAAAACTAATTTTAAAAAAAATTGGACATTTTTATCTTTAAACGCGTTTTCCGGCTAAGCTATGCGTCCTAGACCCATCAAACTTTACACTTTTTCTGTCCCTTAAAATTCGATTTGCGGCTAAACTACTTGCCCCAGCGACTTAAAAATTATATATTCGTGATCTTGGAACTGCCACCTTTTAATCCATGTAACGAATGACACGAAAAACTAATTTTAAAAAAATTGGACATTTTTATCTTTAAACGCGTTTTCCGGCTAAACTATGCGTCCTAGACCCATCAAACTTTACACTTTTTCTGTCCCTTAAAATTCGATTTGCGGCTAAACTACTTGCCCCAGCGACTTAAAAATTATATATTCGTGATCTTGGAACTGCCACCTTTTAATCCATGTAACGAATGACACGAAAAACTAATTTTAAAAAAATTGGACATTTTTATCTTTAAACGCGTTTTCCGGCTAAACTATGCGTCCTAGACCCATCAAACTTTACACTTTTTCTGTCCCTTAAAATTCGATTTGCGGCTAAACTACTTGCCCCAGCGACTTAAAAATTATATATTCGTGATCTTGGAACTGCCACCTTTTAATCCATGTAACGAATGACACGAAAAACTAATTTTAAAAAAATTGGACATTTTTATCTTTAAACGCGTTTTCCGGCTAAACTATGCGTCCTAGACCCATCAAACTTTACACTTTTTCTGTCCCTTAAAATTCGATTTGCGGCTAAGCTACTTGCCCCAGCGACTTAAAAATTATATATTCGTGATCTTGGAACTGCCACCTTTTAATCCATGTAACGAATGACACGAAAAACTAATTTTAAAAAAATTGGACATTTTTATCTTTAAACGCGTTTTCCGGCTAAACTATGCGTCCTAGACCCATCAAACTTTACACTTTTTCTGTCCCTTAAAATTCGATTTGCGGCTAAACTACTTGCCCCAGCGACTTAAAAATTATATATTCGTGATCTTGGAACTGCCACCTTTTAATCCATGTAACGAATGACACGAAAAACTAATTTTAAAAAAATTGGACATTTTTATCTTTAAACGCGTTTTCCGGCTAAACTATGCGTCCTAGACCCATCAAACTTTACACTTTTTCTGTCCCTTAAAATTCGATTTGCGGCTAAACTACTTGCCCCAGCGACTTAAAAATTATATATTCGTGATCTTGGAACTGCCACCTTTTAATCCATGTAAAGAATGACACGAAAAACTAATTTTAAAAAAATTGGACATTTTTATCTTTAAACGCGTTTTCCGGCTAAACTATGCGTCCTAGACCCATCAAACTTTACACTTTTTCTGTCCCTTAAAATTCGATTTTTATATATTCGTGATCTTGGAACTGCCACCTTTTAATCCATGTAAAGAATGACACGAAAAACTAATTTTAAAAAAATTGGACATTTTTATCTTTAAACGCGTTTTCCGGCTAAACTATGCGTCCTAGACCCATCAAACTTTACACTTTTTCTGTCCCTTAAAATTCGATTTGCGGCTAAACTACTTGCCCCAGCGACTTAAAAATTATATATTCGTGATCTTGGAGCTGCCACCTTTTAATCCATGTAACGAATGACACGAAAAACTAATTTTAAAAAAATTGGACATTTGTATCTTTAAACGCGTTTTCCGGCTAAACTATGCGTCCTAGACCCATCAAACTTTACACTTTTTCTGTCCCTTAAAATTCGATTTGCGGCTAAACTACTTGCCCCAGCGACTTAAAAATTATATATTCGTGATCTTGGAACTGCCACCTTTTAATCCATGTAACGAATGACACGAAAAACTAATTTTAAAAAAATTGGACATTTTTATCTTTAAACGCGTTTTCCGGCTAAACTATGCGTCCTAGACCCATCAAACTTTACACTTTTTCTGTCCCTTAAAATTCGATTTGCGGCTAAACTACTTGCCCCAGCGACTTAAAAATTATATATTCGTGATCTTGGAACTGCCACCTTTTAATCCATGTAACGAATGACACGAAAAACTAATTTAAAAAAAATTGGACATTTTTATCTTTAAACGCGTTTTCCGGCTAAACTATGCGTCCTAGAACCATCAAACTTTACACTTTTTCTGTCCCTTAAAATTCGATTTGCGGCTAAACTACTTGCCCCAGCGACTTAAAAATTATATATTCGTGATCTTGGAACTGCCACCTTTTAATCAATGTAACGAATGACACGAAAAACTAATTTTAAAAAAATTGGACATTTTTATCTTTAAACGCGTTTTCCGGCTAAACTATGCGTCCTAGACCCATCAAACTTTACACTTTTTCTGTCCCTTAAAATTCGATTTGCGGCTAAACTACTTGCCCCAGCGACTTAAAAATTATAAACTATGCGTCCTAGACCCATCAAACTTTACACTTTTTCTGTCCCTTAAAATTCGATTTGCGGCTAAACTACTTGCCCCAGCGACTTAAAAATTATATATTCGTGATCTTGGAACTGCCACCTTTTAATCCATGTAAAGAATGACACGAAAAACTAATTTTAAAAAAATTGGACATTTTTATCTTTAAACGCGTTTTCCGGCTAAACTATGCGTCCTAGACCCATCAAACTTTACACTTTTTCTGTCCCTTAAAATTCGATTTTTATATATTCGTGATCTTGGAACTGCCACCTTTTAATCCATGTAAAGAATGACACGAAAAACTAATTTTAAAAAAATTGGACATTTTTATCTTTAAACGCGTTTTCCGGCTAAACTATGCGTCCTAGACCCATCAAACTTTACACTTTTTCTGTCCCTTAAAATTCGATTTGCGGCTAAACTACTTGCCCCAGCGACTTAAAAATTATATATTCGTGATCTTGGAACTGCCACCTTTTAATCCATGTAACGAATGACACGAAAAACTAATTTTAAAAAAATTGGACATTTTTATCTTTAAACGTGTTTTCCGGCTAAACTATGCGTCCTAGACCCATCAAACTTTACACTTTTTCTGTCCCTTAAAATTCGATTTGCGGCTAAACTACTTGCCCCAGCGACTTAAAAATTATATATTCGTGATCTTGGAACTGCCACCTTTTAATCCATGTAACGAATGACACGAAAAACTAATTTTAAAAAAATTGGACATTTTTATCTTTAAACGCGTTTTCCGGCTAAACTATGCGTCCTAGACCCATCAAACTTTACACTTTTTCTGTCCCTTAAAATTCGATTTGCGGCTAAACTACTTGCCCCAGCGACTTAAAAATTATATATTCGTGATCTTGGAACTGCCACCTTTTAATCCATGTAACGAATGACACGAAAAACTAATTAAAAAAAATTGGACATTTTTATCTTTAAACGCGTTTTCCGGCTAAACTATGCGTCCTAGACCCATCAAACTTTACACTTTTTCTGTCCCTTAAAATTCGATTTGCGGCTAAACTACTTGCCCCAGCGACTTAAAAATTATATATTCGTGATCTTGGAACTGCCACCTTTTAATCCATGTAACGAATGACACGAAAAACTAATTTTAAAAAAATTGGACATTTTTATCTTTAAACGCGTTTTCCGGCTAAACTATGCGTCCTAGACCCATCAAACTTTACACTTTTTCTGTCCCTTAAAATTCGATTTGCGGCTAAACTACTTGCCCCAGCGACTTAAAAATTATATATTCGTGATCTTGGAACTGCCACCTTTTAATCCATGTAACGAATGACACGAAAAACTAATTTTAAAAAAATTGGACATTTTTATCTTTAAACGCGTTTTCCGGCTAAACTATGCGTCCTAGACCCATCAAACTTTACACTTTTTCTGTCCCTTAAAATTCGATTTGCGGCTAAACTACTTGCCCCAGCGACTTAAAAATTATATATTCGTGATCTTGGAACTGCCACCTTTTAATCCATGTAAAGAATGACACGAAAAACTAATTTTAAAAAAATTGGACATTTTTATCTTTAAACGCGTTTTCCGGCTAAACTATGCGTCCTAGACCCATCAAACTTTACACTTTTTCTGTCCCTTAAAATTCGATTTTTATATATTCGTGATCTTGGAATTGTCACCTTTTAATCCATGTAAAGAATGACACGAAAAACTAATTTTAAAAAAATTGGACATTTTTATCTTTAAACGCGTTTTCCGGCTAAACTATGCGTCCTAGACCCATCAAACTTTACACTTTTTCTGTCCCTTAAAATTCGATTTGCGGCTAAACTACTTGCCCCAGCGATTTAAAAATTATATATTCGTGATCTTGGAACTGCCACCTTTTAATCCATGTAACGAATGACACGAAAAACTAATTTTAAAAAAATTGGACATTTTTATCTTTAAACGCGTTTTCCGGCTAAACTATGCGTTTTTTTTTTTTTTTTTTTTTTTTAAATTCATTTTTATTTCATATTAACTTATAACTATCTTAAAGCTAGACAAAAATGTTTAAAACTAGCCTAATTATCAATAACTTACAACTAATTTACTGGCCCTTTACGGGCGCTCTAAATTAAACAATAACTCTTACAACTAATGTCTTTCGACCTAAAAACTATTTTAATTAAATCTAAATTTTTTTTTTTTATTTATTTTATATTTCAAGAAACTTTTATACAGAAAACTTGGTATCTGATAATTTTTTTTTTTTTTTTTTTTTTTTTTTTTTTTTTTTTTTTTTTTTTTTTTTACCTATAAACTAAACCTAAATATATATTAAAAATAATTAAAACTAAATAAAACTAACTTATACTAACTAAAAATAACTTAAACTACTTAAATTACCTAATAATACTTATAACTACTTAAAAACTAGAACAGCCACAGCAGCATTTTTTTCGTTTTTTAATTTTTTTTTGTTTATTTTTTATATGCATGCAGACACACACTAGCATGCAACCCACCCACACATGTACATACGCACATACATATACGTACGCACACACATGTACAGACACGCAGATACATGCACGCATGCCCCCGCATACATACATATTTTTAATTTTTTTTTTTTGGTGCCACCCTGACTGTTACCTATACCTAATGCCCTAAATCTATGTAAGTCGGCCAAGATATATCATCTTCATCGACTTTAAATATCACGATGCTGTTCAGAGAGCCACCAGAACTGGTTCTCCTGTTTCGCCCTATCCCTCCGGTCCCGATCGGACACAGTCCTACTGAACCGAAGGCGCTCTTCTCCACCTTGAGCGATGACGTCTCGACTATACAGGAGTCGCCTATCCACAGTTTTCCGGCTGACGTGGTAGATGAGCGGAACCGCCCCTCCATCCTGTATCAGCCCTCGACTGTCTAAATAGAGGAATGCCTCAGGAGGGATGTAACCACTTAACCGCGCACTCTCAAAATATTCGTTATTGGGGTAATAAGCCCCAAAAATTAAGCTGTTAGTTGAGGACATCGCTCTTGCAACGTGACCCCGAATCAGCTTGAACAAAAAATTATCTATTCTGTTTATGTTGGCTCCGTTGTATAGAACCTGGTTGGAATAATATCTTGTGTACTCCGACTCTGGTGTTCTGTGTAATCCAAGGCAACGTCTAAGACATTGCCTCTCAAACACCCGAATCTTTTCCATTTGAGATGGGGCAACGTTGAACCACACCGGGCATCCGTAGGCAATCATCGGCCTGATGAGGGCCATGTAGCAAATCACCTTCACCCTGCTGTCAAGACGGCTGCTATAAAACAGTCGTTTTGTCAAGGCTAAGGCTCCCCTAGCCCTGGCCAAAGCAGCACCTATATGTCTGTCGAAATACAGGTACTGATCCAACCAGATGCCAAGGTACTTTACTACACTTTTACTCGCCAGTGGATGTCCATGTGGCCCTACGATCACCAGCTTGCGCCAGTTCTTTCTCGTATCCCTTGAGGCGCTAGACAGCGGAGTCCTAAACAAAATAGTTTCTGATTTCTGGAAGTTGATTTTCAACTTCCAGTCATCACAATATCGCTGAATCTTGTCGAAGTCACTCTGCAAGAGACTTTTGATGACCTCAACTGTATGAGCTGTTCTGTACGCAATTAGATCGTCGGCGTACGCAATTGCCTGAGTTAGACTACCTATCAGATCGCTGGTGTAAATGTTGAATAGAATCGGCGAGTTAACCGCTCCCTGCTGAAGACCATTATTAATATTAAAAATTGCAGTAGAAGTTACATTGCCACTCTTGACAACAAACTTTCTACCATTTAGCATGTCATAAAGCATATACAATAGAGGTTTACTTATACCTAGTCTGGCTAGCTTTAGATAGAGACCTTCTAACCATACGGTGTCGAAGGCCTTCTCCAAATCAACCAGACAGGCACCCGTACACTGTTTTTTAGTTTTGTTCCATTGGATATCAGAAACAAGTTTAGACGCGGCATGAATTGTGTCATGTCCCGCCTTAAAACCGAACTGATTATCCGGGATGATATTTTTGTCCTCCGCCCATTTGAACAGGGCTCTATTAATAACCTTTTCAAATACTTTGCTGATACTCGGAAGAAGACTTATCGACCGGAGATTCGCCGGATTGGAGTTGTCCTTTCCCTTTTTTGGGAGAGGGTGCACCACAGCTGTCTTCCACCGCACTGGATAATATGCATTATTCAGCGCGTTGTTAAACAGTGTGGTATAAATGTCAACTGCTTCTTGAGGCAAATGTCGTAGTACAACGTTGGATATACCATCGAGTCCTGCAGACTTCTTTTTCTTTAATGAATCGAAGATGAGCTGGAGCTCATTCTTCGAAATTAACAGGGGGCTGGGCCCATTTCGGTCGGCGATTATGGCGTTTGCCAAATCTTCATCATTAAACCTGGTAAAACCAAGGTTCTCAGATCGCCATTCGGTTATATCGTTCCGGAGCCATAAGTGATGAAGCAGAGCTCTGTTCTCCAGGTCATGATTCGGGCGAATGCTAGCATTCACCTTGTACACTTGCTGGAAAGCAGCCCCCACAGCCTCCACTCTCTCCTGCGGATCTTCGATTATATAGAGGTCATCGTCCAATACGGCATCCTCTGGGTCTATGCCTGCTGTCAGAAGTACGTCTCTGTTCTCTGTCGTCCTCTGGAGCTTAAGACACGGAAGATCGTTTTGATCCTTTCTTCTAAAAATCTTATTAATTTTTGGGAACATACTTGGGTCGCTGGAGTTAACGGCACGAATTTTATTGTCCCAGAACGAATTAATAGCCAATCTATAATTTTCTTTGATCAATTGGTTGATGTTTTTGATGGACGACTTCAGTGTCCTAATCTCCAGGTCTCGTGTATCAGTAAACCGCCTGTACAAGCGTTTTAGTCTTGTCAGTAGTCCACTTTTTTGTCTGTGAAGTGCGTCAATTGTCGCGTTACGGTACATGTCAGTTGCGTTACGTTCTTTGTATTTCGGTATTGTTCTGTTCATTGTTCGTAGAATCGTTTCGTCAATTTGTTCTAAGTATCTGTCGATTTCAGTATTTGTTAGGTTCCTGTCATTTGGTGGGGATATACCATTTGAACGTAATTCACTCAATAAGGCATTGGAGAAACGTGGCCAGCGCACCTTACTGTAATTGTAAGTATGCACAGGCACATACTCCTCCAACTCCATAAGCTGGTTCGGAAGTTGTATTACGGCTGCGAGTCCGCAGTGGTCACTGTCGTACTCGATCGTTCGTAAACAATTTCTTGGCCGTTGACCCACAGCGTCAGTAATTGTTAGTCTTGCGTCTTTAAGCAATAGATCCAGATAGGCACCGCTTCTTGGGAACGATGGCCTGTCTGTGGCTAGAAGATCGATGCGATACTCAAGGTTGTATCGACCCATCCAATTAAATAGATGGTTACCTCGAGGATTTTGTATTTGATTTCCCCAATCTGTGTGCTTGGCGTTTAAATCACCCGCCAATATATAGTAATTCTCTTCCGAGCTCAATCTTAAGCATTCAAAAAGCTTTTCAAGCTCTGTTATAAACTGCGTGGGCTGAGGTGTTTCCGGTGCATAGGCAGCGATCACATACATTCGCTTCCCCTGTTGGAGATGAATGCATATGATGCATGCCTCTAACGTCCGAAATTTTCGCACATCACTATTATATATTACCTTATGACTAATGCCTTTACGTATAAATATTGCGACGCCTCCTCCTTGCGTGGAGTTGGGTCGGTCTCTTCTTACGATATTGTAATTGTTGTTAGTCAATTTATGTTTCTGGTTAAGCTTAGTTTCGCTAGCCATAAACACATCTGGACTTATGTCTTTAAGTAATTGGAATAAATTCGCTCTACGTTCGGTCCTAATCAATGAATTTACATTCACAGCTAGGATCTTAAAGGGCCTCTCCGGCAGCGCGCCCTTAACCTCTAAGTTGCGTTAAGCTCGGCAAAACAGAGTAGAGATAATCCACCCTAGTCGCCTGCTCCCTGATCTGGTTTTGGAGGCCGTTCAACTGGCCCTGGATGGCCAGTAGAACGCCCATAATATCCGCCTGTGCCGCCGGCGCCTTAGGCACGGGGGCCTGTTGGGCGACCTTTGGTGTAGGCTGTACCGTGCTTCCCCTTCCTGACGCCATTTGGGCGTAAGAAATTTGGGGGTTGACGGACGTTGTTGTAGGAGGGCGCACTGTTGGACGCTTTTCTACCACTGTTTGCTTTGCTGCTTTATTGTTTTTTATAAGCTGAAACGTCGGGCATCCCCTATAATTAGCGGGGTGTCCGGCGCCTCGGCAGAGTACACATTTAAGCTGGGTCCTATCTTCGACCCGTTCTTTTCCTAACTTGCATTCATCTGCATTGTGGTTCTCTCCACACTTAACGCAGCGTGACTGCATTTCGCAGTTTGCTGCGGCGTGGCCGAACCTTTGGCAGCGCATGCATTGAAGCATGTCGCCGCGCCTTTTTAATTTGTCCCAAGTTACAACCTGGCAGTTGAGGACGGATATACTCCTCAAACTATCCAGTTTGCTGCTGGGTGAAAGTTGAACGAGGAAGAAGGGAAGACTCCGCTTCTCCCGCCTAGCTCTAACTGTAGCGAACGGCTTGACCCCGATAAAGTCGAGATCGTCATTCGCTTTTTGGCGGAGTTCATTTAAGAGCACCTGTGGTTCCGTGTAGGAATCTATGCCCTTCAAAAGGACCGTTTGAAATTTTTTGGTTTTAGGGGTGAAACTAAAGAATTCGGTAGTAGTTTCTTTCAGCAACTCTTTAATTTTTTTGTGCTGTTCCAGTGTGAAGCACTGGATAGCATGCCTATCGTTATTTAATCTTTTAATAGTAAAATTTTGACCTATGGTCAACTTACATAGATTTATGGTATCCTGTAACTCCATTTTATAAGTATTAATGGGTGGCACCTTTTCTTTTTTCATGATCGGCGGCTGTGGCTGCTGCTGCTGAGACTGATTTTTCTGCGGCTGTTGATTCTGCTGCTTTTGAATCTGCTGCTGCTGTTTTTCTTGCGGTTGTTTCTGGACTTGTGTCTGCTGCTGTTGCTGTTGTTGTTGTTGTTTTTGCCGTTGTTGTTTTGGCTGCTGCTGTGGCTGTTGTTTTTGTATTTGTTCTTTTTTCTGTTGTTGTTCTTTTTCTTCGAGTTCTTTTAGTTGCCTCGCTCGGCGCGCTTCTTGGCTGGCCTTAACTTTACTTTTTATCTTTTCTATTTCTGCCTCCAAAGCATCAATTTGGGCGAACATTCTTTGTTCGTCCTCCTCAGATGACGCCTCTGATGTGGAGAGGTTCACGAAGGCAGTACTATCGCCCGTCGTGAAGTGCCCTTCTCCTTCTTCAGACATATATGCTATACCCTCTTCGGGTGAAGTGTCTAACTCGGTTTGTCTTGCTGCCTCTGACGTCTCGTCTATATCGGACGTATGCACCCCAGCTGGCAGCTTTGCTGAGGTGGCCGTGGATCTCCTTTTTACCAAATTTGGTGCGCACTTGATCCTCTTTCTGCGCTTTTGATTAGCATCGGATGATGTTGCCGTTGTTGTTATTGCTGTTGATGTTGTTGCTGCAGAATCACTGCTTGTGATTGGAACATCTTTCGATGTTCCCTCAGCTGATGCCATCGCTGGCCTCATTGGCCCTAGGACACCTTTCGATGCCCCGGTGCTTAAACTCCTCCTCCTTTGTTCGTTTTCCCAACCAATAAAGTTAACGACTTCACGGTTGTGAAAAAAAGCTGATAAAGTTCTGATGCCCTCCTGGGAATCGAACTGGCGACCCTCGGATTCTCGGTCGGCCACTCTACCTCTGTGCTACTGCACCACTTATAAAATGTTGATTTAATTTGGAACTTAAGCTCACACACGAATTTTAATTGGAAAAACTGGGAAGCCGAAAACGTCTTAACACTTCCACAGTACGAGATCGACTGCTAAACTATGCGTCCTAGACCCATCAAACTTTACACTTTTTCTGTCCCTTAAAATTCGATTTGCGGCTAAACTACTTGCCCCAGCGACTTAAAAATTATATATTCGTGATCTTGGAACTGCCACCTTTTAATCCATGTAACGAATGACACGAAAAACTAATTAAAAAAAATTGGACATTTTTATCTTTAAACGCGTTTTCCGGCTAAACTATGCGTCCTAGACCCATCAAACTTTACACTTTTTCTGTCCCTTAAAATTCGATTTGCGGCTAAACTACTTGCCCCAGCGACTTAAAAATTATATATTCGTGATCTTGGAACTGCCACCTTTTAATCCATGTAAGGAATGACACGAAAAACTAATTTTAAAAAAATTGGACATTTTTATCTTTAAACGCGTTTTCCGGCTAAACTATGCGTCCTAGACCCATCAAACTTTACACTTTTTCTGTCCCTTAAAATTCGATTTGCGGCTAAACTACTTGCCCCAGCGACTTAAAAATTATATATTCGTGATCTCGGAACTGCCACCTTTTAATCCATGTAACGAATGACACGAAAAACTAATTTTTAAAAAATTGGACATTTTTATCTTTAAACGCGTTTTCCGGCTAAACTATGCTTCCTAGACCCATCAAACTTTACACTTTTTCTGTCCCTTAAAATTCGATTTGCGGCTAAACTACTTGCCCCAGCGACTTAAAAATTATATATTCGTGATCTTGGAACTGCCACCTTTTAATCCATGTAACGAATGACACGAAAAACTAATTTTAAAAAAAATTGGACATTTTTATCTTTAAACGCGTTTTCCGGCTAAACTATGCGTCCTAGACCCATCAAACTTTACACTTTTTCTGTCCCTTAAAATTCGATTTGCGGCTAAACTACTTGCCCCAGCGACTTAAAAATTATATATTCGTGATCTTGGAACTGCCACCTTTTAATCCATGTAACGAATGACACGAAAAACTAATTTTAAAAAAATTGGACATTTTTATCTTTAAACGCGTTTTCCGGCTAAACTATGCGTCCTAGACCCATCAAACTTTACACTTTTTCTGTCCCTTAAAATTCGATTTGCGGCTAAACTACTTGCCCCAGCGACTTAAAAATTATATATTCGTGATCTTGGAACTGCCACCTTTTAATCCATGTAACGAATGACACGAAAAACTAATTTTAAAAAAATTGGACATTTTTATCTTTAAACGCGTTTTCCGGCTAAACTATGCGTCCTAGACCCATCAAACTTTACACTTTTTCTGTCCCTTAAAATTCGATTTGCGGCTAAACTACTTGCCCCAGCGACTTAAAAATTATATATTCGTGATCTTGGAACTGCCACCTTTTAATCCATGTAACGAATGACACGAAAAACTAATTTTAAAAAAATTGGACATTTTTATCTTTAAACGCGTTTTCCGGCTAAACTATGCGTCCTAGACCCATCAAACTTTACACTTTTTCTGTCCCTTAAAATTCGATTTGCGGCTAAACTACTTGCCCCAGCGACTTAAAAATTATATATTCGTGATCTTGGAACTGCCACCATTTAATCCATGTAACGAATGACACGAAAAACTGATTTTAAAAAAATTGGACATTTTTATCTTTAAACGCGTTTTCCGGCTAAACTATGCGTCCTAGACCCATCAAACTTTACACTTTTTCTGTCCCTTAAAATTCGATTTTTATATATTCGTGATCTTGGAACTGCCACCTTTTAATCCATGTAACGAATGACACGAAAAACTAATTTTAAAAAAATTGGACATTTTTATCTTTAAACGCGTTTTCCGGCTAAACTATGCGTCCTAGACCCATCAAACTTTACACTTTTTCTGTCCCTTAAAATTCGATTTGCGGCTAAACTACTTGCCCCAGCGACTTAAAAATTATATATTCGTGATCTTGGAACTGCCACCTTTTAATCCATGTAACGAATGACACGAAAAACTAATTTTAAAAAAATTGGACATTTTTATCTTTAAACGCGTTTTCCGGCTAAACTATGCGTCCTAGACCCATCAAACTTTACACTTTTTCTGTCCCTTAAAATTCGATTTGCGGCTAAACTACTTGCCCCAGCGACTTAAAAATTATATATTCGTGATCTTGGAACTGCCACCTTTAATCCATGTAACGAATGACACGAAAAACTAATTTTAAAAAAATTGGACATTTTTATCTTTAAACGCGTTTTCCGGCTAAACTATGCGTCCTAGAACCATCAAACTTTACACTTTTTCTGTCCCTTAAAATTCGATTTGCGGCTAAACTACTTGCCCCAGCGACTTAAAAATTATATATTCGTGAATTTGGAATTGCCACCTTTTAATCCATGTAACGAATGACATGAAAAACTAATTTTAAAAAAATTGGACATTTTTATCTTTAAACGCGTATTCCGGCTAAACTATGCGTCCTAGACCCATCAAACTTTACACTTTTTCTGTCCCTTAAAATTCGATTTGCGGCTAAACTACTTGCCCCAGCGACTTAAAAATTATATATTCGTGAATTTGGAATTGCCACCTTTTAATCCATGTAACGAATGACACGAAAAACTAATTTTAAAAAAATTGGACATTTTTATCTTTAAACGCGTTTTCCGGCTAAACTATGCGTCCTAGACCCATCAAACTTTACACTTTTTCTGTCCCTTAAAATTCGATTTGCGGCTAAACTACTTGCCCCAGCGACTTAAAAATTATATATTCGTGATCTTGGAACTGCCACCTTTTAATCCATGTAACGAATGACACGAAAAACTAATTTAAAAAAAATTGGACATTTTTATCTTTAAACGCGTTTTCCGGCTAAACTATGCGTCCTAGACCCATCAAACTTTACACTTTTTCTGTCAAAATTCGATTTGCGGCTAAACTACTTGCCCCAGCGACTTAAAAATTATATATTCGTGATCTTGGAACTGCCACCTTTTAATCCATGTAACGAATGACACGAAAAACTAATTTTAAAAAAATTGGACATTTTTATCTTTAAACGCGTTTTCCGGCTAAACTATGCGTCCTAGACCCATCAAACTTTACACTTTTTCTGTCCCTTAAAATTCGATTTGCGGCTAAACTACTTGCCCCCGCGACTTAAAAATTATATATTCGTGATCTTGGAACTGCCACCTTTTAATCCATGTAACGAATGACACGAAAAACTAATTTTAAAAAAATTGGACATTTTTATCTTTAAACGCGTTTTCCGGCTAAACTATGCGTCCTAGACCCATCAAACTTTACACTTTTTCTGTCCCTTAAAATTCGATTTGCGGCTAAACTACTTGCCCCAGCGACTTAAAAATTATATATTCGTGATCTTGGAACTGCCACCTTTTAATCCATGTAACGAATGACACGAAAAACTAATTTTAAAAAAATTGGACATTTTTATCTTTAAACGCGTTTTCCGGCTAAACTATGCGTCTTAGACCCATCAAACTTTACACTTTGTCTGTCCCTTAAAATTCGATTTGCGGCTAAACTACTTGCCCCAGCGACTTAAAAATTATATATTCGTGATCTTGGAACTGCCACCTTTTAATCCATGTAACGAATGACACGAAAAACTAATTTTAAAAAAATTGGACATTTTTATCTTTAAACGCGTTTTCCGGCTAAACTATGCGTCCTAGACCCATCAAACTTTACACTTTTTCTGTCCCTTAAAATTCGATTTGCGGCTAAACTACTTGCCCCAGCGACTTAAAAATTATATATTCGTGATCTTGGAACTGCCACCTTTTAATCCATGTAACGAATGACACGAAAAACTGATTTTAAAAAAATTGGACATTTTTATCTTTAAACGCGTTTTCCGGCTAAACTATGCGTCCTAGACCCATCAAACTTTACACTTTTTCTGTCCCTTAAAATTCGATTTTTATATATTCGTGATCTTGGAACTGCCACCTTTTAATCCATGTAACGAATGACACGAAAAACTAATTTTAAAAAAATTGGACATTTTTATCTTTAAACGCGTTTTCCGGCTAAACTATGCGTCCTAGACCCATCAAACTTTACACTTTTTCTGTCCCTTAAAATTCGATTTGCGGCTAAACTACTTGCCCCAGCGACTTAAAAATTATATATTCGTGATCTTGGAACTGCCACCTTTTAATCCATGTAACGAATGACACGAAAAACTAATTTTAAAAAAATTGGACATTTTTATCTTTAAACGCGTTTTCCGGCTAAACTATGCGTCCTAGACCCATCAAACTTTACACTTTTTCTGTCCCTTAAAATTCGATTTGCGGCTAAACTACTTGCCCCAGCGACTTAAAAATTATATATTCGTGAATTTGGAACTGCCACCTTTTAATCCATGTAACGAATGACACGAAAAACTAATTTTAAAAAAATTGGACATTTTGATCTTTAAACGCGTTTTCCGGCTAAACTATGCGTCCTAGACCCATCAAACTTTACACTTTTTCTGTCCCTTAAAATTCGATTTGCGGCTAAACTACTTGCCCCAGCGACTTAAAAATTATATATTCGTGATCTTGGAACTGCCACATTTTAATCCATGTAACGAATGACACGAAAAACTAATTTTAAAAAAATTGGACATTTTTATCTTTAAACGCGTTTTCCGGCTAAACTATGCGTCCTAGACCCATCAAACTTTACACTTTTTCTGTCCCTTAAAATTCGATTTGCGGCTAAACTACTTGCCCCAGCGACTTAAAAATTATATATTCGTGATCTTGGAACTGCCACCTTTTAATCCATGTAACGAATGACACGAAAAACTAATTTTAAAAAAATTGGACATTTTTATCTTTAAACGCGTTTTCCGGCTAAACTATGCGTCCTAGACCCATCAAACTTTACACTTTTTCTGTCCCTTAAAATTCGATTTGCGGCTAAACTACTTGCCCCAGCGACTTAAAAATTATATATTCGTGATCTTGGAACTGCCACCTTTTAATCCATGTAACGAATGACACGAAAAACTAATTTTAAAAAAATTGGACATTTTTATCTTTAAACGCGTTTTCCGGCTAAACTATGCGTCCTAGACCCATCAAACTTTACACTTTTTCTGTCCCTTAAAATTCGATTTGCGGCTAAACTACTTGCCCTAGCGACTTAAAAATTATATATTCGTGATCTTGGAACTGCCACCTTTTAATCCGTGTAATGTAACGAATGACACGAAAAACTGATTTTAAAAAAATTGGACATTTTTATCTTTAAACGCGTTTTCCGGCTAAACTATGCGTCCTAGACCCATCAAACTTTACACTTTTTCTGTCCCTTAAAATTCGATTTTTATATATTCGTGATCTTGGAACTGCCACCTTTTAATCCATGTAACGAATGACACGAAAAACTAATTTTAAAAAAATTGGACATTTTTATCTTTAAACGCGTTTTTCGGCTAAACTATGCGTCCTAGACCCATCAAACTTTACACTTTTTCTGTCCCTTAAAATTCGATTTGCGGCTAAACTACTTGCCCCAGCGACTTAAAAATTATATATTCGTGATCTTGGAACTGCCACCTTTTAATCCATGTAACGAATGACACGAAAAACTAATTTTAAAAAAATTGGACATTTTTATCTTTAAACGCGTTTTCCGGCTAAACTATGCGTCCTAGACCCATCAAACTTTACACTTTTTCTGTCCCTTAAAATTCGATTTGCGGCTAAACTACTTGCCCCAGCGACTTAAAAATTATATATTCGTGATCTTGGAACTGCCACCTTTTAATCCATGTAACGAATGACACGAAAAACTAATTTTAAAAAAATTGGACATTTTTATCTTTAAACGCGTTTTCCGGCTAAACTATGCGTCCTAGACCCATCAAACTTTACACTTTTTCTGTCCCTTAAAATTCGATTTGCGGCTAAACTACTTGCCCCAGCGACTTAAAAATTATATATTCGTGATCTTGGAACTGCCACCTTTTAATCCATGTAACGAATGACACGAAAAACTAATTTTAAAAAAATTGGACATTTTTATCTTTAAACGCGTTTTCCGGCTAAACTATGCGTCCTAGACCCATCAAACTTTACACTTTTTCTGTCCCTTAAAATTCGATTTGCGGCTAAACTACTTGCCCCAGCGACTTAAAAATTATATATTCGTGATCTTGGAACTGCCACCTTTTAATCCATGTAACGAATAACACGAAAAACTGATTTAAAAAAAATTGGACATTTTTATCTTTAAACGCGTTTTCCGGCTAAACTATGCGTCCTAGACCCATCAAACTTTACACTTTTTCTGTCCCTTAAAATTCGATTTTTATATATTCGTGATCTTGGAACTGCCACCTTTTAATCCATGTAACGAATGACACGAAAAACTAATTTTAAAAAAATTGGACATTTTTATCTTTAAACGCGTTTTCCGGCTAAACTATGCGTCCTAGACCCATCAAACTTTACACTTTTTCTGTCCCTTAAAATTCGATTTGCGGCTAAACTACTTGCCCCAGCGACTTAAAAATTATATATTCGTGATCTTGGAACTGCCACCTTTTAATCCATGTAACGAATGACACGAAAAACTAATTTTAAAAAAATTGGACATTTTTATCTTTAAACGCGTTTTCCGGCTAAACTATGCGTCCTAGACCCATCAAACTTTACACTTTTTCTGTCCCTTAAAATTCGATTTGCGGCTAAACTACTTGCCCCAGCGACTTAAAAATTATATATTCGTGAATTTGGAACTGCCACCTTTTAATCCATGTAACGAATGACACGAAAAACTAATTTTAAAAAAATTGGACATTTTTATCTTTAAACGCGTTTTCCGGCTAAACTATGCGTCCTAGACCCATCAAACTTTACACTTTTTCTGTCCCTTAAAATTCGATTTGCGGCTAAACTACTTGCCCCAGCGACTTAAAAATTATATATTCGTGATCTTGGAACTGCCACCTTTTAATCCATGTAACGAATGACACGAAAAACTAATTTAAAAAAAATTGGACATTTTTATCTTTAAACGCGTTTTCCGGCTAAACTATGCGTCCTAGACCCATCAAACTTTACACTTTTTCTGTCCCTTAAAATTCGATTTGCGGCTAAACTACTTGCCCCAGCGACTTAAAAATTATATATTCGTGATCTTGGAACTGCCACCTTTTAATCCATGTAACGAATGACACGAAAAACTAATTTTAAAAAAATTGGACATTTTTATCTTTAAACGCGTTTTCCGGCTAAACTATGCGTCCTAGACCCATCAAACTTTACACTTTTTCTGTCCCTTAAAATTCGATTTGCGGCTAAACTACTTGCCCCAGCGACTTAAAAATTATATATTCGTGATCTTGGAACTGCCACCTTTTAATCCATGTAACGAATGACACGAAAAACTAATTTTAAAAAAATTGGACATTTTTATCTTTAAACGCGTTTTCCGGCTAAACTATGCGTCCTAGACCCATCAAACTTTACACTTTTTCTGTCCCTTAAAATTCGATTTGCGGCTAAACTACTTGCCCTAGCGACTTAAAAATTATATATTCGTGATCTTGGAACTGCCACCTTTTAATCCGTGTAATGTAACGAATGACACGAAAAACTGATTTTAAAAAAATTGGACATTTTTATCTTTAAACGCGTTTTCCGGCTAAACTATGCGTCCTAGACCCATCAAACTTTACACTTTTTCTGTCCCTTAAAATTCGATTTTTATATATTCGTGATCTTGGAACTGCCACCTTTTAATCCATGTAACGAATGACACGAAAAACTAATTTTAAAAAAATTGGACATTTTTATCTTTAAACGCGTTTTTCGGCTAAACTATGCGTCCTAGACCCATCAAACTTTACACTTTTTCTGTCCCTTAAAATTCGATTTGCGGCTAAACTACTTGCCCCAGCGACTTAAAAATTATATATTCGTGATCTTGGAACTGCCACCTTTTAATCCATGTAACGAATGACACGAAAAACTAATTTTAAAAAAATTGGACATTTTTATCTTTAAACGCGTTTTCCGGCTAAACTATGCGTCCTAGACCCATCAAACTTTACACTTTTTCTGTCCCTTAAAATTCGATTTGCGGCTAAACTACTTGCCCCAGCGACTTAAAAATTATATATTCGTGATCTTGGAACTGCCACCTTTTAATCCATGTAACGAATGACACGAAAAACTAATTTTTAAAAAATTGGACATTTTTATCTTTAAACGCGTTTTCCGGCTAAACTATGCGTCCTAGACCCATCAAACTTTACACTTTTTCTGTCCCTTAAAATTCGATTTGCGGCTAAACTACTTGCCCCAGCGACTTAAAAATTATATATTCGTGATCTTGGAACTGCCACCTTTTAATCCATGTAACGAATGACACGAAAAACTAATTTTATAAAAATTGGACATTTTTATCTTTAAACGCGTTTTCCGGCTAAACTATGCGTCCTAGACCCATCAAACTTTACACTTTTTCTGTCCCTTAAAGTTCGATTTGCGGCTAAACTACTTGCCCCAGCGACTTAAAAATAATATATTCGTGATCTTGGAACTGCCACCTTTTAATCCATGTAACGAATGACACGAAAAACTAATTTAAAAAAAATTGGACATTTTTATCTTTAAACGCGTTTTCCGGCTAAACTATGCGTCCTAGACCCATCAAACTTTACACTTTTTCTGTCCCTTAAAATTCGATTTGCGGCTAAACTACTTGCCCCAGCGACTTAAAAATTATATATTCGTGATCTTGGAACTGCCACCTTTTAATCCATGTAACGAATGACACGAAAAACTAATTTTAAAAAAATTGGACATTTTTATCTTTAAACGCGTTTTCCGGCTAAACTATGCGTCCTAGACCCATCAAACTTTACACTTTTTCTGTCCCTTAAAATTCGATTTGCGGCTAAACTACTTGCCCCAGCGACTTAAAAATTATATATTCGTGATCTTGGAACTGCCACCTTTTAATCCATGTAACGAATGACACGAAAAACTAATTTTAAAAAAATTGGACATTTTTATCTTTAAACGCGTTTTCCGGCTAAACTATGCGTCCTAGACCCATCAAACTTTACACTTTTTCTGTCCCTTAAAATTCGATTTGCGGCTAAACTACTTGCCCCAGCGACTTAAAAATTATATATTCGTGATCTTGGAACTGCCACCTTTTAATCCATGTAACGAATGACACGAAAAACTAATTTTAAAAAAATTGGACATTTTTATCTTTAAACGCGTTTTCCGGCTAAACTATGCGTCCTAGACCCATCAAACTTTACACTTTTTCTGTCCCTTAAAATTCGATTTGCGGCTAAACTACTTGCCCCAGCGACTTAAAAATTATATATTCGTGATCTTGGAACTGCCACCTTTTAATCCATGTAACGAATGACACGAAAAACTAATTTTAAAAAAATTGGACATTTTTATCTTTAAACGCGTTTTCCGGCTAAACTATGCGTCCTAGACCCATCAAACTTTACACTTTTTCTGTCCCTTAAAATTCGATTTGCGGCTAAACTACTTGCCCCAGCGACTTAAAAATTATATATTCGTGATCTTGGAACTGCCACCTTTTAATCCATGTAACGAATGACACGAAAAACTGATTTTAAAAAAAATTGGACATTTTTATCTTTAAACGCGTTTTCCGGCTAAACTATGCGTCCTAGACCCATCAAACTTTACACTTTTTCTGTCCCTTAAAATTCGATTTTTATATATTCGTGATCTTGGAACTGCCACCTTTTAATCCATGTAACGAATGACACGAAAAACTAATTTTAAAAAAATTGGACATTTTTATCTTTAAACGCGTTTTCCGGCTAAACTATGCGTCCTAGACCCATCAAACTTTACACTTTTTCTGTCCCTTAAAATTCGATTTGCGGCTAAACTACTTGCCCCAGCGACTTAAAAATTATATATTCGTGATCTTGGAACTGCCACCTTTTAATCCATGTAACGAATGACACGAAAAACTAATTTTAAAAAAATTGGACATTTTTATCTTTAAACGCGTTTTCCGGCTAAACTATGCGTCCTAGACCCATCAAACTTTACACTTTTTCTGTCCCTTAAAATTCGATTTGCGGCTAAACTACTTGCCCCAGCGACTTAAAAATTATATATTCGTGATCTTGGAACTGCCACCTTTTAATCCATGTAACGAATAACACGAAAAAGTAATTTTAAAAAAATTGGACATTTTTATCTTTAAACGCGTTTTCCGGCTAAACTATGCGTCCTAGACCCATCAAACTTTACACTTTTTCTGTCCCTTAAAATTCGATTTGCGGCTAAACTACTTGCCCCAGCGACTTAAAAATTATATATTCGTGAATTTGGAACTGCCACCTTTTAATCCATGTAACGAATGACACGAAAAACTAATTTTAAAAAAAATTGACATTTTTATCTTTAAACGCGTTTTCCGGCTAAACTATGCGTCCTAGACCCATCAAACTTTACACTTTTTCTGTCACTTAAAATTCGATTTGCGGCTAAACTACTTGCCCCAGCGACTTAAAAATTATATATTCGTGATCTTGGAACTGCCACCTTTTAATCCATGTAACGAATGACACGAAAAACTAATTTTAAAAAAATTGGACATTTTTATCTTTAAACGCGTTTTCCGGCTAAACTATGCGTCCTAGACCCATCAAACTTTACACTTTTTCTGTCCCTTAAATTTCGATTTGCGGCTAAACTACTTGCCCCAGCGACTTAAAAATTATATATTCGTGATCTTGGAACTGCCACCTTTTAATCCATGTAACGAATGACACAAAAAACTAATTTTAAAAAAATTGGACATTTTTATCTTTAAACGCGTTTTCCGGCTAAACTATGCGTCCTAGACCCATCAAACTTTACACTTTTTCTGTCCCTTAAAATTCGATTTGCGGCTAAACTACTTGCCCCAGCGACTTAAAAATTATATATTCGTGATCTTGGAACTGCCACCTTTTAATCCATGTAACGAATGACACGAAAAACTAATTTTAAAAAAATTGGACATTTTTATCTTTAAACGCGTTTTCCGGCTAAACTATGCGTCCTAGACCCATCAAACTTTACACTTTTTCTGTCCCTTAAAATTCGATTTGCGGCTAAACTACTTGCCCCAGCGACTTAAAAATTATATATTCGTGATCTTGGAACTGCCACCTTTTAATCCATGTAACGAATGACACGAAAAACTAATTTTAAAAAAATTGGACATTTTTATCTTTAAACGCGTTTTCCGGCTAAACTATGCGTCCTAGACCCATCAAACTTTACACTTTTTCTGTCCCTTAAAATTCGATTTGCGGCTAAACTACTTGCCCCAGCGACTTAAAAATTATATATTCGTGATCTTGGAACTGCCACCTTTTAATCCATGTAACGAATGACACGAAAAACTAATTTTAAAAAAATTGGACATTTTTATCTTTAAACGCGTTTTCCGGCTAAACTATGCGTCCTAGACCCATCAAACTTTACACTTTTTCTGTCCCTTAAAATTCGATTTGCGGCTAAGCTACTTGCCCCAGCGACTTAAAAATTATATATTCGTGATCTTGGAACTGCCACCTTTTAATCCATGTAACGAATGACACGAAAAACTAATTTTAAAAAAATTGGACATTTTTATCTTTAAACGCGTTTTCCGGCTAAACTATGCGTCCTAGACCCATCAAACTTTACACTTTTTCTGTCCCTTAAAATTCGATTTGCGGCTAAACTACTTGCCCCAGCGACTTAAAAATTATATATTCGTGATCTTGGAACTGCCACCTTTTAATCCATGTAACGAATAACACGAAAAACTAATTTTAAAAAAATTGGACATTTTTATCTTTAAACGCGTTTTCCGGCTAAACTATGCGTCCTAGACCCATCAAACTTTACACTTTTTCTGTCCCTTAAAATTCGATTTGCGGCTAAACTACTTGCCCCAGCGACTTAAAAATTATATATTCGTGAATTTGGAACTGCCACCTTTTAATCCATGTAACGAATGACACGAAAAACTAATTTTAAAAAAATTGGACATTTTTATCTTTAAACGCGTTTTCCGGCTAAACTATGCGTCCTAGACCCATCAAACTTTACACTTTTTCTGTCCCTTAAAATTCGATTTGCGGCTAAACTACTTGCCCCAGCGACTTAAAAATTATATATTCGTGATCTTGGAACTGCCACCTTTTAATCCATGTAACGAATGACACGAAAAACTAATTTTAAAAAAATTGGACATTTTTATCTTTAAACGCGTTTTCCGGCTAAACTATGCGTCCTAGACCCATCAAACTTTACACTTTTTGTCTCCCTTAAAATTCGATTTGCGGCTAAACTACTTGCCCCAGCGACTTAAAAATTATATATTCGTGATCTTGGAACTGCCACCTTTTAATCCATGTAACGAATGACACGAAAAACTAATTTAAAAAAAATTGGACATTTTTATCTTTAAACGCGTTTTCCGGCTAAACTATGCGTCCTAGACCCATCAAACTTTACACTTTTTCTGTCCCTTAAAATTCGATTTGCGGCTAAACTACTTCCCCCACCGACTTAAAAATTATATATTCGTGATCTTGGAACTGCCACCTTTTAATCCATGTAACGAATGACACGAAAAACTAATTTTAAAAAAATTGGACATTTTTATCTTTAAACGCGTTTTCCGGCTAAACTATGCGTCCTAGACCCATCAAACTTTACACTTTTTCTGTCCCTTAAAATTCGATTTGCGGCTAAACTACTTGCCCCAGCGACTTAAAAATTATATATTCGTGATCTTGGAACTGCCACCTTTTAATCCATGTAACGAATGACACGAAAAACTAATTTTAAAAAAATTGGACATTTTTATCTTTAAACGCGTTTTCCGGCTAAACTATGCGTCCTAGACCCATCAAACTTTACACTTTTTCTGTCCCTTAAAATTCGATTTGCGGCTAAACTACTTGCCCCAGCGACTTAAAAATTATATATTCGTGATCTTGGAACTGCCACCTTTTAATCCATGTAACGAATGACACGAAAAACTAATTTTAAAAAAATTGGACATTTTTATCTTTAAACGCGTTTTCCGGCTAAACTATGCGTCCTAGACCCATCAAACTTTACACTTTTTCTGTCCCTTAAAATTCGATTTGCGGCTAAACTACTTGCCCCAGCGACTTAAAAATTATATATTCGTGATCTTGGAACTGCCACCTTTTAATCCATGTAACGAATGACACGAAAAACTAATTTTAAAAAAATTGGACATTTTTATCTTTAAACGCGTTTTCCGGCTAAACTATGCGTCCTAGACCCATCAAACTTTACACTTTTTCTGTCCCTTAAAATTCGATTTGCGGCTAAACTACTTGCCCCAGCGACTTAAAAATTATATATTCGTGATCTTGGAACTGCCACCTTTTAATCCATGTAACGAATGACACGAAAAACTGATTTTAAAAAAATTGGACATTTTTATCTTTAAACGCGTTTTCCGGCTAAACTATGCGTCCTAGACCCATCAAACTTTACACTTTTTCTGTCCCTTAAAATTCGATTTTTATATATTCGTGATCTTGGAACTGCCACCTTTTAATCCATGTAACGAATGACACGAAAAACTAATTTTAAAAAAATTGGACATTTTTATCTTTAAACGCGTTTTCCGGCTAAACTATGCGTCCTAGACCCATCAAACTTTACACTTTTTCTGTCCCTTAAAATTCGATTTGCGGCTAAACTACTTGCCCCAGCGACTTAAAAATTATATATTCGTGATCTTTGAACTGCCACCTTTTAATCCATGTAACGAATGACACGAAAAACTAATTTTAAAAAAATTGGACATTTTTATCTTTAAACGCGTTTTCCGGCTAAACTATGCGTCCTAGACCCATCAAACTTTACACTTTTTCTGTCCCTTAAAATTCGATTTGCGGCTAAACTACTTGCCCCAGCGACTTAAAAATTATATATTCGTGAATTTGGAACTGCCACCTTTTAATCCATGTAAAGAATGACACGAAAAACTAATTTTAAAAAAATTGGACATTTTTATCTTTAAACGCGTTTTCCGGCTAAACTATGCGTCCTAGACCCATCAAACTTTACACTTTTTCTGTCCCTTAAAATTCGATTTGCGGCTAAACTACTTGCCCCAGCGACTTAAAAATTATATATTCGTGATCTTGGAACTGCCACCTTTTAATCCATGTAACGAATGACACGAAAAACTAATTTTAAAAAAATTGGACATTTTTATCTTTAAACGCGTTTTCCGGCTAAACTATGCGTCCTAGACCCATCAAACTTTACACTTTTTCTGTCCCTTAAAATTCGATTTGCGGCTAAACTACTTGCCCCAGCGACTTAAAAATTATATATTCGTGATCTTGGAACTGCCACCTTTTAATCCATGTAACGAATGACACGAAAAACTAATTTTAAAAAAATTGGACATTTTTATCTTTAAACGCGTTTTCCGGCTAAACTATGCGTCCTAGACCCATCAAACTTTACACTTTTTCTGTCCCTTAAAATTCGATTTGCGGCTAAACTACTTGCCCCAGCGACTTAAAAATTATATATTCGTGATCTTGGAACTGCTATCTTTTAATCCATGTAACGAATGACACGAAAAACTAATTTTAAAAAAATTGGACATTTTTATCTTTAAACGCGTTTTCCGGCTAAACTATGCGTCCTAGACCCATCAAACTTTACACTTTTTCTGTCCCTTAAAATTCGATTTGCGGCTAAACTACTTGCCCCAGCGACTTAAAAATTATATATTCTTGATCTTGGAACTGCCACCTTTTAATCCATGTAACGAATGACACGAAAAACTAATTTTAAAAAAATTGGACATTTTTATCTTTAAACGCGTTTTCCGGCTAAACTATGCGTCCTAGACCCATCAAACTTTACACTTTTTCTGTCCCTTAAAATTCGATTTGCGGCTAAACTACTTGCCCCAGCGACTTAAAAATTATATATTCGTGATCTTGGAACTGCCACCTTTTAATCCATGTAACGAATGACACGAAAAACTAATTTTAAAAAAATTGGACATTTTTATCTTTAAACGCGTTTTCCGGCTAAACTATGCGTCCTAGACCCATCAAACTTTACACTTTTTCTGTCCCTTAAAATTCGATTTGCGGCTAAACTACTTGCCCCAGCGACTTAAAAATTATATATTCGTGATCTTGGAACTGCCACCTTTTAATCCATGTGACGAATGACACGAAAAACTAATTTTAAAAAAATTGGACATTTTTATCTTTAAACGCGTTTTCCGGCTAAACTATGCGTCCTAGACCCATCAAACTTTACACTTTTTCTGTCCCTTAAAATTCGATTTGCGGGTAAACTACTTGCCCCAGCGACTTAAAAATTATATATTCGTGATCTTGGAACTGCCACCTTTTAATCCATGTAACGAATGACACGAAAAACTAATTTTAAAAAATTGGACATTTTTATATTTAAACGCGTTTTCCGGCTAAACTATGCGTCCTAGACCCATCAAACTTTACACTTTTTCTGTCCCTTAAAATTCGATTTGCGGCTAAACTACTTGCCCCAGCGACTTAAAAATTATATATTCGTGATCTTGGAACTGCCACCTTTTAATCCATGTAACGAATGACACGAAAAACTAATTTTAAAAAAATTGGACATTTTTATCTTTAAACGCGTTTTCCGGCTAAACTATGCGTCCTAGACCCATCAAACTTTACACTTTTTCTGTCCCTTAAAATTCGATTTGCGGCTAAACTACTTGCCCCAGCGACTTAAAAATTATATATTCGTGATCTTGGAACTGCCACCTTTTAATCCATGTAACGAATGACACGAAAAACTAATTTTAAAAAAATTGGACATTTTTATCTTTAAACGCGTTTTCCGGCTAAACTATGCGTCCTAGACCCATCAAACTTTACACTTTTTCTGTCCCTTAAAATTCGATTTGCGGCTAAACTACTTGTCCCAGCGACTTAAAAATTATATATTCGTGATCTTGGAACTGCCACCTTTTAATCCATGTAACGAATGACACGAAAAACTAATTTTAAAAAAATTGGACATTTTTATCTTTAAACGCGTTTTCCGGCTAAACTATGCGTCCTAGACCCATCAAACTTTACACTTTTTCTGTCCCTTAAAATTCGATTTGCGGCTAAACTACTTGCCCCAGCGACTTAAAAATTATATATTCGTGATCTTGGAACTTCCACCTTTAAATCCATGTAACGAATGACACGAAAAACTAATTTTAAAAAAATTGGACATTTTTATCTTTAAACGCGTTTTCCGGCTAAACTATGCGTCCTAGACCCATCAAACTTTACACTTTTTCTGTCCCTTAAAATTCGATTTGCGGCTAAACTACTTGTCCCAGCGACTTAAAAATTATATATTCGTGATCTTGGAACTGCCACCTTTTAATCCATGTAACGAATGACACGAAAAACTAATTTTAAAAAAATTGGACATTTTTATCTTTAAACGCGTTTTCCGGCTAAACTATGCGTCCTAGACCCATCAAACTTTACACTTTTCTGTCCCTTAAAATTCGATTTGCGGCTAAACTACTTGCCCCAGCGACTTAAAAATTATATATTCGTGATCTTGGAACTTCCACCTTTAAATCCATGTAACGAATGACACGAAAAACTAATTTTAAAAAAATTGGACATTTTTATCTTTAAACGCGTTTTCCGGCTAAACTATGCGTCCTAGACCCATCAAACTTAACACTTTTTCTGTCCCTTAAAATTCGATTTGCGGCTAAACTACTTGCCCCAGCGACTTAAAAATTATATATTCGTGATCTTGGAACTGCCACATTTTAATCCATGTAACGAATGACACGAAAAACTAACTTTAAAAAATTTGGACATTTTTATCTTTAAACGCGTTTTCCGGCTAAACTATGCGTCCTAGACCCATCAAACTTTACACTTTTTCTGTCCCTTAAAATTCGATTTGCGGCTAAACTACTTGCCCCAGCGACTTAAAAATTATATATTCGTGATCTTGGAACTGCCACCTTTTAATCCATGTAACGAATGACACGAAAAACTAATTATAAAAAATTGGACATTTTTATCTTTAAACGCGTTTTCCGGCTAAGCTATGCGTCCTAGACCCATCAAACTTTACACTTTTTCTGTCCCTTAAAATTCGATTTGCGGCTAAACTACTTGCCCCAGCGACTTAAAAATTATATATTCGTGATCTTGGAACTGCCACCTTTTAATCCATGTAACGAATGACACGAAAAACTAATTTTAAAAAAATTGGACATTTTTATCTTTAAACGCGTTTTCCGACTAAACTATGCGTCCTAGACCCATCAAACTTTACACTTTTTCTGTCCCTTAAAATTCGATTTGCGGCTAAACTACTTGCCCCAGCGACTTAAAAATTATATATTCGTGATCTTGGAACTGCCACCTTTTAATCCATGTAACGAATGACACGAAAAACTAATTTTAAAAAAATTGGACATTTTTATCTTTAAACGCGTTTTCCGGCTAAACTATACGTCCTAGACCCATCAAACTTTACACTTTTTCTGTCCCTTAAAATTCGATTTGCGGCTAAACTACTTGCCCCAGCGACTTAAAAATTATATATTCGTGATCTTGGAACTGCCACCTTTTAATCCATGTAACGAATGACACGAAAAACTAATTTTAAAAAAATTGGACATTTTTATCTTTAAACGCGTTTTCCGGCTAAACTATGCGTCCTAGACCCATCAAACTTTACACTTTTTCTGTCCCTTAAAATTCGATTTGCGGCTAAACTACTTGCCCCAGCGACTTAAAAATTATATATTCGTGATCTTGGAACTGCCACCTTTTAATCCATGTAACGAATGACACGAAAAACTATTTTTAAAAAAATTGGACATTTTTATCTTTAAACGCGTTTTCCGGCTAAACTATGCGTCCTAGACCCATCAAACTTTACACTTTTTCTGTCCCTTAAAATTCGATTTGCGGCTAAACTACTTGCCCCAGCGACTTAAAAATTTTATATTCGTGATCTTGGAACTGCCACCTTTTAATCCATGTAACGAATGACACGAAAAACTAATTTTAAAAAAATTGGACATTTTTATCTTTAAACGCGTTTTCCGGCTAAACTATGCGTCCTAGACCCATCAAACTTTACACTTTTTCTGTCCCTTAAAATTCGATTTGCGGCTAAACTACTTGCCCCAGCGACTTAAAAATTATATATTCGTGATCTTGGAACTGCCACCTTTTAATCCATGTAACGAATGACACGAAAAACTAATTTTAAAAAAATTGGACATTTTTATCCTTAAACGCGTTTTCCGGCTAAACTATGCGTCCTAGACCCATCAAACTTTACACTTTTTCTGTCCCTTAAAATTCGATTTGCGGCTAAACTACTTGCCCCAGCGACTTAAAAATTATATATTCGTGATCTTGGAACTGCCACCTTTTAATCCATGTAACGAATGACACGAAAAACTAATTTTAAAAAAATTGGACATTTTTATCTTTAAACGCGTTTTCCGGCTAAACTATGCGTCCTAGACCCATCAAACTTTACACTTTTTCTGTCCCTTAAAATTCGATTTGCGGCTAAACTACTTGCCCCAGCGACTTAAAAATTATATATTCGTGATCTTGGAACTGCCACCTTTTAATCCATGTAACGAATGACACGAAAAACTAATTTTAAAAAAATTGGACATTTTTATCTTTAAACGCGTTTTCCGGCTAAACTATGCGTCCTAGACCCATCAAACTTTACACTTTTTCTGTCCCTTAAAATTCGATTTGCGGCTAAACTACTTGCCCCAGCGACTTAAAAATTATATATTCGTGATCTTGGAACTGCCACCTTTTAATCCATGTAGCGAATGACACGAAAAACTAATTTTAAAAAAATTGGACATTTTTATCTTTAAACGCGTTTTCCGGCTAAACTATGCGTCCTAGACCCATCAAACTTTACACTTTTTCTGTCCCTTAAAATTCGATTTGCGGCTAAACTACTTGCCCCAGCGACTTAAAAATTATATATTCGTGATCTTGGAACTGCCACCTTTTAATCCATGTAACGAATGGCACGAAAAACTAATTTTAAAAAAATTGGACATTTTTATCTTTAAACGCGTTTTCCGGCTCAACTATGCGTCCTAGACCCATCAAACTTTACACTTTTTCTGTCCCTTAAAATTCGATTTGCGGCTAAACTACTTGCCCCAGCGACTTAAAAATTATATATTCGTGATCTTGGAACTGCCACCTTTTAATCCATGTAACGAATGACACGAAAAACTAATTTTAACAAAATTGGACATTTTTATCTTTAAACGCGTTTTCCGGCTAAACTATGCGTCCTTGACCCATCAAACTTTACACTTTTTCTGTCCCTTAAAATTCGATTTGCGGCTAAACTACTTGCCCCAGCGACTTAAAAATTATATATTCGTGATCTTGGAACTGCCACCTTTTAATCCATGTAACGAATGACACGAAAAACTGATTTTAAAAAAATTGGACATTTTTATCTTTAAACGCGTTTTCCGGCTAAACTATGCGTCCTAGACCCATCAAACTTTACACTTTTTCTGTCCCTTAAAATTCGATTTGCGGCTAAACTACTTGCCCCAGCGACTTAAAAATTATATATTCGTGATCTTGGAACTGCCACCTTTTAATCCATGTAACGAATGACACGAAAAACTAATTTTAAAAAAATTGGACATTTTTATCTTTAAACGCGTTTTCCGGCTAAACTATGCGTCCTAGACCCATCAAACTTTACACTTTTTCTGTCCCTTAAAATTCGATTTGCGGCTAAACTACTTGCCCCAGCGACTTAAAAATTATATATTCGTGATCTTGGAACTGCCACCTTTTAATCCATGTAACGAATGACACGAAAAACTAATTTTAAAAAAATTGGACATTTTTATCTTTAAACGCGTTTTCCGGCTAAACTATGCGTCCTAGACCCATCAAACTTTACACTTTTTCTGTCCCTTAAAATTCGATTTGCGGCTAAACTACTTGCCCCAGCGACTTAAAAATTATATATTCGTGATCTTGGAACTGCCACCTTTTAATCCATGTAACGAATGACACGAAAAACTAATTTTAAAAAAATTGGACATTTTTATCTTTAAACGCGTTTTCCGGCTAAACTATGCGTCCTAGACCCATCAAACTTTACACTTTTTCTGTCCCTTAAAATTCGATTTGCGGCTAAACTACTTGCCCCAGCGACTTAAAAATTATATATTCGTGATCTTGGAACTGCCACCTTTTAATCCATGTAACGAATGACACGAAAAACTAATTTTAAAAAAATTGGACATTTTTATCTTTAAACGCGTTTTCCGGCTAAACTATGCGTCCTAGACCCATCAAACTTTACACTTTTTCTGTCCCTTAAAATTCGATTTGCGGCTAAACTACTTGCCCCAGCGACTTAAAAATTATATATTCGTGATCTTGGAACTGCCACCTTTTAATCCATGTAACGAATGACACGAAAAACTAATTTTAAAAAAATTGGACATTTTTATCTTTAAACGCGTTTTCCGGCTAAACTATGCGTCCTAGACCCATCAAACTTTACACTTTTTCTGTCCCTTAAAATTCGATTTGCGGCTAAACTACTTGCCCCAGCGACTTAAAAATTATATATTCGTGATCTTGGAACTGCCACCTTTTAATCCATGTAACGAATGACACGAAAAACTAATTTTAAAAAAATTGGACATTTTTATCTTTAAACGCGTTTTCCGGCTAAAATATGCGTCCTAGACCCATCAAACTTTACACTTTTTCTGTCCCTTAAAATTCGATTTGCGGCTAAACTACTTGCCCCAGCGACTTAAAAATTATATATTCGTGATCTTGGAACTGCCACCTTTTAATCCATGTAACGAATGACACGAAAAACTAATTTTAAAAAAATTGGACATTTTTATCTTTAAACGCGTTTTCCGGCTAAACTATGCGTCCTAGACCCATCAAACTTTACACTTTTTCTGTCCCTTAAAATTCGATTTGCGGCTAAACTACTTGCCCCAGCGACTTAAAAATTATATATTCGTGATCTTGGAACTGCCACCTTTTAATCCATGTAACGAATGACACGAAAAACTAATTTTAAAAAAAATTGGACATTTTTATCTTTAAACGCGTTTTCCGGCTAAACTATGCGTCCTAGACCCATCAAACTTTACACTTTTTCTGTCCCTTAAAATTCGATTTGCGGCTAAACTACTTGCCCCACCGACTTAAAAATTATATATTCGTGATCTTGGAACTGCCACCTTTTAATCCATGTAACGAATGACACGAAAAACTAATTTTAAAAAAATTGGACATTTTTATCTTTAAACGCGTTTTCCGGCTAAACTATGCGTCCTAGACCCATCAAACTTTACACTTTTTCTGTCCCTTAAAATTCGATTTGCGGCTAAACTACTTGCCCCAGCGACTTAAAAATTATATATTCGTGATCTTGGAACTGCCACCTTTTAATCCATGTAACGAATGACACGAAAAACTAATTTTAAAAAAATTGGACATTTTTATCTTTAAACGCGTTTTCCGGCTAAACTATGCGTCCTAGACCCATCAAACTTTACACTTTTTCTGTCCCTTAAAATTCGATTTGCGGCTAAACTACTTGCCCCAGCGACTTAAAAATTATATATTCGTGATCTTGGAACTGCCACCTTTTAATCCATGTAACGAATGACACGAAAAACTAATTTTAAAAAAATTGGACATTTTTATCTTTAAACGCGTTTTCCGGCTCAACTATGCGTCCTAGACCCATCAAACTTTACACTTTTTCTGTCCCTTAAAATTCGATTTGCGGCTAAACTACTTGCCCCAGCGACTTAAAAATTATATATTCGTGATCTTGGAACTGCCACCTTTTAATCCATGTAACGAATGACACGAAAAACTAATTTTAAAAAAATTGGACATTTTTATCTTTAAACGCGTTTTCCGGCTAAACTATGCGTCCTAGACCCATCAAACTTTACACTTTTTCTGTCCCTTAAAATTCGATTTGCGGCTAAACTACTTGCCCCAGCGACTTAAAAATTATATATTCGTGATCTTGGAACTGCCACCTTTTAATCCATGTAACGAATGACACGAAAAACTAATTTTAAAAAAATTGGACATTTTTATCTTTAAACGCGTTTTCCGGCTAAACTATGCGTCCTAGACCCATCAAACTTTACACTTTTTCTGTCCCTTAAAATTCGATTTGCGGCTAAACTACTTGCCCCAGCGACTTAAAAATTATATATTCGTGATCTTGGAACTGCCACCTTTTAATCCATGTAACGAATGACACGAAAAACTAATTTTAAAAAAATTGGACATTTTTATCTTTAAACGCGTTTTCCGGCTAAACTATGCGTCCTAGACCCATCAAACTTTACACTTTTTCTGTCCCTTAAAATTCGATTTGCGGCTAAACTACTTGCCCCAGCGACTTAAAAATTTTATATTCGTGATTTTGGAACTGCCACCTTTTAATCCATGTAACGAATGACACGAAAAACTAATTTTAAAAAAATTGGACATTTTTATCTTTAAACGCGTTTTCCGGCTAAACTATGCGGTCTAGACCCATCAAACTTTACACTTTTTCTGTCCCTTAAAATTCGATTTGCGGCTAAACTACTTGCCCCAGCGACTTAAAAATTATATATTCGTGATCTTGGAACTGCCACCTTTTAATCCATGTAACGAATGACACGAAAAACTAATTTTAAAAAAATTGGACATTTTTATCTTTAAACGCGTTTTCCGGCTAAGCTATGCGTCCTAGACCCATCAAACTTTACACTTTTTCTGTCCCTTAAAATTCGATTTGCGGCTAAACTACTTGCCCCAGCGACTTAAAAATTATATATTCGTGATCTTGGAACTGCCACCTTTTAATCCATGTAACGAATGACACGAAAAACTAATTTTAAAAAAATTGGACATTTTTATCTTTAAACGCGTTTTCCGGCTAAACTATGCGTCCTAGACCCATCAAACTTTACACTTTTTCTGTCCCTTAAAATTCGATTTGCGGCTAAACTACTTGCCCCAGCGACTTAAAAATTATATATTCGTGATCTTGGAACTGCCACCTTTTAATCCATGTAACGAATGACACGAAAAACTAATTTTAAAAAAATTGGACATTTTTATCTTTAAACGCGTTTTCCGGCTAAACTATGCGTCCTAGACCCATCAAACTTTACACTTTTTCTGTCCCTTAAAATTCGATTTGCGGCTAAACTACTTGCCCCAGCGACTTAAAAATTATATATTCGTGATCTTGGAACTGCCACCTTTTAATCCATGTAACGAATGACACGAAAAACTAATTTTAAAAAAATTGGACATTTTTATCTTTAAACGCGTTTTCCGGCTAAACTATGCGTCCTAGACCCATCAAACTTTACACTTTTTCTGTCCCTTAAAATTCGATTTGCGGCTAAACTACTTGCCCCAGCGACTTAAAAATTATATATTCGTGATCTTGGAACTGCCACCTTTTAATCCATGTAACGAATGACACGAAAAACTAATTTTAAAAAAATTGGACATTTTTATCTTTAAACGCGTTTTCCGGCTAAACTATGCGTCCTAGACCCATCAAACTTTACACTTTTTCTGTCCCTTAAAATTCGATTTGCGGCTAAACTACTTGCCCCAGCGACTTAAAAATTATATATTCGTGATCTTGGAACTGCCACCTTTTAATCCATGTAACGAATGACACGAAAAACTAATTTTAAAAAAATTGGACATTTTTATCTTTAAACGCGTTTTCCGGCTAAACTATGCGTCCTAGACCCATCAAACTTTACACTTTTTCTGTCCCTTAAAATTCGATTTGCGGCTAAACTACTTGCCCCAGCGACTTAAAAATTATATATTCGTGATTTTGGAACTGCCACCTTTTAATCCATGTAACGAATGACACGAAAAACTAATTTTAAAAAAATTGGACATTTTTATCTTTAAACGCGTTTTCCGGCTAAAATATGCGTCCTAGACCCATCAAACTTTACACTTTTTCTGTCCCTTAAAATTCGATTTGCGGCTAAACTACTTGCCCCAGCGACTTAAAAATTATATATTCGTGATCTTGGAACTGCCACCTTTTAATCCATGTAACGAATGACACGAAAAACTAATTTTAAAAAAATTGGACATTTTTATCTTTAAACGCGTTTTCCGGCTAAACTATGCGTCCTAGACCCATCAAACTTTACACTTTTTCTGTCCCTTAAAATTCGATTTGCGGCTAAACTACTTGCCCCAGCGACTTAAAAATTATATATTCGTGATCTTGGAACTGCCACCTTTTAATCCATGTAACGAATGACACGAAAAACTAATTTTAAAAAAATTGGACATTTTTATCTTTAAACGCGTTTTCCGGCTAAACTATGCGTCCTAGACCCATCAAACTTTACACTTTTTCTGTCCCTTAAAATTCGATTTGCGGCTAAACTACTTGCCCCAGCGACTTAAAAATTATATATTCGTGATTTTGGAACTGCCACCTTTTAATCCATGTAACGAATGACACGAAAAACTAATTTTAAAAAAATTGGACATTTTTATCTTTAAACGCGTTTTCCGGCTAAAATATGCGTCCTAGACCCATCAAACTTTACACTTTTTCTGTCCCTTAAAATTCGATTTGCGGCTAAACTACTTGCCCCAGCGACTTAAAAATTATATATTCGTGATCTTGGAACTGCCACCTTTTAATCCAGTAACGAATGACACGAAAAACTAATTTTAAAAAAATTGGACATTTTTATCTTTAAACGCGTTTTCCGGCTAAACTATGCGTCCTAGACCCATCAAACTTTACACTTTTTCTGTCCCTTAAAATTCGATTTGCGGCTAAACTACTTGCCCCAGCGACTTAAAAATTATATATTCGTGATCTTGGAACTGCCACCTTTTAATCCATGTAACGAATGACACGAAAAACTAATTTTAAAAAAATTGGACATTTTTATCTTTAAACGCGTTTTCCGACTAAACTATACGTCCTAGACCCATCAAACTTTACACTTTTTCTGTCCCTTAAAATTCGATTTGCGGCTAAACTACTTGCCCCAGCGACTTAAAAATTATATATTCGTGATCTTGGAACTGCCACCTTTTAATCCATGTAACGAATGGCACGAAAAACTAATTTTAAAAAAATTGGACATTTTTATCTTTAAACGCGTTTTCCGGCTAAACTATGCGTCCTAGACCCATCAAACTTTACACTTTTTCTGTCCCTTAAAATTCGATTTGCGGCTAAACTACTTGCCCCAGCGACTTAAAAATTATATATTCGTGATCTTGGAACTGCCACCTTTTAATCCATGTAACGAATGACACGAAAAACTAATTTTAAAAAAATTGGACATTTTTATCTTTAAACGCGTTTTCCGGCTAAACTATGCGTCCTAGACCCATCAAACTTTACACTTTTTCTGTCCCTTAAAATTCGATTTGCGGCTAAACTACTTGCCCCAGCGACTTAAAAATTATATATTCGTGATCTTGGAACTACCACCTTTTAATCCATGTAACGAATGACACGAAAAACTAATTTTAAAAAAATTGGACATTTTTATCTTTAAACGCGTTTTCCGGCTAAACTATGCGTCCTAGACCCATCAAACTTTACACTTTTTCTGTCCCTTAAAATTCGATTTGCGGCTAAACTACTTGCCCCAGCGACTTAAAAATTATATATTCGTGATCTTGGAACTGCCACCTTTTAATCCATGTAACGAATGACACGAAAAACTAATTTTAAAAAAATTGGACATTTTTATCTTTAAACGCGTTTTCCGGCTAAACTATGCGTCCTAGACCCATCAAACTTTACACTTTTTCTGTCCCTTAAAATTCGATTTGCGGCTAAACTACTTGCCCCAGCGACTTAAAAATTATATATTCGTGATCTTGGAACTGCCACCTTTTAATCCATGTAACGAATGACACGAAAAACTAATTTTAAAAAAATTGGACATTTTTATCTTTAAACGCGTTTTCCGGCTAAACTATGCGTCCTAGACCCATCAAACTTTACACTTTTTCTGTCCCTTAAAATTCGATTTGCGGCTAAACTACTTGCCCCAGCGACTTAAAAATTATATATTCGTGATCTTGGAACTGCCACCTTTTAATCCATGTAACGAATGACACGAAAAACTAATTTTAAAAAAACTGGACATTTTTATCTTTAAACGCGTTTTCCGGCTAAACTATGCATCCTAGACCCATCAAACTTTACACTTTTTCTGTCCCTTAAAATTCGATTTGCGGCTAAACTACTTGCCCCAGCGACTTAAAAATTATATATTCGTGATCTTGGAACTGCCACCTTTTAATCCATGTAACGAATGACACGAAAAACTAATTTTAAAAAAATTGGACATTTTTATCTTTAAACGCGTTTTCCGGCTAAACTATGCGTCCTAGACCCATCAAACTTTACACTTTTTCTGTCCCTTAAAATTCGATTTGCGGCTAAACTACTTGCCCCAGCGACTTAAAAATTATATATTCGTGATCTTGGAACTGCCACCTTTTAATCCATGTAACGAATGACACGAAAAACTAATTTTAAAAAAATTGGACATTTTTATCTTTAAACGCGTTATCCGGCTAAACTATGCGCCCTAGACCCATCAAACTTTACACTTTTTCTGTCCCTTAAAATTCGATTTGCGGCTAAACTACTTGCCCCAGCGACTTAAAAATTATATATTCGTGATCTTGGAACTGCCACCTTTTAATCCATGTAACGAATGACACGAAAAACTAATTTTAAAAAAATTGGACATTTTTATCTTTAAACTCGTTTTCCGGCTAAACTATGCGTCCTAGACCCATCAAACTTGCCCCAGCGACTTAAAAATTATATATTCGTGATCTTGGAACTGCCACCTTTTAATCCATGTAACGAATGACACGAAAAACTAATTTTAAAAAAATTGGACATTTTTATCTTTAAACGCGTTTTCCGGCTAAACTATGCGTCCTAGACCCATCAAACTTTACACTTTTTCTGTCCCTTAAAATTCGATTTGCGGCTAAACTACTTGCCCCAGCGACTTAAAAATTATATATTCGTGATCTTGGAACTGCCACCTTTTAATCCATGTAACGAATGACACGAAAAACTAATTTTAAAAAAATTGGACATTTTTATCTTTAAACGCGTTTTCCGGCTAAACTATGCGTCCTAGACCCATCAAACTTTACACTTTTTCTGTCCCTTAAAATTCGATTTGCGGCTAAACTACTTGCCCCAGCGACTTAAAAATTATATATTCGTGATCTTGGAACTGCCACCTTTTAATCCATGTAACGAATGACACGAAAAACTAATTTTAAAAAAATTGGACATTTTTATCCTTAAACGCGTTTTCCGGCTAAACTATGCGTCCTAGACCCATCAAACTTTACACTTTTTCCGTCCCTTAAAATTCGATTTGCAGCTAAACTACTTGCCCCAGCGACTTAAAAATTATATATTCGTGATCTTGGAACTGCCACCTTTTAATCCATGTAACGAATGACACGAAAAACTAATTTTAAAAAAATTGGACATTTTTATCTTTAAACGCGTTTTCCGGCTAAACTATGCGTCCTAGACCCATCAAACTTTACACTTTTTCTTTCCCTTAAAATTCGATTTGCGGCTAAACTACTTGCCCCAGCGACTTAAAAATTATATATTCGTGATCTTGGAACTGCCACCTTTTAATCCATGTAACGAATGACACGAAAAACTAATTTTAAAAAAATTGGACATTTTTATCTTTAAACGCGTTTTCCGGCTAAACTATGCGCCCTAGACCCATCAAACTTTACACTTTTTCTGTCCCTTAAAATTCGATTTGCGGCTAAACTACTTGCCCCAGCGACTTAAAAATTATATATTCGTGATCTTGGAACTGCCACCTTTTAATCCATGTAACGAATGACACGAAAAACTAATTTTAAAAAAATTGGATATTTTTATCTTTAAACGCGTTTTCCGGCTAAACTATGCGTCCTAGACCCATCAAACTTTACACTTTTTCTGTCCCTTAAAATTCGATTTGCGGCTAAACTACTTGCCCCAGCGACTTAAAAATTATATATTCGTGATCTTGGAACTGCCACCTTTTAATCCATGTAACGAATGACACGAAAAACTAATTTTAAAAAAATTGGACATTTTTATCTTTAAACGCGTTTTCCGGCTAAACTATGCGTCCTAGACCCATCAAACTTTACACTTTTTCTGTCCCTTAAAATTCGATTTGCGGCTAAACTACTTGTCCCAGCGACTTAAAAAATATATATTCGTGATCTTGGAACTGCCACCTTTTAATCCATGTAACGAATGACACGAAAAACTAATTTTAAAAAAATTGGACATTTTTATCTTTAAACGCGTTTTCCGGCTAAACTATGCGTCCTAGACCCATCAAACTTTACACTTTTTCTGTCCCTTAAAATTCGATTTGCGGCTAAACTACTTGCCCCAGCGACTTAAAAATTATATATTCGTGATCTTGGAACTGCCACCTTTTAATCCATGTAACGAATGACACGAAAAACTAATTTTAAAAAAATTGGACATTTTTATCTTTAAACGCGTTTTCCGGCTAAACTATGCATCCTAGACCCATCAAACTTTACACTTTTTCTGTCCCTTAAAATTCGATTTGCGGCTAAACTACTTGCCCCAGCGACTTAAAAATTATATATTCGTGATCTTGGAACTGCCACCTTTTAATCCATGTAACGAATGACACGAAAAACTAATTTTAAAAAAATTGGACATTTTTATCTTTAAACGCGTTTTCCGGCTAAACTATGCGCCCTAGACCCATCAAACTTTACACTTTTTCTGTCCCTTAAAATTCGATTTGCGGCTAAACTACTTGCCCCAGCGACTTAAAAAATATATATTCGTGATCTTGGAACTGCCACCTTTTAATCCATGTAACGAATGACACGAAAAACTAATTTTAAAAAAATTGGACATTTTTATCTTTAAACGCGTTTTCCGGCTAAACTATGCGTCCTAGACCCATCAAACTTTACACTTTTTCTCTCCCTTAAAATTCAATTTGCGGCTAAACTACTTGCCCCAGCGACTTAAAAATTATATATTCGTGATCTTGGAACTGCCACCTTTTAATCCATGTAACGAATCACACGAAAAACTAATTTTAAAAAAATTGGATATTTTTATCTTTAAACGCGTTTTCCGGCTAAACTATGCGTCCTAGACCCATCAAACTTTACACTTTTTCTGTCCCTTAAAATTCGATATGCGGCTAAACTACTTGCCCCAGCGACTTAAAAATTATATATTCGTGATCTTGGAACTGCCACCTTTTAATCCATGTAACGAATGACACGAAAAACTTATTTTAAAAAAATTGGACATTTTTATCTTTAAACGCGTTTTCCGGCTAAACTGTGCGTCCTAGACCCATCAAACTTTACACTTTTTCTGTCCCTTAAAATTCGATTTGCGGCTAAACTACTTGCCCCAGCGACTTAAAAATTATATATTCGTGATCTTGGAACTGCCACCTTTTAATCCATGTAACGAATGACACGAAAAACTAATTTTAAAAAAATTGCACATTTTTATCTTTAAACGCGTTTTCCGGCTAAACTATGCGTCCTAGACCCATCAAACTTTACACTTTTTCTGTCCCTTAAAATTCGATTTGCGGCTAAACTACTTGCCCCAGCGACTTAAAAATTAAATATTCGTGATCTTGGAACTGCCACCTTTTAATCCATGTAACGAATGACACGAAAAACTAATCTTAAAAAAATTGGACATTTTTATCTTTAAACGCGTTTTCCGGCTAAACTATGCGTCCTAGACCCATCAAACTTTACACTTTTTCTGTCCCTTAAAATTCGATTTGCGGCTAAACTACTTGCCCCAGCGACTTAAAAATTATATATTCGTGATCTTGGAACTGCCACCTTTAAATCCATGTAACGAATGACTCGAAAAACTAATTTTAAAAAAATTGCACATTTTTATCTTTAAACGCGTTTTCCGGCTAAACTATGCGTCCTAGACCCATCAAACTTTACACTTTTTCTGTCCCTTAAAATTCGATTTGCGGCTAAACTACTTGCCCCAGCGACTTAAAAATTATATATTCGTGATCTTGGAACTGCCACCTTTTAATCCATGTAACGAATGACACGAAAAACTAATTTTAAAAAAATTGGATATTTTTATCTTTAAACGCGTTTTTTTCTGTCCCTTAAAATTCGATTTGCGGCTAAACTACTTGCCCCAGCGACTTAAAAATTATATATTCGTGATCTTGGAACTGCCACCTTTTAATCCATGTAACGAATGACACGAAAAACTAATTTTAAAAAAATTGGACATTTTTATCTTTAAACGCGTTTTCCGGCTAAACTATGCGTCCTAGACCCATCAAACTTTACACTTTTTCTGTCCCTTAAAATTCGATTTGCGGCTAAACTACTTGCCCCAGCGACTTAAAAATTATATATTCGTGATCTTGGAACTGCCACCTTTTAATCCATGTAACGAATGACACGAAAAACTAATTTTAAAAAAATTGGACATTTTTATCTTTAAACGCGTTTTCCGGCTAAACTATGCGTCCTAGACCCATCAAACTTTACACTTTTTCTGTCCCTTAAAATTCGATTTGCGGCTAAACTACTTGCCCCAGCGACTTAAAAATTATATATTCGTGATCTTGGAACTGCCACCTTTTAATCCATGTAACGAATGACACGAAAAACTAATTTTAAAAAAATTGGACATTTTTATCTTTAAACGCGTTTTCCGGTTAAACTATGCGTCCTAGACCCATCAAACTTGCCCCAGCGACTTAAAAATTATATATTCGTGATCTTGGAACTGCCACCTTTTAATCCATGTAACGAATGACACGAAAAACTAATTTTAAAAAAATTGGACATTTTTATCTTTAAACGCGTTTTCCGGCTAAACTATGCGTCCTAGACCCATCAAACTTTACACTTTTTCTGTCCCTTAAAATTCGATTTGCGGCTAAACTACTTGCCCCAGCGACTTAAAAATTATATATTCGTGATCTTGGAACTGCCACCTTTTAATCCATGTAACGAATGACACGAAAAACTAATTTTAAAAAAATTGGACATTTTTATCTTTAAACGCGTTTTCCGGCTAAACTATGCGTCCTAGACCCATCAAACTTTACACTTTTTCTGTCCCTTAAAATTCGATTTGCGGCTAAACTACTTGCCCCAGCGACTTAAAAATTATATATTCGTGATCTTGGAACTGCCACCTTTTAATCCATGTAACGAATGACACGAAAAACTAATTTTAAAAAAATTGGACATTTTTATCCTTAAACGCGTTTTCCGGCTAAACTATGCGTCCTAGACCCATCAAACTTTACACTTTTTCTGCCCCTTAAAATTCGATTTGCGGCTAAACTACTTGCCCCAGCGACTTAAAAATTATATATTCGTGATCTTGGAACTGCCACCTTTTAATCCATGTAACGAATGACACGAAAAACTAATTTTAAAAAAATTGGACATTTTTATCTTTAAACGCGTTTTCCGGCTAAACTATGCATCCTAGACCCATCAAACTTTACACTTTTTCTGTCCCTTAAAATTCGATTTGCGGCTAAACTACTTGCCCCAGCGACTTAAAAATTATATATTCGTGATCTTGGAACTGCCACCTTTTAATCCATGTAACGAATGACACGAAAAACTAATTTTAAAAAAATTGGACATTTTTATCTTTAAACGCGTTTTCCGGCTAAACTATGCGTCCTAGACCCATCAAACTTTACACTTTTTCTGTCCCTTAAAATTCGATTTGCGGCTAAACTACTTGCCCCAGCGACTTAAAAATTATATATTCGTGATCTTGGAACTGCCACCTTTTAATCCATGTAACGAATGACACGAAAAACTAATTTTAAAAAAATTGGACATTTTTATCTTTAAACGCGTTTTCCGGCTAAACTATGCGTCCTAGACCCATCAAACTTTACACTTTTTCTGTCCCTTAAAATTCGATTTGCGGCTAAACTACTTGCCCCAGCGACTTAAAAATTATATATTCGTGATCTTGGAACTGCCACCTTTTAATCCATGTAACGAATGACACGAAAAACTAATTTTAAAACAATTGGATATTTTTATCTTTAAACGCGTTTTCCGGCTAAACTATGCGTCCTAGACCCATCAAACTTTACACTTTTTCTGTCCCTTAAAATTCGATTTGCGGCTAAACTACTTGCCCCAGCGACTTAAAAATTATATATTCGTGATCTTGGAACTGCCACCTTTTAATCCATGTAACGAATGACACGAAAAACTAATTTTAAAAAAATTGGACATTTTTATCTTTAAACGCGTTTTCCGGCTAAACTATGCGTCCTAGACCCATCAAACTTTACACTTTTTCTGTCCCTTAAAATTCGATTTGCGGCTAAACTACTTGCCCCAGCGACTTAAAAATTATATATTCGTGATCTTGGAACTGCCACCTTTTAATCCATGTAACGAATGACACGAAAAACTAATTTTAAAAAAATTGGACATTTTTATCTTTAAACGCGTTTTCCGGCTAAACTATGCGTCCTAGACCCATCAAACTTTACACTTTTTCTGTCCCTTAAAATTCGATTTGCGGCTAAACTACTTGCCCCAGCGACTTAAAAATTATATATTCGTGATCTTGGAACTGCCACCTTTTAATCCATGTAACGAATGACACGAAAAACTAATTTTAAAAAAATTGGATATTTTTATCTTTAAACGCGTTTTCCGGCTAAACTATGCGTCCTAGACCCATCAAACTTTACACTTTTTCTGTCCCTTAAAATTCGATTTGCGGCTAAACTACTTGCCCCAGCGACTTAAAAATTATATATTCGTGATCTTGGAACTGCCACCTTTTAATCCATGTAACGAATGACACGAAAAACTAATTTAAAAAAAATTGGACATTTTTATCTTTAAACGCGTTTTCCGGCTAAACTATGCGTCCTAGACCCATCAAACTTTACACTTTTTCTGTCCCTTAAAATTCGATTTGCGGCTAAACTACTTGCCCCAGCGACTTAAAAATTATATATTCGTGATCTTGGAACTGCCACCTTTTAATCCATGTAACGAATGACACGAAAAAATAATTTTAAAAAAATAGGACATTTTTATCTTTAAACGCGTTTTCCGGCTAAACTATGCGACCTAGACCCATCAAACTTTACACTTTTTCTGTCCCTTAAAATTCGATTTGCGGCTAAACTACTTGCCCCAGCGACTTAAAAATTATATATTCGTGATCTTGGAACTGCCACCTTTTAATCCATGTAACGAATGACACGAAAAACTAATTTTAAAAAAATTGGACATTTTTATCTTTAAACGCGTTTTCCGGCTAAACTATGCGTCCTAGACCCATCAAACTTTACACTTTTTCTGTCCCTTAAAATTCGATTTGCGGCTAAACTACTTGCCCCAGCGACTTAAAAATTATATATTCGTGATCTTGGAACTGCCACCTTTTAATCCATGTAACGAATGACACGAAAAACTAATTTTAAAAAAATTGGACATTTTTATCTTTAAACGCGTTTTCCGGCTAAACTATGCGTCCTAGACCCATCAAACTTTACACTTTTTCTGTCCCTTAAAATTCGATTTGCGGCTAAACTACTTGCCCCAGCGACTTAAAAATTATATATTCGTGATCTTGGAACTGCCACCTTTTAATCCATGTAACGAATGACACGAAAAACTAATTTTAAAAAAATTGGACATTTTTATCTTTAAACGCGTTTTCCGGCTAAACTATGCGTCCTAGACCCATCAAACTTTACACTTTTTCTGTCCCTTAAAATTCGATTTGCGGCTAAACTACTTGCCCCAGCGACTTAAAAATTATATATTCGTGATCTTGGAACTGCCACCTTTTAATCCATGTAACGAATGACACGAAAAACTAATTTTAAAAAAATTGGACATTTTTATCTTTAAACGCGTTTTCCGGCTAAACTATGCGTCCTAGACCCATCAAACTTTACACTTTTTCTGTCCCTTAAAATTCGATTTGCGGCTAAACTACTTGCCCCAGCGACTTAAAAATTATATATTCGTGATCTTGGAACTGCCACCTTTTAATCCATGTAACGAATGACACGAAAAACTAATTTTAAAAAAATTGGACATTTTTATCTTTAAACGCGTTTTCCGGCTAAGCTATGCGTCCTAGACCCATCAAACTTTACACTTTTTCTGTCCCTTAAAATTCGATTTGCGGCTAAACTACTTGCCCCAGCGACTTAAAAATTATATATTCGTGATCTTGGAACTGCCACCTTTTAATCCATGTAACGAATGACACGAAAAACTAATTTTAAAAAAATTGGACATTTTTATCTTTAAACGCGTTCTCCGGCTAAACTATGCGTCCTAGACCCATCAAACTTTACACTTTTTCTGTCCCTTAAAATTCGATTTGCGGCTAAACTACTTGCCCCAGCGACTTAAAAATTATATATTCGTGATCTTGGAACTGCCACCTTTTAATCCATGTAACGAATGACACGAAAAACTAATTTTAAAAAAATTGGACATTTTTATCTTTAAACGCGTTTTCCGGCTAAACTATGCGTCCTAGACCCATCAAACTTTACACTTTTTCTGTCCCTTAAAATTCGATTTGCGGCTAAACTACTTACCCCAGCGACTTAAAAATTATATATTCGTGATCTTGGAACTGCCACCTTTTAATCCATGTAACGAATGACACGAAAAACTAATTTTAAAAAAATTGGACATTTTTATCTTTAAACGCGTTCTCTGGCTAAACTATGCGTCCTAGACCCATCAAACTTTACACTTTTTCTGTCCCTTAAAATTCGATTTGCGGCTAAACTACTTGCCCCAGCGACTTAAAAATTATATATTCGTGATCTTGGAACTGCCACCTTTTAATCCATGTAACGAATGACACGAAAAACTAATTTTAAAAAAATTGGACATTTTTATCTTTAAACGCGTTTTCCGGCTAAACTATGCGTCCTAGACCCATCAAACTTTACACTTTTTCTGTCCCTTAAAATTCGATTTGCGGCTAAACTACTTGCCCCAGCGACTTAAAAATTATATATTCGTGATCTTAGAACTGCCACCTTTTAATCCATGTAACGAATGACACGAAAAACTAATTTTAAAAAAATTGGACATTTTTATCTTTAAACGCGTTTTCCGGCTAAACTATGCGTCCTAGACCCATCAAACTTTACACTTTTTCTGTCCCTTAAAATTCGATTTGCGGCTAAACTACTTGCCCCAGCGACTTAAAAATTATATATTCGTGATCTTGGAACTGCCACCTTTTAATCCATGTAACGAATGACACGAAAAACTAATTTTAAAAAAATTGGACATTTTTATCTTTAAACGCGTTTTCCGGCTAAACTATGCGTCCTAGACCCATCAAACTTTACACTTTTTCTGTCCCTTAAAATTCGATTTGCGGCTAAACTACTTGCCCCAGCGACTTAAAAATTATATATTCGTGATCTTGGAACTGCCACCTTTTAATCCATGTAACGAATGACACGAAAAACTAATTTTAAAAAAATTGGACATTTTTATCTTTAAACGCGTTTTCCGGCTAAGCTATGCGTCCTAGACCCATCAAACTTTACACTTTTTCTGTCCCTTAAAATTCGATTTGCGGCTAAACTACTTGCCCCAGCGACTTAAAAATTATATATTCGTGATCTTGGAACTGCCACCTTTTAATCCATGTAACGAATGACACGAAAAACTAATTTTAAAAAAATTGGACATTTTTATCTTTAAACGCGTTTTCCGGCTAAACTATGCGTCCTAGACCCATCAAACTTTACACTTTTTCTGTCCCTTAAAATTCGATTTGCGGCTAAACTACTTGCCCCAGCGACTTAAAAATTATATATTCGTGATCTTGCGGCTAAACTACTTGCCCCAGCGACTTAAAAATTATATATTCGTGATCTTGGAACTGCCACCTTTTAATCCATGTAACGAATGACACGAAAAACTAATTTTAAAAAAATTGGACATTTTTATCTTTAAACGCGTTTTCCGGCTAAACTATGCGTCCTAGAGCCATCAAACTTTACACTTTTTCTGTCCCTTAAAATTCGATTTGCGGCTAAACCACCACCTTTTAATCCATGTAACGAATGACACGAAAAACTAATTTTAAAAAAATTGGACATTTTTATCTTTAAACGCGTTTTCCGGCTAAACTATGCGTCCTAGACCCATCAAACTTTACACTTTTTCTGTCCCTTAAAATTCGATTTGCGGCTAAACTACTTGCCCCAGCGACTTAAAAATTATATATTCGTGATCTTGCGGCTAAACTACTTGCCCCAGCGACTTAAAAATTATATATTCGTGATCTTGGAACTGCCACCTTTTAATCCATGTAACGAATGACACGAAAAACTAATTTTAAAAAAATTGGACATTTTTATCTTTAAACGCGTTTTCCGGCTAAACTATGCGTCCTAGAGCCATCAAACTTTACACTTTTTCTGTCCCTTAAAATTCGATTTGCGGCTAAACTACTTGCCCCAGCGACTTAAAAATTATATATTCGTGATCTTGGAACTGCCACCTTTTAATCCATGTAACTAATGACACGAAAAACTAATTTTAAAAAAATTGGACATTTTTATCTTTAAACGCGTTTTCCGGCTAAACTATGCGTCCTAGACCCATCAAACTTTACACTTTTTCTGTCCCCTAAAATTCGATTTGCGGCTAAACTACTTGCCCCAGCGACTTAAAAATTATATATTCGTGATCTTGGAACTGCCACCTTTTAATCCATGTAACTAATGACACGAAAAACTAATTTTAAAAAAATTGGACATTTTTATCTTTAAACGCGTTTTCCGGCTAAACTATGCGTCCTAGACCCATCAAACTTTACACTTTTTCTGTCCCTTAAAATTCGATTTGCGGCTAAACTACTTGCCCCAGCGACTTAAAAATTATATATTCGTGATCTTGGAACTGCCACCTTTTAATCCATGTAACGAATGACACGAAAAACTAATTTTAAAAAAATTGGACATTTTTATCTTTAAACGTGTTTTCCGGCTAAACTATGCGTCCTAGACCCATCAAACTTTACACTTTTTCTGTCCCTTAAAATTCGATTTGCGGCTAAACTACTTGCCCCAGCGACTTAAAAATTATATATTCGTGATCTTGGAACTGCCACCTTTTAATCCATGTAACGAATGACACGAAAAACTAATTTTAAAAAAATTGGATATTTTTATCTTTAAACGCGTTTTCCGGCTAAACTATGCGTCCTAGACCCATCAAACTTTACACTTTTTCTGTCCCTTAAAATTCGATTTGCGGCTAAACTACTTGCCCCAGCGACTTAAAAATTATATATTCGTGATCTTGGAACTGCCACCTTTTAATCCATGTAACGAATGACACGAAAAACTAATTTTAAAAAAATTGGACATTTTTATCTTTAAACGCGTTTTCCGGCTAAACTATGCGTCCTAGACCCATCAAACTTTACACTTTTTCTGTCCCTTAAAATTCGATTTGCGGCTGAACTACTTGCTCCAGCGACTTAAAAATTATATATTCGTGATCTTGGAACTGCCACCTTTTAATCCATGTAACGAATGACACGAAAAACTAATTTTAAAAAAATTGGACATTTTTATCTTTAAACGCGTTTTCCGGCTAAACTATGCGTCCTAGACCCATCAAACTTTACACTTTTTCTGTCCCTTAAAATTCGATTTGCGGCTAAACTACTTGCCCCAGCGACTTAAAAATTATATATTCGTGATCTTGGAACTGCCACCTTTTAATCCATGTAACGAATGACACGAAAAACTAATTTTAAAAAAATTGGACATTTTTATCTTTAAACGCGTTTTCCGGCTAAACTATGCGTCCTAGACCCATCAAACTTTACACTTTTCCTGTCCCTTAATATTCGATTTGCGGCTAAACTACTTGCCCCAGCGACTTAAAAATTATATATTCGTGATCTTGCGGCTAAACTACTTGCCCCAGCGACTTAAAAATTATATATTCGTGATCTTGGAACTGCCACCTTTTAATCCATGTAACGAATGACACGAAAAACTAATTTTAAAAAAATTGGACATTTTTATCTTTAAACGCGTTTTCCGGCTAAACTATGCGTCCTAGAGCCATCAAACTTTACACTTTTTCTGTCCCTTAAAATTCGATTTGCGGCTAAACCACCACCTTTTAATCCATGTAACGAATGACACGAAAAACTAATTTTAAAAAAATTGGACATTTTTATCTTTAAACGCGTTTTCCGGCTAAACTATGCGTCCTAGACCCATCAAACTTTACACTTTTTCTGTCCCTTAAAATTCGATTTGCGGCTAAACTACTTGCCCCAGCGACTTAAAAATTATATATTCGTGATCTTGCGGCTAAACTACTTGCCCCAGCGACTTAAAAATTATATATTCGTGATCTTGGAACTGCCACCTTTTAATCCATGTAACGAATGACACGAAAAACTAATTTTAAAAAAATTGGACATTTTTATCTTTAAACGCGTTTTCCGGCTAAACTATGCGTCCTAGAGCCATCAAACTTTACACTTTTTCTGTCCCTTAAAATTCGATTTGCGGCTAAACTACTTGCCCCAGCGACTTAAAAATTATATATTCGTGATCTTGGAACTGCCACCTTTTAATCCATGTAACTAATGACACGAAAAACTAATTTTAAAAAAATTGGACATTTTTATCTTTAAACGCGTTTTCCGGCTAAACTATGCGTCCTAGACCCATCAAACTTTACACTTTTTCTGTCCCCTAAAATTCGATTTGCGGCTAAACTACTTGCCCCAGCGACTTAAAAATTATATATTCGTGATCTTGGAACTGCCACCTTTTAATCCATGTAACTAATGACACGAAAAACTAATTTTAAAAAAATTGGACATTTTTATCTTTAAACGCGTTTTCCGGCTAAACTATGCGTCCTAGACCCATCAAACTTTACACTTTTTCTGTCCCTTAAAATTCGATTTGCGGCTAAACTACTTGCCCCAGCGACTTAAAAATTATATATTCGTGATCTTGGAACTGCCACCTTTTAATCCATGTAACGAATGACACGAAAAACTAATTTTAAAAAAATTGGACATTTTTATCTTTAAACGTGTTTTCCGGCTAAACTATGCGTCCTAGACCCATCAAACTTTACACTTTTTCTGTCCCTTAAAATTCGATTTGCGGCTAAACTACTTGCCCCAGCGACTTAAAAATTATATATTCGTGATCTTGGAACTGCCACCTTTTAATCCATGTAACGAATGACACGAAAAACTAATTTTAAAAAAATTGGATATTTTTATCTTTAAACGCGTTTTCCGGCTAAACTATGCGTCCTAGACCCATCAAACTTTACACTTTTTCTGTCCCTTAAAATTCGATTTGCGGCTAAACTACTTGCCCCAGCGACTTAAAAATTATATATTCGTGATCTTGGAACTGCCACCTTTTAATCCATGTAACGAATGACACGAAAAACTAATTTTAAAAAAATTGGACATTTTTATCTTTAAACGCGTTTTCCGGCTAAACTATGCGTCCTAGACCCATCAAACTTTACACTTTTTCTGTCCCTTAAAATTCGATTTGCGGCTGAACTACTTGCTCCAGCGACTTAAAAATTATATATTCGTGATCTTGGAACTGCCACCTTTTAATCCATGTAACGAATGACACGAAAAACTAATTTTAAAAAAATTGGACATTTTTATCTTTAAACGCGTTTTCCGGCTAAACTATGCGTCCTAGACCCATCAAACTTTACACTTTTTCTGTCCCTTAAAATTCGATTTGCGGCTAAACTACTTGCCCCAGCGACTTAAAAATTATATATTCGTGATCTTGGAACTGCCACCTTTTAATCCATGTAACGAATGACACGAAAAACTTATTTTAAAAAAATAGGATATTTTTATCTTTAAACGCGTTTTCCGGCTAAACTGTGCGTCCTAGACCCATCAAACTTTACACTTTTTCTGTCCCTTAAAATTCGATTTGCGGCTAAACTACTTGCCCCAGCGACTTAAAAATTATATATTCGTGATCTTGGAACTGCCACCTTTTAATCCATGTAACGAATGACACGAAAAACTAGTTTTAAAAAAAATTGGACATTTTTATCTTTAAACGCGTTTTCCGGCTAAACTATGCGTCCTAGACCCATCAAACTTTACACTTTTTCTGTCCCTTAAAATTCGATTTGCGGCTAAACTACTTGCCCCAGCGACTTAAAAATTATATATTCGTGAACTTGGAACTGCCACCTTTTAATCCATGTAACGAATGACACGAAAAACTAATTTAAAAAAAAATGGATATTTTTATCTTTAAACGCGTTTTCCGGCTAAACTATGCGTCCTAGACCCATCAAACTTTACACTTTTTCTGTCCCTTAAAATTCGATTTGCGGCTGAACTACTTGCTCCAGCGACTTAAAAATTATATATTCGTGATCTTGGAACTGCCACCTTTTAATCCATGTAACGAATGACACGAAAAACTAATTTTTAAAAAATTGGACATTTTTATCTTTAAACGCGTTTTCTGGCTAAACTATGCGTCCTAGACCCATCAAACTTTACACTTTTTCTGTCCCTTAAAATTCGATTTGCGGCTAAACTACTTGCCCCAGCGACTTAAAAATTATATATTCGTGATCTTGGAACTGCCACCTTTTAATCCATGTAACGAATGACACGAAAAACTAATTTTAAAAAAATTGGATATTTTTATCTTTAAACGCGTTTTCCGGCTAAACTATCCGTCCTAGACCCATCAAACTTTACACTTTTTCTGTCCCTTAAAATTCGATTTGCGGCTAAACTACTTGCCCCAGCGACTTAAAAATTATATATTCGTGATCTTGGAACTGCCACCTTTTAATCCATGTAACGAATGACACGAAAAACTAATTTTAAAAAAATTGGACATTTTTATCTTTAAACGCGTTTTCCGGCTAAACTATGCGTCCTAGACCCATCAAACTTTACACTTTTTCTGTCCCCTAAAATTCGATTTGCGGCTAAACTACTTGCCCCAGCGACTTAAAAATTATATATTCGTGATCTTGGAACTGCCACCTTTTAATCCATGTAACTAATGACACGAAAAACTAATTTTAAAAAAATTGGACATTTTTATCTTTAAACGCGTTTTCCGGCTAAACTATGCGTCCTAGACCCATCAAACTTTACACTTTTTCTGTCCCTTAAAATTCGATTTGCGGCTAAACTACTTGCCCCAGCGACTTAAAAATTATATATTCGTGATCTTGGAACTGCCACCTTTTAATCCATGTAACGAATGACACGAAAAACTAATTTTAAAAAAATTGGACATTTTTATCTTTAAACGTGTTTTCCGGCTAAACTATGCGTCCTAGACCCATCAAACTTTACACTTTTTCTGTCCCTTAAAATTCGATTTGCGGCTAAACTACTTGCCCCAGCGACTTAAAAATTATATATTCGTGATCTTGGAACTGCCACCTTTTAATCCATGTAACGAATGACACGAAAAACTAATTTTAAAAAAATTGGATATTTTTATCTTTAAACGCGTTTTCCGGCTAAACTATGCGTCCTAGACCCATCAAACTTTACACTTTTTCTGTCCCTTAAAATTCGATTTGCGGCTAAACTACTTGCCCCAGCGACTTAAAAATTATATATTCGTGATCTTGGAACTGCCACCTTTTAATCCATGTAACGAATGACACGAAAAACTAATTTTAAAAAAATTGGACATTTTTATCTTTAAACGCGTTTTCCGGCTAAACTATGCGTCCTAGACCCATCAAACTTTACACTTTTTCTGTCCCTTAAAATTCGATTTGCGGCTGAACTACTTGCTCCAGCGACTTAAAAATTATATATTCGTGATCTTGGAACTGCCACCTTTTAATCCATGTAACGAATGACACGAAAAACTAATTTTAAAAAAATTGGACATTTTTATCTTTAAACGCGTTTTCCGGCTAAACTATGCGTCCTAGACCCATCAAACTTTACACTTTTTCTGTCCCTTAAAATTCGATTTGCGGCTAAACTACTTGCCCCAGCGACTTAAAAATTATATATTCGTGATCTTGGAACTGCCACCTTTTAATCCATGTAACGAATGACACGAAAAACTTATTTTAAAAAAATAGGATATTTTTATCTTTAAACGCGTTTTCCGGCTAAACTGTGCGTCCTAGACCCATCAAACTTTACACTTTTTCTGTCCCTTAAAATTCGATTTGCGGCTAAACTACTTGCCCCAGCGACTTAAAAATTATATATTCGTGATCTTGGAACTGCCACCTTTTAATCCATGTAACGAATGACACGAAAAACTAGTTTTAAAAAAAATTGGACATTTTTATCTTTAAACGCGTTTTCCGGCTAAACTATGCGTCCTAGACCCATCAAACTTTACACTTTTTCTGTCCCTTAAAATTCGATTTGCGGCTAAACTACTTGCCCCAGCGACTTAAAAATTATATATTCGTGAACTTGGAACTGCCACCTTTTAATCCATGTAACGAATGACACGAAAAACTAATTTAAAAAAAAATGGATATTTTTATCTTTAAACGCGTTTTCCGGCTAAACTATGCGTCCTAGACCCATCAAACTTTACACTTTTTCTGTCCCTTAAAATTCGATTTGCGGCTGAACTACTTGCTCCAGCGACTTAAAAATTATATATTCGTGATCTTGGAACTGCCACCTTTTAATCCATGTAACGAATGACACGAAAAACTAATTTTTAAAAAATTGGACATTTTTATCTTTAAACGCGTTTTCTGGCTAAACTATGCGTCCTAGACCCATCAAACTTTACACTTTTTCTGTCCCTTAAAATTCGATTTGCGGCTAAACTACTTGCCCCAGCGACTTAAAAATTATATATTCGTGATCTTGGAACTGCCACCTTTTAATCCATGTAACGAATGACACGAAAAACTAATTTTAAAAAAATTGGATATTTTTATCTTTAAACGCGTTTTCCGGCTAAACTATCCGTCCTAGACCCATCAAACTTTACACTTTTTCTGTCCCTTAAAATTCGATTTGCGGCTAAACTACTTGCCCCAGCGACTTAAAAATTATATATTCGTGATCTTGGAACTGCCACCTTTTAATCCATGTAACGAATGACACGAAAAACTAATTTTAAAAAAATTGGACATTTTTATCTTTAAACGCGTTTTCCGGCTAAACTATGCGTCCTAGACCCATCAAACTTTACACTTTTTCTGTCCCTTAAAATTCGATTTGCGGCTAAACTACTTGCCCCAGCGACTTAAAAATTATATATTCGTGATCTTGCGGCTAAACTACTTGCCCCAGCGTCTTAAAAATTATATATTCGTGATCTTGGAACTGCCACCTTTTAATCCATGTAACGAATGACACGAAAAACTAATTTTAAAAAAATTGGACATTTTTATCTTTAAACGCGTTTTCCGGCTAAACTATGCATCCTAGACCCATCAAACTTTACACTTTTTCTGTCCCTTAAAATTCGATTTGCGGCTAAACTACTTGCCCCAGCGACTTAAAAATTATATATTCGTGATCTTGGAACTGCCACCTTTTAATCCATGTAACGAATGACACGAAAAACTAATTTTAAAAAAATTGGACATTTTTATCTTTAAACGCGTTTTCCGGCTAAACTATGCGTCCTAGACCCATCAAACTTTACGCTTTTTCTGTCCCTTAAAATTCGATTTGCGGCTAAACTACTTGCCCCAGCGACTTAAAAATTATATATTCGTGATCTTGGAACTGCCACCTTTTAATCCATGTAACGAATGACACGAAAAACTAATTTTAAAAAAATTGGATATTTTTATCTTTAAACGCGTTTTCCGGCTAAACTATGCGTCCTAGACCCATCAAACTTTACACTTTTTCTGTCCCTTAAAATTCGATTTGCGGCTAAACTACTTGCCCCAGCGACTTAAAAATTATATATTCGTGATCTTGGAACTGCCACCTTTTAATCCATGTAACGAATGACACGAAAAACTAATTTTAAAAAAATTGGACATTTTTATCTTTAAACGCGTTTTCCGGCTAAACTATGCGTCCTAGACGCATCAAACTTTACACTTTTTCTGTCCCTTAAAATTCGATTTGCGGCTAAACTACTTGCCCCAGCGACTTAAAAATTATATATTCGTGATCTTGGAACTGCCACCTTTTAATCCATGTAACGAATGACACGAAAAACTAATTTTAAAAAAATTGGACATTTTTATCTTTAAACGTGTTTTCCGGCTAAACTATGCGTCCTAGACCCATCAAACTTTACACTTTTTCTGTCCCTTAAAATTCGATTTGCGGCTAAACTACTTGCCCCAGCGACTTAAAAATTATATATTCGTGATCTTGGAACTGCCACCTTTTAATCCATGTAACGAATGACACGAAAAACTAATTTTAAAAAATTGCACAGTTTTATCTTTAAACGCGTTTTCCGGCTAAACTATGCGTCCTAGACCCATCAAACTTTACACTTTTTCTGTCCCTTAAAATTCGATTTGCGGCTAAACTACTTGCCCCAGCGACTTAAAAATTATATATTCGTGATCTTGGAACTGCCACCTTTTAATCCATGTAACGAATGACACGAAAAACTAATTTTAAAAAAATTGGATATTTTTATCTTTAAACGCGTTTTCCGGCTAAACTATGCGTCCTAGACCCATCAAACTTTACACTTTTTCTGTCCCTTAAAATTCGATTTGCGGCTAAACTACTTGCCCCAGCGACTTAAAAATTATATATTCGTGATCTTGGAACTGCCACCTTTTAATCCATGTAACGAATGACACGAAAAACTAATTTTAAAAAAATTGGACATTTTTATCTTTAAACGCGTTTTCCGGCTAAACTATGCGTCCTAGACCCATCAAACTTTACACTTTTTCTGTCCCTTAAAATTCGATTTGCGGCTAAACTACTTGCCCCAGCGACTTAAAAATTATATATTCGTGATCTTGGAACTGCCACCTTTTAATCCATGTAACGAATGACACGAAAAACTAATTTTAAAAAAATTGGACATTTTTATCTTTAAACGTGTTTTCCGGCTAAACTATGCGTCCTAGACCCATCAAACTTTACACTTTTTCTGTCCCTTAAAATTCGATTTGCGGCTAAACTACTTGCCCCAGCGACTTAAAAATTATATATTCGTGATCTTGGAACTGCCACCTTTTAATCCATGTAACGAATGACACGAAAAACTAATTTTAAAAAATTGCACAGTTTTATCTTTAAACGCGTTTTCCGGCTAAACTATGCGTCCTAGACCCATCAAACTTTACACTTTTTCTGTCCCTTAAAATTCGATTTGCGGCTAAACTACTTGCCCCAGCGACTTAAAAATTATATATTCGTGATCTTGGAACTGCCACCTTTTAATCCATGTAACGAATGACACGAAAAACTAATTTTAAAAAAATTGGATATTTTTATCTTTAAACGCGTTTTCCGGCTAAACTATGCGTCCTAGACCCATCAAACTTTACACTTTTTCTGTCCCTTAAAATTCGATTTGCGGCTAAACTACTTGCCCCAGCGACTTAAAAATTATATATTCGTGATCTTGGAACTGCCACCTTTTAATCCATGTAACGAATGACACGAAAAACTAATTTTAAAAAAATTGGACATTTTTATCTTTAAACGCGTTTTCCGGCTAAACTATGCGTCCTAGACCCATCAAACTTTACACTTTTTCTGTCCCTTAAAATTCGATTTGCGGCTGAACTACTTGCTCCAGCGACTTAAAAATTATATATTCGTGATCTTGGAACTGCCACCTTTTAATCCATGTAACGAATGACACGAAAAACTAATTTTAAAAAAATTGGACATTTTTATCTTTAAACGCGTTTTCCGGCTAAACTATGCGTCCTAGACCCATCAAACTTTACACTTTTTCTGTCCCTTAAAATTCGATTTGCGGCTAAACTACTTGCCCCAGCGACTTAAAAATTATATATTCGTGATCTTCGAACTGCCACCTTTTAATCCATGTAACGAATGACACGAAAAACTAATTTTAAAAAAATAGGACATTTTTATCTTTAAACGCGTTTTCCGGCTAAACTATGCGTCCTAGACCCATCAAACTTTACACTTTTTCTGTCCCTTAAAATTCGATTTGCGGCTAAACTACTTGCCCCAGCGACTTAAAAATTATATATTCGTGATCTTGGAACTGCCACCTTTTAATCCATGTAACGAATGACACGAAAAACTAGTTTTAAAAAAAATTGGACATTTTTATCTTTAAACGCGTTTTCCGGCTAAACTATGCGTCCTAGACCCATCAAACTTTACACTTTTTCTGTCCCTTAAAATTCGATTGCGGCTAAACTACTTGCCCCAGCGACTTAAAAATTATATATTCGTGATCTTGGAACTGCCACCTTTTAATCCATGTAACGAATGACACGAAAAACTAATTTTAAAAAAATTGGACATTTTTATCTTTAAACGCGTTTTCCGGCTAAACTATGCGTCCTAGACCCATCAAACTTTACACTTTTTCTGTCCCTTAAAATTCGATTTGCGGCTAAACTACTTGCCCCAGCGACTTAAAAATTATATATTCGTGATCTTGGAACTGCCACCTTTTAATCCATGTAACGAATGACACGAAAAACTAATTTTAAAAAAATTGGACATTTTTATCTTTAAACGCGTTTTCCGGCTAAACTATGCGTCCTAGACGCATCAAACTTTACACTTTTTCTGTCCCTTAAAATTCGATTTGCGGCTAAACTACTTGCCCCAGCGACTTAAAAATTATATATTCGTGATCTTGGAACTGCCACCTTTTAATCCATGTAACGAATGACACGAAAAACTAATTCTAAAAAAATTGGACATTTTTATCTTTAAACGCGTTTTCCGGCTAAACTATGTGTCCTAGACCCATCAAACTTTACACTTTTTCTGTCCCTTAAAATTCGATTTGCGGCTAAACTACTTGCCCCAGCGACTTAAAAATTATATATTCGTGATCAGGGAACTGCCACCTTTTAATCCATGTAACGAATGACACGAAAAACTAATTTTAAAAAAATTGGACATTTTTATCTTTAAACGCGTTTTCCGGCTAAACTATGCGTCCTAGACCCATCAAACTTTACACTTTTTCTGTCCCTTAAAATTCGATTTGCGGCTAAACTACTTGCCCCAGCGACTTAAAAATTATATATTCGTGATCTTGGAACTGCCACCTTTTAATCCATGTAACGAATGACACGAAAAACTAATTTTAAAAAAATTGGACATTTTTATCTTTAAACGCGTTTTCCGGCTAAACTATTCGTCCTAGACGCATCAAACTTTACACTTTTTCTGTCCCTTAAAATTCGATTTGCGGCTAAACTACTTGCCCCAGCGACTTAAAAATTATATATTCGTGATCTTGGAACTGCCACCTTTTAATCCATGTAACGAATGGCACGAAAAACTAATTTTAAAAAAATTGGACATTTTTATCTTTAAACGCCTTTTCCTGCTAAACTATGCGTCCTAGACCCATCAAACTTTACACTTTTTCTGTCCCTTAAAATTCGATTTGCGGCTAAACTACTTGCCCCAGCGACATAAAAATTATATATTCGTGATCTTGGAACTGCCACCTTTTAATCCATGTAACGAATGACACGAAAAACTAATTTTAAAAAAATTGGACATTTTTATCTTTAAACGCGTTTTCCGGCTAAACTATGCGTCCTAGACCCATCAAACTTTACACTTTTTCTGTCCCTTAAAATTCGATTTGCGGCTAAACTACTTGCCCCAGCGACTTAAAAATTATATATTCGTGATCTTGGAACTGCCACCTTTTAATCCATGTAACGAATGACACGAAAAACTAATTTTAAAAAAATTGGACATTTTTATCTTTAAACGCGTTTTCCGGCTAAACTATGCGTCCTAGACCCATCAAACTTTACACTTTTTCTGTCCCTTAAAATTCGATTTGCGGCTAAACTACTTGCCCCAGCGACTTAAAAATTATATATTCGTGATATTGGAACTGCCACCTTTTACTCCATGTAACGAATGACACGAAAAACTAATTTTAAAAAAATTGGACATTTTTATCTTTAAACGCGTTTTCCGGCTAAGCTATGCGTCCTAGACCCATCAAACTTTACACTTTTTCTGTCCCTTAAAATTCGATTTGCGGCTAAACTACTTGCCCCAGCGACTTAAAAATTATATATTCGTGATCTTGGAACTGCCACCTTTTAATCCATGTAACGAATGACACGAAAAACTAATTTTAAAAAAATTGGATATTTTTATCTTTAAACGCGTTTTCCGGCTAAACTATGCGTCCTAGACCCATCAAACTTTACACTTTTTCTGTCCCTTAAAATTCGATTTGCGGCTAAACTACTTGCCCCAGCGACTTAAAAATTATATATTCGTGATCTTGGAACTGCCACCTTTTAATCCATGTAACGAATGACACGAAAAACTAATTTTAAAAAAATTGGACATTTTTATCTTTAAACGCGTTTTCCGGCTAAATTATGCGTCCTAGACCCATCAAACTTTACACTTTTTCTGTCCCTTAAAATTCGATTTGCGGCTGAACTACTTGCTCCAGCGACTTAAAAATTATATATTCGTGATCTTGGAACTGCCACCTTTTAATCCATGTAACGAATGACACGAAAAACTAATTTTAAAAAAATTGGACATTTTTATCTTTAAACGCGTTTTCCGGCTAAACTATGCGTCCTAGACCCATCAAACTTTACACTTTTTCTGTCCCTTAAAATTCGATTTGCGGCTAAACTACTTGCCCCAGCGACTTAAAAATTATATATTCGTGATCTTGGAACTGCCACCTTTTAATCCATGTAACGAATGACACGAAAAACTTATTTTAAAAAAATAGGATATTTTTATCTTTAAACGCGTTTTCCGGCTAAACTGTGCGTCCTAGACCCATCAAACTTTACACTTTTTCTGTCCCTTAAAATTCGATTTGCGGCTAAACTACTTGCCCCAGCGACTTAAAAATTATATATTCGTGATCTTGGAACTGCCACCTTTTAATCCATGTAACGAATGACACGAAAAACTAGTTTTAAAAAAAATTGGACATTTTTATCTTTAAACGCGTTTTCCGGCTAAACTATGCGTCCTAGACCCATCAAACTTTACACTTTTTCTGTCCCTTAAAATTCGATTTGCGGCTAAACTACTTGCCCCAGCGACTTAAAAATTATATATTCGTGAACTTGGAACTGCCACCTTTTAATCCATGTAACGAATGACACGAAAAACTAATTTAAAAAAAAATGGATATTTTTATCTTTAAACGCGTTTTCCGGCTAAACTATGCGTCCTAGACCCATCAAACTTTACACTTTTTCTGTCCCTTAAAATTCGATTTGCGGCTGAACTACTTGCTCCAGCGACTTAAAAATTATATATTCGTGATCTTGGAACTGCCACCTTTTAATCCATGTAACGAATGACACGAAAAACTAATTTTTAAAAAATTGGACATTTTTATCTTTAAACGCGTTTTCTGGCTAAACTATGCGTCCTAGACCCATCAAACTTTACACTTTTTCTGTCCCTTAAAATTCGATTTGCGGCTAAACTACTTGCCCCAGCGACTTAAAAATTATATATTCGTGATCTTGGAACTGCCACCTTTTAATCCATGTAACGAATGACACGAAAAACTAATTTTAAAAAAATTGGATATTTTTATCTTTAAACGCGTTTTCCGGCTAAACTATCCGTCCTAGACCCATCAAACTTTACACTTTTTCTGTCCCTTAAAATTCGATTTGCGGCTAAACTACTTGCCCCAGCGACTTAAAAATTATATATTCGTGATCTTGGAACTGCCACCTTTTAATCCATGTAACGAATGACACGAAAAACTAATTTTAAAAAAATTGGACATTTTTATCTTTAAACGCGTTTTCCGGCTAAACTATGCGTCCTAGACCCATCAAACTTTACACTTTTTCTGTCCCTTAAAATTCGATTTGCGGCTAAACTACTTGCCCCAGCGACTTAAAAATTATATATTCGTGATCTTGCGGCTAAACTACTTGCCCCAGCGACTTAAAAATTATATATTCGTGATCTTGGAACTGCCACCTTTTAATCCATGTAACGAATGACACGAAAAACTAATTTTAAAAAAATTGGACATTTTTATCTTTAAACGCGTTTTCCGGCTAAACTATGCATCCTAGACCCATCAAACTTTACACTTTTTCTGTCCCTTAAAATTCGATTTGCGGCTAAACTACTTGCCCCAGCGACTTAAAAATTATATATTCGTGATCTTGGAACTGCCACCTTTTAATCCATGTAACGAATGACACGAAAAACTAATTTTAAAAAAATTGGACATTTTTATCTTTAAACGCGTTTTCCGGCTAAACTATGCGTCCTAGACCCATCAAACTTTACGCTTTTTCTGTCCCTTAAAATTCGATTTGCGGCTAAACTACTTGCCCCAGCGACTTAAAAATTATATATTCGTGATCTTGGAACTGCCACCTTTTAATCCATGTAACGAATGACACTAAAAACTAATTTTAAAAAAATTGGATATTTTTATCTTTAAACGCGTTTTCCGGCTAAACTATGCGTCCTAGACCCATCAAACTTTACACTTTTTCTGTCCCTTAAAATTCGATTTGCGGCTAAACTACTTGCCCCAGCGACTTAAAAATTATATATTCGTGATCTTGGAACTGCCACCTTTTAATCCATGTAACGAATGACACGAAAAACTAATTTTAAAAAAATTGGACATTTTTATCTTTAAACGCGTTTTCCGGCTAAGCTATGCGTCCTAGACGCATCAAACTTTACACTTTTTCTGTCCCTTAAAATTCGATTTGCGGCTAAACTACTTGCCCCAGCGACTTAAAAATTATATATTCGTGATCTTGGAACTGCCACCTTTTAATCCATGTAACGAATGACACGAAAAACTAATTTTAAAAAAATTGGACATTTTTATCTTTAAACGTGTTTTCCGGCTAAACTATGCGTCCTAGACCCATCAAACTTTACACTTTTTCTGTCCCTTAAAATTCGATTTGCGGCTAAACTACTTGCCCCAGCGACTTAAAAATTATATATTCGTGATCTTGGAACTGCCACCTTTTAATCCATGTAACGAATGACACGAAAAACTAATTTTAAAAAATTGCACAGTTTTATCTTTAAACGCGTTTTCCGGCTAAACTATGCGTCCTAGACCCATCAAACTTTACACTTTTTCTGTCCCTTAAAATTCGATTTGCGGCTAAACTACTTGCCCCAGCGACTTAAAAATTATATATTCGTGATCTTGGAACTGCCACCTTTTAATCCATGTAACGAATGACACGAAAAACTAATTTTAAAAAAATTGGATATTTTTATCTTTAAACGCGTTTTCCGGCTAAACTATGCGTCCTAGACCCATCAAACTTTACACTTTTTCTGTCCCTTAAAATTCGATTTGCGGCTAAACTACTTGCCCCAGCGACTTAAAAATTATATATTCGTGATCTTGGAACTGCCACCTTTTAATCCATGTAACGAATGACACGAAAAACTAATTTTAAAAAAATTGGACATTTTTATCTTTAAACGCGTTTTCCGGCTAAACTATGCGTCCTAGACCCATCAAACTTTACACTTTTTCTGTCCCTTAAAATTCGATTTGCGGCTAAACTACTTGCCCCAGCGACTTAAAAATTATATATTCGTGATCTTGGAACTGCCACCTTTTAATCCATGTAACGAATGACACGAAAAACTAATTTTAAAAAAATTGGACATTTTTATCTTTAAACGTGTTTTCCGGCTAAACTATGCGTCCTAGACCCATCAAACTTTACACTTTTTCTGTCCCTTAAAATTCGATTTGCGGCTAAACTACTTGCCCCAGCGACTTAAAAATTATATATTCGTGATCTTGGAACTGCCACCTTTTAATCCATGTAACGAATGACACGAAAAACTAATTTTAAAAAATTGCACAGTTTTATCTTTAAACGCGTTTTCCGGCTAAACTATGCGTCCTAGACCCATCAAACTTTACACTTTTTCTGTCCCTTAAAATTCGATTTGCGGCTAAACTACTTGCCCCAGCGACTTAAAAATTATATATTCGTGATCTTGGAACTGCCACCTTTTAATCCATGTAACGAATGACACGAAAAACTAATTTTAAAAAAATTGGATATTTTTATCTTTAAACGCGTTTTCCGGCTAAACTATGCGTCCTAGACCCATCAAACTTTACACTTTTTCTGTCCCTTAAAATTCGATTTGCGGCTAAACTACTTGCCCCAGCGACTTAAAAATTATATATTCGTGATCTTGGAACTGCCACCTTTTAATCCATGTAACGAATGACACGAAAAACTAATTTTAAAAAAATTGGACATTTTTATCTTTAAACGCGTTTTCCGGCTAAACTATGCGTCCTAGACCCATCAAACTTTACACTTTTTCTGTCCCTTAAAATTCGATTTGCGGCTGAACTACTTGCTCCAGCGACTTAAAAATTATATATTCGTGATCTTGGAACTGCCACCTTTTAATCCATGTAACGAATGACACGAAAAACTAGTTTTAAAAAAAATTGGACATTTTTATCTTTAAACGCGTTTTCCGGCTAAACTATGCGTCCTAGACCCATCAAACTTTACACTTTTTCTGTCCCTTAAAATTCGATTTGCGGCTAAACTACTTGCCCCAGCGACTTAAAAATTATATATTCGTGAACTTGGAACTGCCACCTTTTAATCCATGTAACGAATGACACGAAAAACTAATTTAAAAAAAAATGGATATTTTTATCTTTAAACGCGTTTTCCGGCTAAACTATGCGTCCTAGACCCATCAAACTTTACACTTTTTCTGTCCCTTAAAATTCGATTTGCGGCTGAACTACTTGCTCCAGCGACTTAAAAATTATATATTCGTGATCTTGGAACTGCCACCTTTTAATCCATGTAACGAATGACACGAAAAACTAATTTTTAAAAAATTGGACATTTTTATCTTTAAACGCGTTTTCTGGCTAAACTATGCGTCCTAGACCCATCAAACTTTACACTTTTTCTGTCCCTTAAAATTCGATTTGCGGCTAAACTACTTGCCCCAGCGACTTAAAAATTATATATTCGTGATCTTGGAACTGCCACCTTTTAATCCATGTAACGAATGACACGAAAAACTAATTTTAAAAAAATTGGATATTTTTATCTTTAAACGCGTTTTCCGGCTAAACTATCCGTCCTAGACCCATCAAACTTTACACTTTTTCTGTCCCTTAAAATTCGATTTGCGGCTAAACTACTTGCCCCAGCGACTTAAAAATTATATATTCGTGATCTTGGAACTGCCACCTTTTAATCCATGTAACGAATGACACGAAAAACTAATTTTAAAAAAATTGGACATTTTTATCTTTAAACGCGTTTTCCGGCTAAACTATGCGTCCTAGACCCATCAAACTTTACACTTTTTCTGTCCCTTAAAATTCGATTTGCGGCTAAACTACTTGCCCCAGCGACTTAAAAATTATATATTCGTGATCTTGCGGCTAAACTACTTGCCCCAGCGTCTTAAAAATTATATATTCGTGATCTTGGAACTGCCACCTTTTAATCCATGTAACGAATGACACGAAAAACTAATTTTAAAAAAATTGGACATTTTTATCTTTAAACGCGTTTTCCGGCTAAACTATGCATCCTAGACCCATCAAACTTTACACTTTTTCTGTCCCTTAAAATTCGATTTGCGGCTAAACTACTTGCCCCAGCGACTTAAAAATTATATATTCGTGATCTTGGAACTGCCACCTTTTAATCCATGTAACGAATGACACGAAAAACTAATTTTAAAAAAATTGGACATTTTTATCTTTAAACGCGTTTTCCGGCTAAACTATGCGTCCTAGACCCATCAAACTTTACGCTTTTTCTGTCCCTTAAAATTCGATTTGCGGCTAAACTACTTGCCCCAGCGACTTAAAAATTATATATTCGTGATCTTGGAACTGCCACCTTTTAATCCATGTAACGAATGACACGAAAAACTAATTTTAAAAAAATTGGATATTTTTATCTTTAAACGCGTTTTCCGGCTAAACTATGCGTCCTAGACCCATCAAACTTTACACTTTTTCTGTCCCTTAAAATTCGATTTGCGGCTAAACTACTTGCCCCAGCGACTTAAAAATTATATATTCGTGATCTTGGAACTGCCACCTTTTAATCCATGTAACGAATGACACGAAAAACTAATTTTAAAAAAATTGGACATTTTTATCTTTAAACGCGTTTTCCGGCTAAGCTATGCGTCCTAGACGCATCAAACTTTACACTTTTTCTGTCCCTTAAAATTCGATTTGCGGCTAAACTACTTGCCCCAGCGACTTAAAAATTATATATTCGTGATCTTGGAACTGCCACCTTTTAATCCATGTAACGAATGACACGAAAAACTAATTTTAAAAAAATTGGACATTTTTATCTTTAAACGTGTTTTCCGGCTAAACTATGCGTCCTAGACCCATCAAACTTTACACTTTTTCTGTCCCTTAAAATTCGATTTGCGGCTAAACTACTTGCCCCAGCGACTTAAAAATTATATATTCGTGATCTTGGAACTGCCACCTTTTAATCCATGTAACGAATGACACGAAAAACTAATTTTAAAAAATTGCACAGTTTTATCTTTAAACGCGTTTTCCGGCTAAACTATGCGTCCTAGACCCATCAAACTTTACACTTTTTCTGTCCCTTAAAATTCGATTTGCGGCTAAACTACTTGCCCCAGCGACTTAAAAATTATATATTCGTGATCTTGGAACTGCCACCTTTTAATCCATGTAACGAATGACACGAAAAACTAATTTTAAAAAAATTGGATATTTTTATCTTTAAACGCGTTTTCCGGCTAAACTATGCGTCCTAGACCCATCAAACTTTACACTTTTTCTGTCCCTTAAAATTCGATTTGCGGCTAAACTACTTGCCCCAGCGACTTAAAAATTATATATTCGTGATCTTGGAACTGCCACCTTTTAATCCATGTAACGAATGACACGAAAAACTAATTTTAAAAAAATTGGACATTTTTATCTTTAAACGCGTTTTCCGGCTAAACTATGCGTCCTAGACCCATCAAACTTTACACTTTTTCTGTCCCTTAAAATTCGATTTGCGGCTAAACTACTTGCCCCAGCGACTTAAAAATTATATATTCGTGATCTTGGAACTGCCACCTTTTAATCCATGTAACGAATGACACGAAAACCTAATTTTAAAAAAATTGGACATTTTTATCTTTAAACGTGTTTTCCGGCTAAACTATGCGTCCTAGACCCATCAAACTTTACACTTTTTCTGTCCCTTAAAATTCGATTTGCGGCTAAACTACTTGCCCCAGCGACTTAAAAATTATATATTCGTGATCTTGGAACTGCCACCTTTTAATCCATGTAACGAATGACACGAAAAACTAATTTTAAAAAATTGCACAGTTTTATCTTTAAACGCGTTTTCCGGCTAAACTATGCGTCCTAGACCCATCAAACTTTACACTTTTTCTGTCCCTTAAAATTCGATTTGCGGCTAAACTACTTGCCCCAGCGACTTAAAAATTATATATTCGTGATCTTGGAACTGCCACCTTTTAATCCATGTAACGAATGACACGAAAAACTAATTTTAAAAAAATTGGATATTTTTATCTTTAAACGCGTTTTCCGGCTAAACTATGCGTCCTAGACCCATCAAACTTTACACTTTTTCTGTCCCTTAAAATTCGATTTGCGGCTAAACTACTTGCCCCAGCGACTTAAAAATTATATATTCGTGATCTTGGAACTGCCACCTTTTAATCCATGTAACGAATGACACGAAAAACTAATTTTAAAAAAATTGGACATTTTTATCTTTAAACGCGTTTTCCGGCTAAACTATGCGTCCTAGACCCATCAAACTTTACACTTTTTCTGTCCCTTAAAATTCGATTTGCGGCTGAACTACTTGCTCCAGCGACTTAAAAATTATATATTCGTGATCTTGGAACTGCCACCTTTTAATCCATGTAACGAATGACACGAAAAACTAATTTTAAAAAAATTGGACATTTTTATCTTTAAACGCGTTTTCCGGCTAAACTATGCGTCCTAGACCCATCAAACTTTACACTTTTTCTGTCCCTTAAAATTCGATTTGCGGCTAAACTACTTGCCCCAGCGACTTAAAAATTATATATTCGTGATCTTCGAACTGCCACCTTTTAATCCATGTAACGAATGACACGAAAAACTAATTTTAAAAAAATAGGACATTTTTATCTTTAAACGCGTTTTCCGGCTAAACTATGCGTCCTAGACCCATCAAACTTTACACTTTTTCTGTCCCTTAAAATTCGATTTGCGGCTAAACTACTTGCCCCAGCGACTTAAAAATTATATATTCGTGATCTTGGAACTGCCACCTTTTAATCCATGTAACGAATGACACGAAAAACTAGTTTTAAAAAAAATTGGACATTTTTATCTTTAAACGCGTTTTCCGGCTAAACTATGCGTCCTAGACCCATCAAACTTTACACTTTTTCTGTCCCTTAAAATTCGATTGCGGCTAAACTACTTGCCCCAGCGACTTAAAAATTATATATTCGTGATCTTGGAACTGCCATCTTTTAATCCATGTAACGAATGACACGAAAAACTAATTTTAAAAAAATTGGACATTTTTATCTTTAAACGCGTTTTCCGGCTAAACTATGCGTCCTAGACCCATCAAACTTTACACTTTTTCTGTCCCTTAAAATTCGATTTGCGGCTAAACTACTTGCCCCAGCGACTTAAAAATTATATATTCGTGATCTTGGAACTGCCACCTTTTAATCCATGTAACGAATGACACGAAAAACTAATTTTAAAAAAATTGGACATTTTTATCTTTAAACGCGTTTTCCGGCTAAACTATGCGTCCTAGAGCCATCAAACTTTACACTTTTTCTGTCCCTTAAAATTCGATTTGCGGCTAAACTACTTGCCCCAGCGACTTAAAAATTATATATTCGTGATCTTGGAACTGCCACCTTTTAATCCATGTAACGAATGACACGAAAAACTAATTCTAAAAAAATTGGACATTTTTATCTTTAAACGCGTTTTCCGGCTAAACTATGTGTCCTAGACCCATCAAACTTTACACTTTTTCTGTCCCTTAAAATTCGATTTGCGGCTAAACTACTTGCCCCAGCGACTTAAAAATTATATATTCGTGATGAGGGAACTGCCACCTTTTAATCCATGTAACGAATGACACGAAAAACTAATTTTAAAAAAATTGGACATTTTTATCTTTAAACGCGTTTTCCGGCTAAACTATGCGTCCTAGACCCATCAAACTTTACACTTTTTCTGTCCCTTAAAATTCGATTTGCGGCTAAACTACTTGCCCCAGCGACTTAAAAATTATATATTCGTGATCTTGGAACTGCCACCTTTTAATCCATGTAACGAATGACACGAAAAACTAATTTTAAAAAAATTGGACATTTTTATCTTTAAACGCGTTTTCCGGCTAAACTATTCGTCCTAGACGCATCAAACTTTACACTTTTTCTGTCCCTTAAAATTCGATTTGCGGCTAAACTACTTGCCCCAGCGACTTAAAAATTATATATTCGTGATCTTGGAACTGCCACCTTTTAATCCATGTAACGAATGGCACGAAAAACTAATTTTAAAAAAATTGGACATTTTTATCTTTAAACGCCTTTTCCTGCTAAACTATGCGTCCTAGACCCATCAAACTTTACACTTTTTCTGTCCCTTAAAATTCGATTTGCGGCTAAACTACTTGCCCCAGCGACATAAAAATTATATATTCGTGATCTTGGAACTGCCACCTTTTAATCCATGTAACGAATGACACGAAAAACTAATTTTAAAAAAATTGGACATTTTTATCTTTAAACGCGTTTTCCGGCTAAACTATGCGTCCTAGACCCATCAAACTTTACACTTTTTCTGTCCCTTAAAATTCGATTTGCGGCTAAACTACTTGCCCCAGCGACTTAAAAATTATATATTCGTGATCTTGGAACTGCCACCTTTTAATCCATGTAACGAATGACACGAAAAACTAATTTTAAAAAAATTGGACATTTTTATCTTTAAACGCGTTTTCCGGCTAAACTATGCGTCCTAGACCCATCAAACTTTACACTTTTTCTGTCCCTTAATATTCGATTTGCGGCTAAACTACTTGCCCCAGCGACTTAAAAATTATATATTCGTGATATTGGAACTGCCACCTTTTACTCCATGTAACGAATGACACGAAAAACTAATTTTAAAAAAATTGGACATTTTTATCTTTAAACGCGTTTTCCGGCTAAGCTATGCGTCCTAGACCCATCAAACTTTACACTTTTTCTGTCCCTTAAAATTCGATTTGCGGCTAAACTACTTGCCCCAGCGACTTAAAAATTATATATTCGTGATCTTGGAACTGCCACCTTTTAATCCATGTAACGAATGACACGAAAAACTAATTTTAAAAAAATTGGACATTTTTATCTTTAAACGCGTTTTCCGGCTAAACTATGCGTCCTAGACCCATCAAACTTTACACTTTTTCTGTCCCTTAAAATTCGATTTGCGGCTAAACTACTTGCCCCAGCGACTTAAAAATTATATATTCGTGATCTTGGAACTGCCACCTTTTAATCCATGTAACGAATGACACGAAAAACTAATTTTAAAAAAATTGGACATTTTTATCTTTAAACGCGTTTTCCGGCTAAACTATGCGTCCTAGACCCATCAAACTTTACACTTTTTCTGTCCCTTAAAATTCGATTTGCGGCTAAACTACTTGCCCCAGCGACTTAAAAATTATATATTCGTGATCTTGGAACTGCCACCTTTTAATCCATGTAACGAATGACACGAAAAACTAATTTTAAAAAAATTGGACATTTTTATCTTTAAACGCGTTTTCCGGCTAAACTATGCGTCCTAGACCCATCAAACTTTACACTTTTTCTGTCCCTTAAAATTCGATTTGCGGCTAAACTACTTGCCCCAGCGACTTAAAAATTATATATTCGTGATCTTGGAACTGCCACCTTTTAATCCATGTAACGAATGACACGAAAAACTAATTTTAGAAAAATTGGACATTTTTATCTTTAAACGCGTTTTCCGGCTAAACTATGCGTCCTAGACCCATCAAACTTTACACTTTTTCTGTCCCTTAAAATTCGATTTGCGGCTAAACTACTTGCCCCAGCGACTTAAAAATTATATATTCGTGATCTTGGAACTGCCACATTTTAATCCATGTAACGAATGACACGAAAAACTTATTTTAGAAAAATTGGACATTTTTATCTTTAAAGGCGTTTTCCGGCTAAACTATGCGTCCTAGACCCATCAAACTTTAAACTTTTTCTGTCCCTTAAAATTCGATTTGCGGCTAAACTACTTGCCCCAGCGACTTAAAAATTATATATTCGTGATCTTGGAACTGCCACCTTTTAATCCATGTAACGAATGACACGAAAAACTAATTTTTAAAAAAATTGGACATTTTAATCTTTAAACGCGTTTTCCGGCTAAACTATGCGTCCTAGACCCATCAAACTTTACACTTTTTCTGTCCCTTAAAATTCGATTTGCGGCTAAACTACTTGCCCCAGCGACTTAAAAATTATATATTCGTGATCTTGGAACTGCCACCGTTTAATCCATGTAACGAATGACACGAAAAACTAATTTTAAAAAAATTGGACATTTTTATCTTTAAACGCGTTTTCCGGCTAAACTATGCGTCCTAGACCCATCAAACTTTACACTTTTTCTGTCCCTTAAAATTCGATTTGCGGCTAAACTACTTGCCCCAGCGACTTAAAAATTATATATTCGTGATCTTGGAACTGCCACCTTTTAATCCATGTAACGAATGACACGAAAAACTAATTTTAAAAAAATTGGACATTTTTATCTTTAAACGCGTTTGCCGGCTAAACTATGCGTCCTAGACCCATCAAACTTTACACTTTTTCTGTCCCTTAAAATTCGATTTGCGGCTAAACTACTTGCCCCAGCGACTTAAAAATTATATATTCGTGATCTTGGAACTGCCACCTTTTAATCCATGTAACGAATGACACGAAAAACTAATTTTAAAAAAATTGGACATTTTTATCTTTAAACGCGTTTTCCGGCTAAACTATGCGTCCTAGACCCATCAAACTTTACACTTTTTCTGTCCCTTAAAATTCGATTTGCGGCTAAACTACTTACCCCAGCGACTTAAAAATTATATATTCGTGATCTTGGAACTGCCACCTTTTAATCCATGTAACGAATGACACGAAAAACTAATTTTAAAAAAATTGGACATTTTTATCTTTAAACGCGTTCTCCGGCTAAACTATGCGTCCTAGACCCATCAAACTTTACACTTTTTCTGTCCCTTAAAATTCGATTTGCGGCTAAACTACTTGCCCCAGCGACTTAAAAATTATATATTCGTGATCTTGGAACTGCCACCTTTTAATCCATGTAACGAATGACACGAAAAACTAATTTTAAAAAAATTGGACATTTTTATCTTTAAACGCGTTTTCCGGCTAAACTATGCGTCCTAGACCCATCAAACTTTACACTTTTTCTGTCCCTTAAAATTCGATTTGCGGCTAAACTACTTGCCCCAGCGACTTAAAAATTATATATTCGTGATCTTAGAACTGCCACCTTTTAATCCATGTAACGAATGACACGAAAAACTAATTTTAAAAAAATTGGACATTTTTATCTTTAAACGCGTTTGCCGGCTAAACTATGCGTCCTAGACCCATCAAACTTTACACTTTTTCTGTCCCTTAAAATTCGATTTGCGGCTAAACTACTTGCCCCAGCGACTTAAAAATTATATATTCGTGATCTTGGAACTGCCACCTTTTAATCCATGTAACGAATGACACGAAAAACTAATTTTAAAAAAATTGGACATTTTTATCTTTAAACGCGTTTTCCGGCTAAACTATGCGTCCTAGACCCATCAAACTTTACACTTTTTCTGTCCCTTAAAATTCGATTTGCGGCTAAGCTACTTACCCCAGCGACTTAAAAATTATATATTCGTGATCTTGGAACTGCCACCTTTTAATCCATGTAACGAATGACACGAAAAACTAATTTTAAAAAAATTGGACATTTTTATCTTTAAACGCGTTCTCCGGCTAAACTATGCGTCCTAGACCCATCAAACTTTACACTTTTTCTGTCCCTTAAAATTCGATTTGCGGCTAAACTACTTGCCCCAGCGACTTAAAAATTATATATTCGTGATCTTGGAACTGCCACCTTTTAATCCATGTAACGAATGACACGAAAAACTAATTTTAAAAAAATTGGACATTTTTATCTTTAAACGCGTTTTCCGGCTAAACTATGCGTCCTAGACCCATCAAACTTTACACTTTTTCTGTCCCTTAAAATTCGATTTGCGGCTAAACTACTTGCCCCAGCGACTTAAAAATTATATATTCGTGATCTTAGAACTGCCACCTTTTAATCCATGTAACGAATGACACGAAAAACTAATTTTAAAAAAATTGGACATTTTTATCTTTAAACGCGTTTTCCGGCTAAACTATGCGTCCTAGACCCATCAAACTTTACACTTTTTCTGTCCCTTAAAATTCGATTTGCGGCTAAACTACTTGCCCCAGCGACTTAAAAATTATATATTCGTGATCTTGGAACTGCCACCTTTTAATCCATGTAACGAATGACACGAAAAACTAATTTTAAAAAAATTGGACATTTTTATCTTTAAACGCGTTTTCCGGCTAAACTATGCGTCCTAGACCCATCAAACTTTACACTTTTTCTGTCCCTTAAAATTCGATTTGCGGCTAAACTACTTGCCCCAGCGACTTAAAAATTATATATTCGTGATCTTGGAACTGCCACCTTTTAATCCATGTAACGAATGACACGAAAAACTAATTTTAAAAAAATTGGACATTTTTATCTTTAAACGCGTTTTCCGGCTAAACTATGCGTCCTAGACCCATCAAACTTTACACTTTTTCTGTCCCTTAAAATTCGATTTGCGGCTTAACTACTTGCCCCAGCGACTTAAAAATTATATATTCGTGATCTTGGAACTGCCACCTTTTAATCCATGTAACGAATGACACGAAAAACTAATTTTAAAAAAATTGGACATTTTTATCTTTAAACGCGTTTTCCGGCTAAACTATGCGTCCTAGACCCATCAAACTTTACACTTTTTCTGTCCCTTAAAATTCGATTTGCGGCTAAACTACTTGCCCCAGCGACTTAAAAATTATATATTCGTGATCTTGCGGCTAAACTACTTGCCCCAGCGACTTAAAAATTATATATTCGTGATCTTGGAACTGCCACCTTTTAATCCATGTAACGAATGACACGAAAAACTAATTTTAAAAAAATTGGACATTTTTATCTTTAAACGCGTTTTCCGGCTAAACTATGCATCCTAGACCCATCAAACTTTACACTTTTTCTGTCCCTTAAAATTCGATTTGCGGCTAAACTACTTGCCCCAGCGACTTACAAATTATATATTCGTGATCTTGGAACTGCCACCTTTTAATCCATGTAACGAATGACACGAAAAACTAATTTTAAAAAAATTGGACATTTTTATCTTTAAACGCGTTTTCCGGCTAAACTATGCGTCCTAGACCCATCAAACTTTACACTTTTTCTGTCCCTTAAAATTCGATTTGCGGCTAAACTACTTGCCCCAGCGACTTAAAAATTATATATTCGTGATCTTGGAACTGCCACCTTTTAATCCATGTAACTAATGACACGAAAAACTAATTTTAAAAAAATTGGACATTTTTATCTTTAAACGCGTTTTCCGGCTAAACTATGCGTCCTAGACCCATCAAACTTTACACTTTTTCTGTCCCCTAAAATTCGATTTGCGGCTAAACTACTTGCCCCAGCGACTTAAAAATTATATATTCGTGATCTTGGAACTGCCACCTTTTAATCCATGTAACGAATGACACGAAAAACTAATTTTAAAAAAATTGGACATTTTTATCTTTAAACGCGTTTTCCGGCTAAACTATGCGTCCTAGACCCATCAAACTTTACACTTTTTCTGTCCCTTAAAATTCGATTTGCGGCTAAACTACTTGCCCCAGCGACTTAAAAATTATATATTCGTGATCTTGGAACTGCCACCTTTTAATCCATGTAACGAATGACACGAAAAACTAATTTTAAAAAAATTGGACATTTTTATCTTTAAACGTTTTTTCCGGCTAAACTATGCGTCCTAGACCCATCAAACTTTACACTTTTTCTGTCCCTTAAAATTCGATTTGCGGCTAAACTACTTGCCCCAGCGACTTAAAAATTATATATTCGTGATCTTGGAACTGCCACCTTTTAATCCATGTAACGAATGACACGAAAAACTAATTTTAAAAAAATTGGACATTTTTATCTTTAAACGCGTTTTCCGGCTAAACTATGCGTCCTAGACCCATCAAACTTTACACTTTTTCTGTCCCTTAAAATTCGATTTGCGGCTAAACTACTTGCCCCAGCGACTTAAAAATTATATATTCGTGATCTTGGAACTGCCACCTTTTAATCCATGTAACGAATGACACGAAAAACTTATTTTAAAAAAATAGGACATTTTTATCTTTAAACGCGTTTTCCGGCTAAACTGTGCGTCCTAGACCCATCAAACTTTACACTTATTCTGTCCCTTAAAATTCGATTTGCGGCTAAACTACTTGCCCCAGCGACTTAAAAATTATATATTCGTGATCTTGGAACTGCCACCTTTTAATCCATGTAACGAATGACACGAAAAAATAGTTTTAAAAAAAATTGGACATTTTTATCTTTAAACGCGTTTTCCGGCTAAACTATGCGTCCTAGACCCATCAAACTTTACACTTTTTCTGTCCCTTAAAATTCGATTTGCGGCTAAACTACTTGCCCCAGCGACTTAAAAATTATATATTCGTGAACTTGGAACTGCCACCTTTTAATCCATGTAACGAATGATACGAAAAACTAATTTAAAAAAAAATGGATATTTTTATCTTTAAACGCGTTTTCCGGCTAAACTATGCGTCCTAGACCCATCAAACTTTACACTTTTTCTGTCCCTTAAAATTCGATTTGCGGCTAAACTACTTGCCCCAGCGACTTAAAAATTATATATTCGTGATCTTGGAACTGCCACCTTTTAATCCATGTAACGAATGACACGAAAAACTAATTTTAAAAAAATTGGACATTTTTATCTTTAAACGCGTTTTCCGGCTAAACTATGCGTCCTAGACGCATCAAACTTTACACTTTTTCTGTCCCTTAAAATTCGATTTGCGGCTGAACTACTTGTTTCAGCGACTTAAAAATTATATATTCGTGATCTTGGAACTGCCACCTTTTAATCCATGTAACGAATGACACGAAAAACTAATTTTAAAAAAATTGGACATTTTTATCTTTAAACGCGTTTTCCGGCTAAACTATGCGTCCTAGACCCATCAAACTTTACACTTTTTCTGTCCCTTAAAATTCGAATTGCGGCTAAACTACTTGCCCCAGCGACTTAAAAATTATATATTCGTGATCTTGGAACTGCCACCTTTTAATCCACGTAACGAATGACACGAAAAACTAATTTTAAAAAAATTGGACATTTTTATCTTTAAACGCGTTTTCCGGCTAAACTATGCGTCCTAGACCCATCAAACTTTACACTTTTTCTGTCCCTTAAAATTCGATTTGCGGCTGAACTACTTGCTCCAGCGACTTAAAAATTATATATTCGTGATCTTGGAACTGCCACCTTTTAATCCATGTAACGAATGACACGAAAAACTAATTTTAAAAAAATTGGACATTTTTATCTTTAAACGCGTTTTCCGGCTAAACTATGCGTCCTAGACCCATCAAACTTTACACTTTTTCTGTCCCTTAAAATTCGATTTGCGGCTAAACTACTTGCCCCAGCGACTTAAAAATTATATATTCGTGATCTTCGAACTGCCACCTTTTAATCCATGTAACGAATGACACGAAAAACTAATTTTAAAAAAATAGGACATTTTTATCTTTAAACGCGTTTTCCGGCTAAACTATGCGTCCTAGACCCATCAAACTTTACACTTTTTCTGTCCCTTAAAATTCGATTTGCGGCTAAACTACTTGCCCCAGCGACTTAAAAATTATATATTCGTGATCTTGGAACTGCCACCTTTTAATCCATGTAACGAATGACACGAAAAACTAGTTTTAAAAAAAATTGGACATTTTTATCTTTAAACGCGTTTTCCGGCTAAACTATGCGTCCTAGACCCATCAAACTTTACACTTTTTCTGTCCCTTAAAATTCGATTGCGGCTAAACTACTTACCCCAGCGACTTAAAAATTATATATTCGTGATCTTGGAACTGCCACCTTTTAATCCATGTAACGAATGACACGAAAAACTAATTTTAAAAAAATTGGACATTTTTATCTTTAAACGCGTTTTCCGGCTAAACTATGCGTCCTAGACCCATCAAACTTTACACTTTTTCTGTCCCTTAAAATTCGATTTGCGGCTAAACTACTTGCCCCAGCGACTTAAAAATTATATATTCGTGATCTTGGAACTGCCACCTTTTAATCCATGTAACGAATGACACGAAAAACTAATTTTAAAAAAATTGGACATTTTTATCTTTAAACGCGTTTTCCGGCTAAACTATGCGTCCTAGACGCATCAAACTTTACACTTTTTCTGTCCCTTAAAATTCGATTTGCGGCTAAACTACTTGCCCCAGCGACTTAAAAATTATATATTCGTGATCTTGGAACTGCCACCTTTTAATCCATGTAACGAATGACACGAAAAACTAATTTTAAAAAAATTGGACATTTTTATCTTTAAACGCGTTTTCCGGCTAAACTATGTGTCCTAGACCCATCAAACTTTACACTTTTTCTGTCCCTTAAAATTCGATTTGCGGCTAAACTACTTGCCCCAGCGACTTAAAAATTATATATTCGTGATCAGGGAACTGCCACCTTTTAATCCATGTAACGAATGACACGAAAAACTAATTTTAAAAAAATTGGACATTTTTATCTTTAAACGCGTTTTCCGGCTAAACTATGCGTCCTAGACCCATCAAACTTTACACTTTTTCTGTCCCTTAAAATTCGATTTGCGGCTAAACTACTTGCCCCAGCGACTTAAAAATTATATATTCGTGATCTTGGAACTGCCACCTTTTAATCCATGTGACGAATGACACGAAAAACTAATTTTAAAAAAATTGGACATTTTTATCTTTAAACCCGTTTTCCGGCTAAACTATTCGTCCTAGACGCATCAAACTTTACACTTTTTCTGTCCCTTAAAATTCGATTTGCGGCTAAACTACTTGCCCCAGCGACTTAAAAATTATATATTCGTGATCTTGGAACTGCCACCTTTTAATCCATGTAACGAATGACACGAAAAACTAATTTTAAAAAAATTGGACATTTTTATCTTTAAACGCGTTTTCCGGCTAAACTATGTGTCCTAGACCCATCAAACTTTACACTTTTTCTGTCCCTTAAAATTCGATTTGCGGCTAAACTACTTGCCCCAGCGACTTAAAAATTATATATTCGTGATCAGGGAACTGCCACCTTTTAATCCATGTAACAAATGACACGAAAAACTAATTTTAAAAAAATTGGACATTTTTATCTTTAAACGCGTTCTCCGGCTAAACTATGCGTCCTAGACCCATCAAACTTTACACTTTTTCTGTCCCTTAAAATTCGATTTGCGGCTAAACTACTTGCCCCAGCGACTTAAAAATTATATATTCGTGATCTTGGAACTGCCACCTTTTAATCCATGTAACGAATGACACGAAAAACTAATTTTAAAAAAATTGGACATTTTTATCTTTAAACGCGTTTTCCGGCTAATTTATGCGTCCTAGACCCATCAAACTTTACACTTTTTCTGTCCCTTAAAATTCGATTTGCGGCTAAACTACTTGCCCCAGCGACTTAAAAATTATATATTCGTGATCTTGGAACTGCCACCTTTTAATCCATGTAACGAATGACACGAAAAACTAATTTTAAAAAAATTGGACATTTTTATCTTTAAACGCGTTTTCCGGCTAAACTATGCGTCCTAGACCCATCAAACTTTACACTTTTTCTGTCCCTTAAAATTCGATTTGCGGCTAAACTACTTGCCCCAGCGACTTAAAAATTATATATTCGTGATCTTGGAACTGCCACCTTTTAATCCATGTAACGAATGACACGAAAAACTAATTTTAAAAAAATTGGACATTTTTATCTTTAAACGCGTTTTCCGGCTAAACTATGCGTCCTAGACCCATCAAACTTTACACTTTTTCTGTCCCTTAAAATTCGATTTGCGGCTAAACTACTTGCCCCAGCGACTTAAAAATTATATATTCGTGATCTTGGAACTGCCACCTTTTAATCCATGTAACGAATGACACGAAAAACTAATTTTAAAAAAATTGGACATTTTTATCTTTAAACGCGTTTTCCGGCTAAACTATGCGTCCTAGACCCATCAAACTTTACACTTTTTCTGTCCCTTAAAATTCGATTTGTGGCTAAACTACTTGCCCCAGCGACTTAAAAATTATATATTCGTGATCTTGGAACTGCCACCTTTTAATCCATGTAACGAATGACACGAAAAACTAATTTTAAAAAAATTGGACATTTTTATCTTTAAACGCGTTTTCCGGCTAAACTATGCGTCCTAGACCCATCAAACTTTACACTTTTTCTGTCCCTTAAAATTCGATTTGCGGCTAAACTACTTGCCCCAGCGACTTAAAAATTATATATTCGTGATCTTGGAACTGCCACCTTTTAATCCATGTAACGAATGACACGAAAAACTAATTTTAAAAAAAATTGGACATTTTTATCTTTAAACGCGTTTTCCGGCTAAACTATGCGTCCTAGACCCATCAAACTTTACACTTTTTCTGTCCCTTAAAATTCGATTTGCGGCTAAACTACTTGCCCCAGCGACTTAAAAATTATATATTCGTGATATTGGAACTGCCACCTTTTACTCCATGTAACGAATGACACGAAAAACTAATTTTAAAAAAATTGGACATTTTTATCCTTAAACGCGTTTTCCGGCTAAGCTATGCGTCCTAGACCCATCAAACTTTACACTTTTTCTGTCCCTTAAAATTCGATTTGCGGCTAAACTACTTGCCCCAGCGACTTAAAAATTATATATTCGTGATCTTGGAACTGCCACCTTTTAATCCATGTAACGAATGACACGAAAAACTAATTTTAAAAAAATTGGACATTTTTATCTTTAAACGCGTTTTCCGGCTAAACTATGCGTCCTAGACCCATCAAACTTTACACTTTTTCTGTCCCTTAAAATTCGATTTGCGGCTAAACTACTTGCCCCAGCGACTTAAAAATTATATATTCGTGATCTTGGAACTGCCACCTTTTAATCCATGTAACGAATGACACGAAAAACTAATTTTAAAAAAATTGGACATTTTTATCTTTAAACGCGTTTTCCGGCTAAACTATGCGTCCTAGACCCATCAAACTTTACACCTTTTCTGTCCCTTAAAATTCGATTTGCGGCTAAACTACTTGCCCCAGCGACTTAAAAATTATATATTCGTGATCTTGGAACTGCCACCTTTTAATCCATGTAACGAATGACACGAAAAACTAATTTTAAAAAAATTGGACATTTTTATCTTTAAACGCGTTTTCCGGCTAAACTATGCGTCCTAGACCCATCAAACTTTACACTTTTTCTGTCCCTTAAAATTCGATTTGCGGCTAAACTACTTGCCCCAGCGACTTAAAAATTATATATTCGTGATCTTGGAACTGCCACCTTTTAATCCATGTAACGAATGACACGAAAAACTAATTTTAGAAAAATTGGACATTTTTATCTTTAAACGCGTTTTCCGGCTAAACTATGCGTCCTAGACCCATCAAACTTTACACTTTTTCTGTCCCTTAAAATTCGATTTGCGGCTAAACTACTTGCCCCAGCGACTTAAAAATTATATATTCGTGATCTTGGAACTGCCACCTTTTAATCCATGTAACGAATGACACAAAAAACTTATTTTAGAAAAATTGGACATTTTTATCTTTAAACGCGTTTTCCGGCTAAACTATGCGTCCTAGACCCATCAAACTTTAAACTTTTTCTGTCCCTTAAAATTCGATTTGCGGCTAAACTACTTGCCCCAGCGACTTAAAAATTATATATTCGTGATCTTGGAACTGCCACCTTTTAATCCATGTAACGAATGACACGAAAAACTAATTTTTAAAAAAATTGGACATTTTAATCTTTAAACGCGTTTTCCGGCTAAACTATGCGTCCTAGACCCATCAAACTTTACACTTTTTCTGTCCCTTAAAATTCGATTTGCGGCTAAACTACTTGCCCCAGCGACTTAAAAATTATATATTCGTGATCTTGGAACTGCCACCGTTTAATCCATGTAACGAATGACACGAAAAACTAATTTTAAAAAAATTGGACATTTTTATCTTTAAACGCGTTTTCCGGCTAAACTATGCGTCCTAGACCCATCAAACTTTACACTTTTTCTGTCCCTTAAAATTCGATTTGCGGCTAAACTACTTGCCCCAGCGACTTCAAAATTATATATTCGTGATCTTGGAACTGCCACCTTTTCATCCATGTAACGAATGACACGAAAAACTAATTTTAAAAAAATTGGACATTTTTATCTTTAAACGCGTTTGCCGGCTAAACTATGCGTCCTAGACCCATCAAACTTTACACTTTTTCTGTCCCTTAAAATTCGATTTGCGGCTAAACTACTTGCCCCAGCGACTTAAAAATTATATATTCGTGATCTTGGAACTGCCACCTTTTAATCCATGTAACGAATGACACGAAAAACTAATTTTAAAAAAATTGGACATTTTTATCTTTAAACGCGTTTTCCGGCTAAACTATGCGTCCTAGACCCATCAAACTTTACACTTTTTCTGTCCCTTAAAATTCGATTTGCGGCTAAACTACTTGCCCCAGCGACTTAAAAATTATATATTCGTGATCTTGGAACTGCCACCTTTTAATCCATGTAACGAATGACACGAAAAACTAATTTTAAAAAAATTGGACATTTTTATCTTTAAACGCGTTTTCCGGCTAAACTATGCGTCCTAGACCCATCAAACTTTACACTTTTTCTGTCCCTTAAAATTCGATTTGCGGCTAAACTACTTGCCCCAGCGACTTAAAAATTATATATTCGTGATCTTGGAACTGCCACCTTTTAATCCATGTAACGAATGACACGAAAAACTAATTTTAAAAAAATTGGACATTTTTATCTTTAAACGCGTTTTCCGGCTAAACTATGCGTCCTAGACCCATCAAACATTACACTTTTTCTGTCCCTTAAAATTCGATTTGCGGCTAAACTACTTGTACCAGCGACTTAAAAATTATATATTCGTGATCTTGGAACTGCCACCTTTTAATCCATGTAACGAATGACACGAAAAACTAATTTTAAAAAAATTGGACATTTTTATCTTTAAACGCGTTTTCCGGCTAAACTATGCGTCCTAGACCCATCAAACTTTACACTTTTTCTGTCCCTTAAAATTCGATTTGCGGCTAAACTACTTGCCCCAGCGACTTAAAAATTATATATTCGTGATCTTGGAACTGCCACCTTTTAATCCATGTAACGAATGACACGAAAAACTAATTTTAAAAAAATTGGACATTTTTATCTTTAAACGCGTTTTCCAGCTAAACTATGCGTCCTAGACCCATCAAACTTTACACTTTTTCTGTCCCTTAAAATTCGATTTGCGGCTAAACTACTTGCCCCAGCGACTTAAAAATTATATATTCGTGATCTTGGAACTGCCACCTTTTAATCCATGTAACGAATGACACGAAAAACTAATTTTAAAAAAATTGGACATTTTTATCTTTAAACGCGTCCTAGACCCATCAAACTTTACACTTTTTCTGTCCCTTAAAATTCGATTTGCGGCTAAACTACTTGCCCCAGCGACTTAAAAATTATATATTCGTGATCTTGGAACTGCCACCTTTTAATCCATGTAACGAATGACACGAAAAACTAATTTTAAAAAAATTGGACATTTTTATCTTTAAACGCGTTTTCCGGCTAAACTATGCGTCCTAGACCCATCAAACTTTACACTTTTTCTGTCCCTTAAAATTCGATTTGCGGCTAAACTACTTGCCCCAGCGACTTAAAAATTATATATTCGTGATCTTGGAACTGCCACCTTTTAATCCATGTAACGAATGACACGAAAAACTAATTTTAAAAAAATTGGACATTTTTATCTTTAAACGCGTTTTCCGGCTAAACTATGCGTCCTAGACCCATCAAACTTTACACTTTTTCTGTCCCTTAAAATTCGATTTGCGGCTAAACTACTTGCCCCAGCGACTTAAAAATTATATATTCGTGATCTTGGAACTGCCACCTTTTAATCCATGTAACGAATGACACGAAAAACTAATTTTAAAAAAATTGGACATTTTTATCTTTAAACGCGTTTTCCGGCTAAACTATGCGTCCTAGACCCATCAAACTTTACACTTTTTCTGTCCCTTAAAATTCGATTTGCGGCTAAACTACTTGCCCCAGCGACTTAAAAATTATATATTCGTGATCTTGGAACTGCCACCTTTTAATCCATGTAACGAATGACACGAAAAACTAATTTTAAAAAAATTGGACATTTTTATCTTTAAACGCGTTTTCCGGCTAAACTATGCGTCCTAGACCCATCAAACTTTACACTTTTTCTGTCACTTAAAATTCGATTTGCGGCTAAACTACTTGCCCCAGCGACTTAAAAATTATATATTCGTGATATTGGAACTGCCACCTTTTACTCCATGTAACGAATGACACGAAAAACTAATTTTAAAAAAATTGGACATTTTTATCCTTAAACGCGTTTTCCGGCTAAGCTATGCGTCCTAGACCCATCAAACTTTACACTTTTTCTGTCCCTTAAAATTCGATTTGCGGCTAAACTACTTGCCCCAGCGACTTAAAAATTATATATTCGTGATCTTGGAACTGCCACCTTTTAATCCATGTAACGAATGACACGAAAAACTAATTTTAAAAAAATTGGACATTTTTATCTTTAAACGCGTTTTCCGGCTAAACTATGCGTCCTAGACCCATCAAACTTTACACTTTTTCTGTCCCTTAAAATTCGATTTGCGGCTAAACTACTTGCCCCAGCGACTTAAAAATTATATATTCGTGATCTTGGAACTGCCACCTTTTAATCCATGTAACGAATGACACGAAAAACTAATTTTAAAAAAATTGGACATTTTTATCTTTAAACGCGTTTTCCGGCTAAACTATGCGTCCTAGACCCATCAAACTTTACACTTTTTCTGTCCCTTAAAATTCAATTTGCGGCTAAACTACTTGCCCCAGCGACTTAAAAATTATATATTCGTGATCTTGGAATCGCCACCTTTTAATCCATGTAACGAATGACACGAAAAACTAATTTTAAAAAAATTGGACATTTTTATCTTTAAACGCGTTTTCCGGCTAAACTATGCGTCCTAGACCCATCAAACTTTACACTTTTTCTGTCCCTTAAAATTCGATTTGCGGCTAAACTACTTGCCCCAGCGACTTAAAAATTATATATTCGTGATCTTGGAACTGCCACCTTTTAATCCATGTAACGAATGACACGAAAAACTAATTTTAGAAAAATTGGACATTTTTATCTTTAAACGCGTTTTCCGGCTAAACTATGCGTCCTAGACCCATCAAACTTTACACTTTTTCTGTCCCTTAAAATTCGATTTGCGGCTAAACTACTTGCCCCAGCGACTTAAAAATTATATATTCGTGATCTTGGAACTGCCACCTTTTAATCCATGTAACGAATGACACGAAAAACTTATTTTAGAAAAATTGGACATTTTTATCTTTAAACGCGTTTTCCGGCTAAACTATGCGTCCTAGACCCATCAAACTTTAAACTTTTTCTGTCCCTTAAAATTCGATTTGCGGCTAAACTACTTGCCCCAGCGACTTAAAAATTATATATTCGTGATCTTGGAACTGCCACCTTTTAATCCATGTAACGAATGACACGAAAAACTAATTTTTAAAAAAATTGGACATTTTAATCTTTAAACGCGTTTTCCGGCTAAACTATGCGTCCTAGACCCATCAAACTTTACACTTTTTCTGTCCCTTAAAATTCGATTTGCGGCTAAACTACTTGCCCCAGCGACTTAAAAATTATATATTCGTGATCTTGGAACTGCCACCGTTTAATCCATGTAACGAATGACACGAAAAACTAATTTTAAAAAAATTGGACATTTTTATCTTTAAACGCGTTTTCCGGCTAAACTATGCGTCCTAGACCCATCAAACTTTACACTTTTTCTGTCCCTTAAAATTCGATTTGCGGCTAAACTACTTGCCCCAGCGACTTCAAAATTATATATTCGTGATCTTGGAACTGCCACCTTTTAATCCATGTAACGAATGACACGAAAAACTAATTTTAAAAAAATTGGACATTTTTATCTTTAAACGCGTTTGCCGGCTAAACTATGCGTCCTAGACCCATCAAACTTTACACTTTTTCTGTCCCTTAAAATTCGATTTGCGGCTAAACTACTTGCCCCAGCGACTTAAAAATTATATATTCGTGATCTTGGAACTGCCACCTTTTAATCCATGTAACGAATGACACGAAAAACTAATTTTAAAAAAATTGGACGTTTTTATCTTTAAACGCGTTTTCCGGCTAAACTATGCGTCCTAGACCCATCAAACTTTACACTTTTTCTGTCCCTTAAAATTCGATTTGCGGCTAAACTACTTGCCCCAGCGACTTAAAAATTATATATTCGTGATCTTGGAACTGCCACCTTTTAATCCATGTAACGAATGACACGAAAAACTAATTTTAAAAAAATTGGACATTTTTATCTTTAAACGCGTTTTCCGGCTAAACTATGCGTCCTAGACCCATCAAACTTTACACTTTTTCTGTCCCTTAAAATTCGATTTGCGGCTAAACTACTTGCCCCAGCGACTTAAAAATTATATATTCGTGATCTTGGAACTGCCACCTTTTAATCCATGTAACGAATGACACGAAAAACTAATTTTAGAAAAATTGGACATTTTTATCCTTAAACGCGTTTTCCGGCTAAACTATGCGTCCTAGACCCATCAAACTTTACACTTTTTCTGTCCCTTAAAATTCGATTTGCGGCTAAACTACTTGCCCCAGCGACTTAAAAATTATATATTCGTGATCTTGGAACTGCCACCTTTTAATCCATGTAACGAATGACACGAAAAACTAATTTTAAAAAAATTGGACATTTTTATCTTTAAACGCGTTATCCGGCTAAACTATGCGTCCTAGACCCATCAAACTTTACACTTTTTCTGTCCCTTAAAATTGGATTTGCGGCTAAACTACTTGCCCCAGCGACTTAAAAATTATATATTCGTGATCTTGGAACTGCCACCCTTTAATCCATGTAACGAATGACACGAAAAACTAATTTTAAAAAAATTGGACATTTTTATCTTTAAACGCGTTTTCCGGCTAAACTATGCGTCCTAGACCCATCAAACTTTACACTTTTTCTGTCCCTTAAAATTCGATTTGCGGCTAAACTACTTGCCCCAGCGACTTAAAAATTATATATTCGTGATCTTGGAACTGCCACCTTTTAATCCATGTAACGAATGACACGAAAAACTAATTTTAAAAAAATTGGACATTTTTATCTTTAAACGCGTTTTCCGGCTAAACTATGCGTCCTAGACCCATCAAACTTTACACTTTTTCTGTCCCTTAAAATTCGATTTGCGGCTAAACTACTTGCCCCAGCGACTTAAAAATTATATATTCGTGATCTTGGAACTGCCACCTTTTAATCCATGTAACGAATGACACGAAAAACTAATTTTAGAAAAATTGGACATTTTTATCTTTAAACGCGTTTTCCGGCTAAACTATGCGTCCTAGACCCATCAAACTTTACACTTTTTCTGTCCCTTAAAATTCGATTTGCGGCTAAACTACTTGCCCCAGCGATTTAAAAATTATATATTCGTGATCTTGGAACTGCCACCTTTTAATCCATGTAACGAATGACACGAAAAACTTATTTTAGAAAAATTGGACATTTTTATCTTTAAACGCGTTTTCCGGCTAAACTATGCGTCCTAGACCCATCAAACTTTAAACTTTTTCTGTCCCTTAAAATTCGATTTGCGGCTAAACTACTTGCCCCAGCGACTTAAAAATTATATATTCGTGATCTTGGAACTGCCACCTTTTAATCCATGTAACGAATGACACGAAAAACTAATTTTTAAAAAAATTGGACATTTTAATCTTTAAACGCGTTTTCCGGCTAAACTATGCGTCCTAGACCCATCAAACTTTACACTTTTTCTGTCCCTTAAAATTCGATTTGCGGCTAAACTACTTGCCCCAGCGACTTAAAAATTATATATTCGTGATCTTGGAACTGCCACCGTTTAATCCATGTAACGAATGACACGAAAAACTAATTTTAAAAAAATTGGACATTTTTATCTTTAAACGCGTTTTCCGGCTAAACTATGCGTCCTAGACCCATCAAACTTTACACTTTTTCTGTCCCTTAAAATTCGATTTGCGGCTAAACTACTTGCCCCAGCGACTTCAAAATTATATATTCGTGATCTTGGAACTGCCACCTTTTAATCCATGTAACGAATGACACGAAAAACTAATTTTAAAAAAATTGGACATTTTTATCTTTAAACGCGTTTGCCGGCTAAACTATGCGTCCTAGACCCATCAAACTTTACACTTTTTCTGTCCCTTAAAATTCGATTTGCGGCTAAACTACTTGCCCCAGCGACTTAAAAATTATATATTCGTGATCTTGGAACTGCCACCTTTTAATCCATGTAACGAATGACACGAAAAACTAATTTTAAAAAAATTGGACGTTTTTATCTTTAAACGCGTTTTCCGGCTAAACTATGCGTCCTAGACCCATCAAACTTTACACTTTTTCTGTCCCTTAAAATTCGATTTGCGGCTAAACTACTTGCCCCAGCTACTTAAAAATTATATATTCGTGATCTTGGAACTGCCACCTTTTAATCCATGTAACGAATGACACGAAAAACTAATTTTAAAAAAATTGGACATTTTTATGTTTAAACGCGTTTTCCGGCTAAACTATGCGTCCTAGACCCATCAAACTTTACACTTTTTCTGTCCCTTAAAATTCGATTTGCGGCTAAACTACTTGCCCCAGCGACTTAAAAATTATATATTCGTGATCTTGGAACTGCCACCTTTTAATCCATGTAACGAATGACACGAAAAACTAATTTTAAAAAAATTGGACATTTCTATCTTTAAACGCGTTTTCCGGCTAAACTATGCGTCCTAGACCCATCAAACTTTACACTTTTTCTGTCCCTTAAAATTCGATTTGCGGCTAAACTACTTGCCCCAGCGACTTAAAAATTATATATTCGTGATCTTGGAACTGCCACCTTTTAATCCATGTAACGAATGACACGAAAAACTAATTTTAGAAAAATTGGACATTTTTATCTTTAAACGCGTTTTCCGGCTAAACTATGCGTCCTAGACCCATCAAACTTTACACTTTTTCTGTCCCTTAAAATTCGATTTGCGGCTAAACTACTTGCCCCAGCGACTTAAAAATTATATATTCGTGATCTTGGAACTGCCACCTTTTAATCCATGTAACGAATGACACGAAAAACTTATTTTAGAAAAATTGGACATTTTTATCTTTAAACGCGTTTTCCGGCTAAACTATGCGTCCTAGACCCATCAAACTTTAAACTTTTTCTGTCCCTTAAAATTCGATTTGCGGCTAAACTACTTGCCCCAGCGACTTAAAAATTATATATTCGTGATCTTGGAACTGCCACCTTTTAATCCATGTAACGAATGACACGAAAAACTAATTTTTAAAAAAATTGGACATTTTAATCTTTAAACGCGTTTTCCGGCTAAACTATGCGTCCTAGACCCATCAAACTTTACACTTTTTCTGTCCCTTAAAATTCGATTTGCGGCTAAACTACTTGCCCCAGCGACTTAAAAATTATATATTCGTGATCTTGGAACTGCCACCGTTTAATCCATGTAACGAATGACACGAAAAACTAATTTTAAAAAAATTGGACATTTTTATCTTTAAACGCGTTTTCCGGCTAAACTATGCGTCCTAGACCCATCAAACTTTACACTTTTTCTGTTCCTTAAAATTCGATTTGCGGCTAAACTACTTGCCCCGGCGACTTCAAAATTATATATTTGTGATCTTGGAACTGCCACCTTTTAATCCATGTAACGAATGACACGAAAAACTAATTTTAAAAAAATTGGACGTTTTTATCTTTAAACGCGTTTTCCGGCTAAACTATGCGTCCTAGACCCATCAAACTTTACACTTTTTCTGTCCCTTAAAATTCGATTTGCGGCTAAACTACTTGCCCCAGCGACTTAAAAATTATATATTCGTGATCTTGGAACTGCCACCTTTTAATCCATGTAACGAATGACACGAAAAACTAATTTTAAAAAAATTGGACATTTTTATGTTTAAACGCGTTTTCCGGCTAAACTATGCGTCCTAGACCCATCAAACTTTACACTTTTTCTGTCCCTTAAAATTCGATTTGCGGCTAAACTACTTGCCCCAGCGACTTAAAAATTATATATTCGTGATCTTGGAACTGCCACCTTTTAATCCATGTAACGAATGACACGAAAAACTAATTTTAAAAAAATTGGACATTTCTATCTTTAAACGCGTTTTCCGGCTAAACTATGCGTCCTAGACCCATCAAACTTTACACTTTTTCTGTCCCTTAAAATTCGATTTGCGGCTAAACTACTTGTACCAGCGACTTAAAAATTATATATTCGTGATCTTGGAACTGCCACCTTTTAATCCATGTAACGAATGACACGAAAAACTAATTTTAAAAAAATTGGACATTTTTATCTTTAAACGCGTTTTCCGGCTAAACTATGCGTCCTAGACCCATCAAACTTTACACTTTTTCTGTCCCTTAAAATTCGATTTGCGGCTAAACTACTTGCCCCAGCGACTTAAAAATTATATATTCGTGATCTTGGAACTGCCACCTTTTAATCCATGTAACGAATGACACGAAAAACTAATTTTAAAAAAATTGGACATTTTTATCTTTAAACGCGTTTTCCAGCTAAACTATGCGTCCTAGACCCATCAAACTTTACACTTTTTCTGTCCCTTAAAATTCGATTTGCGGCTAAACTACTTGCCCCAGCGACTTAAAAATTATATATTCGTGATCTTGGAACTGCCACCTTTTAATCCATGTAACGAATGACACGAAAAACTAATTTTAAAAAAATTGGACATTTTTATCTTTAAACGCCTTTTCCGGCTAAACTATGCGTCCTAGACCCATCAAACTTTACACTTTTTCTGTCCCTTAAAATTCGATTTGCGGCTAAACTACTTGCCCCAGCGACTTAAAAATTATATATTCGTGATCTTGGAACTGCCACCTTTTAATCCATGTAACGAACGACACGAAAAACTAATTTTAAAAAAATTGGACGTTTTTATCTTTAAACGCGTTTTCCGGCTTAACTATGCGTCCTAGACCCATCAAACTTTACACTTTTTCTGTCCCTTAAAATTCGATTTGCGGCTAAACTACTTGCCCCAGCGACTTAAAAATTATATATTCGTGATCTTGGAACTGCCACCTTTTAATCCATGTAACGAATGACACGAAAAACTAATTTTAAAAAAATTGGACATTTCTATCTTTAAACGCGTTTTCCGGCTAAACTATGCGTCCTAGACCCATCAAACTTTACACTTTTTCTGTCCCTTAAAATTCGATTTGCGGCTAAACTACTTGCCCCAGCGACTTAAAAATTATATATTCGTGATCTTGGAACTGCCACCTTTTAATCCATGTAACGAATGACACGAAAAACTAATTTTTAAAAAAATTGGACATTTTAATCTTTAAACGCGTTTTCCGGCTAAACTATGCGTCCTAGACCCATCAAACTTTACACTTTTTCTGTCCCTTAAAATTCGATTTGCGGCTAAACTACTTGCCCCAGCGACTTAAAAATTATATATTCGTGATCTTGGAACTGCCACCGTTTAATCCATGTAACGAATGACACGAAAAACTAATTTTAAAAAAATTGGACATTTTTATCTTTAAACGCGTTTTCCGGCTAAACTATGCGTCCTAGACCCATCAAACTTTACACTTTTTCTGTCCCTTAAAATTCGATTTGCGGCTAAACTACTTGCCCCAGCGACTTCAAAATTATATATTCGTGATCTTGGAACTGCCACCTTTTAATCCATGTAACGAATGACACGAAAAACTAATTTTAAAAAAATTGGACGTTTTTATCTTTAAACGCGTTTTCCGGCTAAACTATGCGTCCTAGACCCATCAAACTTTACACTTTTTCTGTCCCTTAAAATTCGATTTGCGGCTAAACTACTTGCCCCAGCGCCTTAAAAATTATATATTCGTGATCTTGGAACTGCCACCTTTTAATCCATGTAACGAATGACACGAAAAACTAATTTTAAAAAAATTGGACATTTTTATGTTTAAACGCGTTTTCCGGCTAAACTATGCGTCCTAGACCCATCAAACTTTACACTTTTTCTGTCCCTTAAAATTCGATTTGCGGCTAAACTACTTGCCCCAGCGACTTAAAAATTATATATTCGTGATCTTGGAACTGCCACCTTTTAATCCATGTAACGAATGACACGAAAAACTAATTTTAAAAAAATTGGACATTTCTATCTTTAAACGCGTTTTCCGGCTAAACTATGCGTCCTAGACCCATCAAACTTTACACTTTTTCTGTCCCTTAAAATTCGATTTGCGGCTAAACTACTTGTACCAGCGACTTAAAAATTATATATTCGTGATCTTGGAACTGCCACCTTTTAATCCATGTAACGAATGACACGAAAAACTAATTTTAAAAAAATTGGACATTTTTATCTTTAAACGCGTTTTCCGGCTAAACTATGCGTCCTAGACCCATCAAACTTTACACTTTTTCTGTCCCTTAAAATTCGATTTGCGGCTAAACTACTTGCCCCAGCGACTTAAAAATTATATATTCGTGATCTTGGAACTGCCACCTTTTAATCCATGTAACGAATGACACGAAAAACTAATTTTAAAAAAATTGGACATTTTTATCTTTAAACGCGTTTTCCAGCTAAACTATGCGTCCTAGACCCATCAAACTTTACACTTTTTCTGTCCCTTAAAATTCGATTTGCGGCTAAACTACTTGCCCCAGCGACTTAAAAATTATATATTCGTGATCTTGGAACTGCCACCTTTTAATCCATGTAACGAATGACACGAAAAACTAATTTTAAAAAAATTGGACATTTTTATCTTTAAACGCCTTTTCCGGCTAAACTATGCGTCCTAGACCCATCAAACTTTACACTTTTTCTGTCCCTTAAAATTCGATTTGTGGCTAAACTACTTGCCCCAGCGACTTAAAAATTATATATTCGTGATCTTGGAACTGCCACCTTTTAATCCATGTAACGAACGACACGAAAAACTAATTTTAAAAAAATTGGACGTTTTTATCTTTAAACGCGTTTTCCGGCTTAACTATGCGTCCTAGACCCATCAAACTTTACACTTTTTCTGTCCCTTGAAATTCGATTTGCGGCTAAATTACTTGCCCCAGCGACTTAAAAATTATATATTCGTGATCTTGGAACTGCCACCTTTTAATCCATGTAACGAATGACACGAAAAACTAATTTTAAAAAAATTGGACATTTTTATCTTTAAACGCGTTTTCCGGCTAAACTATGCGTCCTAGACCCATCAAACTTTACACTTTTTCTGTCCCTTAAAATTCGATTTGCGGCTAAACTACTTGCCCCAGCGACTTAAAAATTATATATTCGTGATCTTGGAACTGCCACCTTTTAATCCATGTAACGAATGACACGAAAAACTAATTTTAAAAAAATTGGACATTTTTATCTTTAAACGCGTTTGCCGGCTAAACTATGCGTCCTAGACCCATCAAACTTTACACTTTTTCTGTCCCTTAAAATTCGATTTGCGGCTAAACTACTTGCCCCAGCGACTTAAAAATTATATATTCGTGATCTTGGAACTGCCACCTTTTAATCCATGTAACGAATGACACGAAAAACTAATTTTAAAAAAATTGGACGTTTTTATCTTTAAACGCGTTTTCCGGCTAAACTATGCGTCCTAGACCCATCAAACTTTACACTTTTTCTGTCCCTTAAAATTCGATTTGCGGCTAAACTACTTGCCCCAGCGACTTAAAAATTATATATTCGTGATCTTGGAACTGCCACCTTTTAATCCATGTAACGAATGACACGAAAAACTAATTTTAAAAAAATTGGACATTTTTATCTTTAAACGCGTTTTCCGGCTAAACTATGCGTCCTAGACCCATCAAACTTTACACTTTTTCTGTCCCTTAAAATTCGATTTGCGGCTAAACTACTTGTACCAGCGACTTAAAAATTATATATTCGTGATCTTGGAACTGCCACCTTTTAATCCATGTAACGAATGACACGAAAAACTAATTTTAAAAAAATTGGACATTTTTATCTTTAAAAGCGTTTTCCGGCTAAACTATGCGTCCTAGACCCATCAAACTTTACACTTTTTCTGTCCCTTAAAATTCGATTTGCGGCTAAACTACTTGCCCCAGCGACTTAAAAATTATATATTCGTGATCTTGGAACTGCCACCTTTTAATCCATGTAACGAATGACACGAAAAACTAATTTTAAAAAAATTGGACATTTTTATCTTTAAACGCGTTTTCCGGCTAAACTATGCGTCCTAGACCCATCAAACTTTACACTTTTTCTGTCCCTTAAAATTCGATTTGCGGCTAAACTACTTGCCCCAGCGTTTTAAAAATTATATATTCGAGATCTTGGAACTGCCACCTTTTAATCCATGTAACGAACGACACGAAAAACTAATTTTAAAAAAATTGGACGTTTTTATCTTTAAACGCGTTTTCCGGCTAAACTATGCGTCCTAGACCCATCAAACTTTACACTTTTTCTGTCCCTTGAAATTCGATTTGCGGCTAAACTACTTGCCCCAGCGACTTAAAAATTATATATTCGTGATCTTGGAACTGCCACCTTTTAATCCATGTAACGAATGACACGAAAAACTAATTTTAAAAAAATTGGACATTTTTATCTTTAAACGCGTTTTCCGGCTAAACTATGCGTCCTAGACCCATCAAACTTTACACTTTTTCTGTCCCTTAAAATTCGATTTGCGGCTAAACTACTTGCCCCAGCGACTTAAAAATTATATATTCGTGATCTTGGAACTGCCACCTTTTAATCCATGTAACGAATGACACGAAAAACTAATTTTAAAAAAATTGGACATTTTTATCTTTAAACGCGTTTGCCGGCTAAACTATGCGTCCTAGACCCATCAAACTTTACACTTTTTCTGTCCCTTAAAATTCGATTTGCGGCTAAACTACTTGCCCCAGCGACTTAAAAATTATATATTCGTGATCTTGGAACTGCCACCTTTTAATCCATGTAACGAATGACACGAAAAACTAATTTTAAAAAAATTGGACGTTTTTATCTTTAAACGCGTTTTCCGGCTAAACTATGCGTCCTAGACCCATCAAACTTTACACTTTTTCTGTCCCTTAAAATTCGATTTGCGGCTAAAGTACTTGCCCCAGCGACTTAAAAATTATATATTCGTGATCTTGGAACTGCCACCTTTTAATCCATGTAACGAATGACACGAAAAACTAATTTTAAAAAAATTGGACGTTTTTATCTTTAAACGCGTTTTCCGGCTAAACTATGCGTCCTAGACCCATCAAACTTTACACTTTTTCTGTCCCTTAAAATTCGATTTGCGGCTAAACTACTTGCCCCAGCGACTTAAAAATTATATATTCGTGATCTTGGAACTGCCACCTTTTAATCCATGTAACGAATGACACGAAAAACTAATTTTAAAAAAAATTGGACATTTTTATCTTTAAACGCGTTTTCCGGCTAAACTATGCGTCCTAGACCCATCAAACTTTACACTTTTTCTGTCCCTTAAAATTCGATTTGCGGCTAAACTACTTGCCCCAGCGACTTAAAAATTATATATTCGTGATCTTGGAACTGCCACCTTTTAATCCATGTAACGAATGACACGAAAAACTAATTTTAAAAAAATTGGACATTTTTATCTTTAAACGCGTTTTCCGGCTAAACTATGCGTCCTAGACCCATCAAACTTTACACTTTTTCTGTCCCTTAAAATTCGATTTGCGGCTAAACTACTTGCCCCAGCGACTTAAAAATTATATATTCGTGATCTTGGAACTGCCACCTTTTAATCCATGTAACGAATGACACGAAAAACTAATTTTAAAAAAAATTGGACATATTTATCTTTAAACGCGTTTTCCGGCTAAACTATGCGTCCTAGACCCATCAAACTTTACATTTTATCTGTCCCTTAAAATTCGATTTGCGGCTAAACTACTTGCCCCAGCGACTTAAAAATTATATATTCGTGATCTTGGAACTGCCACCTTTTAATCCATGTAACGAATGACACGAAAAATTAATTTTAAAAAAATTGGACATTTTTATCTTTAAACGCGTTTTCCGGCTAAACTATGCGTCCTAGACCCATCAAACTTTACACTTTTTCTGTCCCTTAAAATTCGATTTGCGGCTAAACTACTTGCCCCAGCGACTTAAAAATTATATATTCGTGATCTTGGAACTGCCACCTTTTAATCCATGTAACGAATGACACGAAAAACTAATTTTAAAAAAATTGGACATTTTTATCTTTAAACGCGTTTTCCGGCTAAACTATGCGTCCTAGACCCATCAAACTTTACACTTTTTCTGTCCCTTAAAATTCGATTTGCGGCTAAACTACTTGCCCCAGCGACTTAAAAATTATATATTCGTGATCTTGGAACTGCCACCTTTTAATCCATGTAACGAATGACACGAAAAACTAATTTTAAAAAAATTGGACATTTTTATCTTTAAACGCGTTTTCCGGCTAAACTATGCGTCCTAGACCCATCAAACTTTACACTTTTTCTGTCCCTTAAAATTCAATTTGCGGCTAAACTACTTGCCCCAGCGACTTAAAAATTATATATTCGTGATCTTGGAATCGCCACCTTTTAATCCATGTAACGAATGACACGAAAAACTAATTTTAAAAAAATTGGACATTTTTATCTTTAAACGCGTTTTCCGGCTAAACTATGCGTCCTAGACCCATCAAACTTTACACTTTTTCTGTCCCTTAAAATTCGATTTGCGGCTAAACTACTTGCCCCAGCGACTTAAAAATTATATATTCGTGATCTTGGAACTGCCACCTTTTAATCCATGTAACGAATGACACGAAAAACTAATTTTAAAAAAATTGGACATTTTTATCTTTAAACGCGTTTTCCGGCTAAACTATGCATCCTAGACCCTTCAAACTTTACATTTTATCTGTCCCTTAAAATTCGATTTGCGGCTAAACTACTTGCCCCAGCGACTTAAAAATTATATATTCGTGATCTTGGAACTGCCACCTTTTAATCCATGTAACGAATGACACGAAAAACTAATTTTAAAAAAAATTGGACATTTTTATCTTTAAACGCGTTTTCCGGCTAAACTATGCGTCCTAGACCCATCAAACTTTACACTTTTTCTGTCCCTTAAAATTCGATTTGCGGCTAAACTACTTGCCCCAGCGACTTAAAAATTATATATTCGTGATCTTGGAACTGCCACCTTTTAATCCATGTAACGAATGACACGAAAAACTAATTTTAAAAAAATTGGACATTTTTATCTTTAAACGCGTTTTCCGGCTAAACTATGCGTCCTAGACCCATCAAACTTTACACTTTTTCTGTCCCTTAAAATTCGATTTGCGGCTAAACTACTTGCCCCAGCGACTTAAAAATTATATATTCGTGATCTTGGAACTGCCACCTTTTAATCCATGTAACGAATGACACGAAAAACTAATTTTAAAAAAATTGGACATTTTTATCTTTAAACGCGTTTTCCGGCTAAAATATGCGTCCTAGACCCATCAAACTTTACACTTTTTCTGTCCCTTAAAATTCGATTTGCGGCTAAACTACTTGCCCCAGCGACTTAAAAATTATATATTCGTGATCTTGGAACTGCCACCTTTTAATCCATGTAACGAATGACACGAAAAACTAATTTTAAAAAAATTGGACATTTTTATCTTTAAACGCGTTTTCCGGCTAAACTATGCATCCTAGACCCTTCAAACTTTACATTTTATCTGTCCCTTAAAATTCGATTTGCGGCTAAACTACTTGCCCCAGCGACTTAAAAATTATATATTCGTGATCTTGGAACTGCCACCTTTTAATCCATGTAACGAATGACACGAAAAACTAATTTTAAAAAAAATTGGACATTTTTATCTTTAAACGCGTTTTCCGGCTAAACTATGCGTCCTAGACCCATCAAACTTTACACTTTTTCTGTCCCTTAAAATTCGATTTGCGGCTAAACTACTTGCCCCAGCGACTTAAAAATTATATATTCGTGATCTTGGAACTGCCACCTTTTAATCCATGTAACGAATGACACGAAAAACTAATTTTAAAAAAATTGGACATTTTTATCTTTAAACGCGTTTTCCGGCTAAACTATGCGTCCTAGACCCATCAAACTTTACACTTTTTCTGTCCCTTAAAATTCGATTTGCGGCTAAACTACTTGCCCCAGCGACTTAAAAATTATATATTCGTGATCTTGGAACTGCCACCTTTTAATCCATGTAACGAATGACACGAAAAACTAATTTTAAAAAAATTGGACATTTTTATCTTTAAACGCGTTTTCCGGCTAAAATATGCGTCCTAGACCCATCAAACTTTACACTTTTTCTGTCCCTTAAAATTCGATTTGTGGCTAAACTACTTGCCCCAGCGACTTAAAAATTATATATTCGTGATCTTGAAACTGCCACCTTTTAATCCATGTAACGAATGACACGAAAAACTAATTTTAAAAAAATTGGACATTTTTATCTTTAAACGCGTTTTTCGGCTAAACTATGCGTCCTAGGCCCATCAAACTTTACACTTTTTCTGTCCCTTAAAATTCGATTTGCGGCTAAACTACTTGCCCCAGCGACTTAAAAATTATATATTCGTGATCTTGGAACTGCCACCTTTTAATCCATGTAACGAATGACACGAAAAACTCATTTTAAAAAAATTGGACATTTTTATCTTTAAACGCGTTTTCCGGCTAAACTATGCGTCCTAGACCCATCAAACTTTACACTTTTACTGTCCCTTAAAATTCGATTTGCGGCTAAACTACTTGCCCAAGCGACTTAAAAATTATATATTCGTGATCTTGGAACTGCCACCTTTTAATCCATGTAACGAATGACACGAAAAACTAATTTTAAAAAAATTGGACATTTTTATCTTTAAACGCGTTTTCCGGCTAAGCTATGCGTCCTAGACCCATCAAACTTTACATTTTATCTGTCCCTTAAAATTCGATTTGCGGCTAAACTACTTGCCCCAGCGACTTAAAAATTATATATTCGTGATCTTGGAACTGCCACCTTTTAATCCATGTAACGAATGACACGAAAAACTAATTTTAAAAAAATTGGACATTTTTATCTTTAAACGCGTTTTCCGGCTAAACTATGCGTCCTAGACCCATCAAACTTTACACTTTTTCTGTCCCTTAAAATTCGATTTGCGGCTAAACTACTTGCCCCAGCGACTTAAAAATTATATATTCGTGATCTTGGAACTGCCACCTTTTAATCCATGTAACGAATGACACGAAAAACTAATTTTAAAAAAATTGGACATTTTTATCTTTAAACGCGTTTTCCGGCTAAACTATGCGTCCTAGACCCATCAAACTTTACACTTTTTCTGTCCCTTAAAATTCGATTTGCGGCTAAACTACTTGCCCCAGCGACTTAAAAATTATATATTCGTGATCTTGGAACTGCCACCTTTTAATCCATGTAACGAATGACACGAAAAACTAATTTTAAAAAAATTGGACATTTTTATCTTTAAACGCGTTTTCCGGCTAAACTATGCGTCCTAGACCCATCAAACTTTACACTTTTTCTGTCCCTTAAAATTCGATTTGCGGCTAAACTACTTGCCCCAGCGACTTAAAAATTATATATTCGTGATCTTGGAACTGCCACCTTTTAATCCATGTAACGAATGACACGAAAAACTAATTTTAAAAAAATTGGACATTTTTATCTTTAAACGCGTTTTCCGGCTAAACTATGCGTCCTAGACCCATCAAAACTTTACACTTTTTCTGTCCCTTAAAATTCGATTTTTGGCTAAACTACTTGCCCCAGCGACTTAAAAATTATATATTCGTGATCTTGAAACTGCCACCTTTTAATCCATGTAACGAATGACACGAAAAACTAATTTTAAAAAAATTGGACATTTTTATCTTTAAACGCGTTTTCCGGCTAAACTATGCGTCCTAGACCCATCAAACTTTACACTTTTTCTGTCCCTTAAAATTCGATTTGCGGCTAAACTACTTGCCCCAGCGACTTAAAAATTATATATTCGTGATCTTGGAACTGCCACCTTTTAATCCATGTAACGAATGACACGAAAAACTAATTTTAAAAAAATTGGACATTTTTATCTTTAAACGCGTTTTCCGGCTAAACTATGCATCCTAGACCCTTCAAACTTTACATTTTATCTGTCCCTTAAAATTCGATTTGCGGCTAAACTACTTGCCCCAGCGACTTAAAAATTATATATTCGTGATCTTGGAACTGCCACCTTTTAATCCATGTAACGAATGACACGAAAAACTAATTTTAAAAAAAATTGGACATTTTTATCTTTAAACGCGTTTTCCGGCTAAACTATGCGTCCTAGACCCATCAAACCTTACACTTTTTCTGTCCCTTAAAATTCGATTTGCGGCTAAACTACTTGCCCCAGCGACTTAAAAATTATATATTCGTGATCTTGGAACTGCCACCTTTTAATCCATGTAACGAATGACACGAAAAACTAATTTTAAAAAAATTGGACATTTTTATCTTTAAACGCGTTTTCCGGCTAAACTATGCGTCCTAGACCCATCAAACTTTACACTTTTTCTGTCCCTTAAAATTCGATTTGCGGCTAAACTACTTGCCCCAGCGACTTAAAAATTATATATTCGTGATCTTGGAACTGCCACCTTTTAATCCATGTAACGAATGACACGAAAAACTAATTTTAAAAAAATTGGACATTTTTATCTTTAAACGCGTTTTCCGGCTAAACTATGCGTCCTAGACCCATCAAAACTTTACACTTTTTCTGTCCCTTAAAATTCGATTTTTGGCTAAACTACTTGCCCCAGCGACTTAAAAATTATATATTCGTGATCTTGAAACTGCCACCTTTTAATCCATGTAACGAATGACACGAAAAACTAATTTTAAAAAAATTGGACATTTTTATCTTTAAACGCGTTTTCCGGCTAAACTATGCGTCCTAGACCCATCAAACTTTACACTTTTTCTGTCCCTTAAAATTCGATTTGCGGCTAAACTACTTGCCCCAGCGACTTAAAAATTATATATTCGTGATCTTGGAACTGCCACCTTTTAATCCATGTAACGAATGACACGAAAAACTAATTTTAAAAAAATTGTACATTTTTATCTTTAAACGCGTTTTCCGGCTAAACTATGCGTCCTAGACCCATCAAACTTTACACTTTTTCTGTCCCTTAAAATTCGATTTACGGCTAAACTACTTGCCCCAGCGACTTAAAAATTATATATTCGTGATCTTGGAACTGCCACCTTTTAATCCATGTAACGAATGACACGAAAAACTAATTTTAAAAAAATTGGACATTTTTATCTTTAAACGCGTTTTCCGGCTAAACTATGCGTCCTAGACCCATCAAACTTTACACTTTTTCTGTCCCTTAAAATTCGATTTGCGGCTAAACTACTTGCCCAAGCGACTTAAAAATTATATATTCGTGATCTTGGAACTGCCACCTTTTAATCCATGTAACGAATGACACGAAAAACTGATTTTAAAAAAATTGGACATTTTTATCTTTAAACGCGTTTTCCGGCTAAACTATGCGTCCTAGACCCATCAAACTTTACATTTTATCTGTCCCTTAAAATTCGATTTGCGGCTAAACTACTTTCCCCAGCGACTTAAAAATTATATATTCGTGATCTTGGAACTGCCACCTTTTAATCCATGTAACAAATGACACGAAAAACTAATTTTAAAAAAATTGGACATTTTTATCTTTAAACGCGTTTTCCGGCTAAACTATGCGTCCTAGACCCATCAAACTTTACACTTTTTCTGTCCCTTAAAATTCGATTTGCGGCTAAACTACTTGCCCCAGCGACTTAAAAATTATATATTCGTGATCTTGGAACTGCCACCTTTTAATCCATGTAACGAATGACACGAAAAACTAATTTTAAAAAAAATTGGACATTTTTATCTTTAAACGCGTTTTCCGGCTAAACTATGCATCCTAGACCCATCAAACTTTACACTTTTTCTGTCCCTTAAAATTCGATTTGCGGCTAAACTACTTGCCCCAGCGACTTAAAAATTATATATTCGTGATCTTGGAACTGCCACCTTTTAATCCATGTAACGAATGACACGAAAAACTAATTTTAAAAAAATTGGACATTTTTATCTTTAAACGCGTTTTCCGGCTAAACTATGCGTCCTAGACCCATCAAACTTTACACTTTTTCTGTCCCTTAAAATTCGATTTGCGGCTAAACTACTTGCCCCAGCGACTTAAAAATTATATATTCGTGATCTTGGAACTGCCACCTTTTAATCCATGTAACGAATGACACGAAAAACTAATTTTAAAAAAATTGGACATTTTTATCTTTAAACGCGTTTTCCGGCTAAGCTATGCGTCCTAGACCCATCAAACTTTACACTTTTTCTGTCCCTTAAAATTCGATTTGCGGCTAAACTACTTGCCCCAGCGACTTAAAAATTATATATTCGTGATCTTGGAACTGCCACCTTTTAATCCATGTAACGAATGACACGAAAAACTAATTTTAAAAAAATTGGACATTTTTATCTTTAAACGCGTTTTCCGGCTAAACTATGCGTCCTAGACCCATCAAACTTTACACTTTTTCTGTCCCTTAAAATTCGATTTGCGGCTAAACTACTTGCCCCAGCGACTTAAAAATTATATATTCGTGATCTTGGAACTGCCACCTTTTAATCCATGTAACGAATGACACGAAAAACTAATTTTAAAAAAAATTGGACATTTTTATCTTTAAACGCGTTTTCCGGCTAAACTATGCATCCTAGACCCATCAAACTTTACACTTTTTCTGTCCCTTAAAATTCGATTTGCGGCTAAACTACTTGCCCCAGCGACTTAAAAATTATATATTCGTGATCTTGGAACTGCCACCTTTTAATCCATGTAACGAATGACACGAAAAACTAATTTTAAAAAAATTGGACATTTTTATCTTTAAACGCGTTTTCCGGCTAAACTATGCGTCCTAGACCCATCAAACTTTACACTTTTTCTGTCCCTTAAAATTCGATTTGCGGCTAAACTACTTGCCCCAGCGACTTAAAAATTATATATTCGTGATCTTGGAACTGCCACCTTTTAATCCATGTAACGAATGACACGAAAAACTAATTTTAAAAAAATTGGACATTTTTATCTTTAAACGCGTTTTCCGGCTAAACTATGCGTCCTAGACCCATCAAACTTTACACTTTTTCTGTCCCTTAAAATTCGATTTGCGGCTAAACTACTTGCCCCAGCGACTTAAAAATTATATATTCGTGATCTTGGAACTGCCACCTTTTAATCCATGTAACGAATGACACGAAAAACTAATTTTAAAAAAATTGGACATTTTTATCTTTAAACGCGTTTTCCGGCTAAGCTATGCGTCCTAGACCCATCAAACTTTACACTTTTTCTGTCCCTTAAAATTCGATTTGCGGCTAAACTACTTGCCCCAGCGACTTAAAAATTATATATTCGTGATCTTGGAACTGCCACCTTTTAATCCATGTAACGAATGACACGAAAAACTAATTTTAAAAAAATTGGACATTTTTATCTTTAAACGCGTTTTCCGGCTAAACTATGCGTCCTAGACCCATTAAACTTTACACTTTTTCTGTTCCTTAAAATTCGATTTGCGGCTAAACTACTTGCCCCAGCGACTTAAAAATTATATATTCGTGATCTTGGAACTGCCACCTTTTAATCCATGTAACGAATGACACGAAAAACTAATTTTAAAAAAATTTGACGATTTTATCTTTAAACGCGTTTTCCGGCTAAACTATGCGTCCTAGACCCATCAAACTTTACACTTTTTCTGTCCCTTAAAATTCGATTTGCGGCTAAACTACTTGCCCCAGCGACTTAAAAATTATATATTCGTGATCTTGGAACTGCCACCTTTTAATCCATGTAACGAATGACACGAAAAACTAATTTTAAAAAAATTGGACATTTTTATCTTTAAACGCGTTTTCCGGCTTAACTATGCGTCCTAGACCCATCAAACTTTGCACTTTTTCTGTCCCTTAAAATTCGATTTGCGGCTAAACTACTTGCCCCAGCGACTTAAAAATTATATATTCGTGATCTTGGAACTGCCACCTTTTACTCCATGTAACGAATGACACGAAAAACTAATTTTTAAAAAATTGGACGTTTTTATCTTAAACGCGTTTTCCGGCTAAACTATGCGTCCTAGACCCATCAAACTTTACACTTTTTCTGTCCCTTAATTTGCGGCTAAACTACTTGCCCCAGCGACTTAAAAATTATATATTCGTGATTTTGGAACTGCCACCTTTTAATCCATGTAACGAATGACACGAAAAACTAATTTAAAAAAAATTGGACATTTTTATCCTTAAACGAGTTTTCCGGCTAAACTATGCGTCCTAGACCCATCAAACTTTACACTTTTTCTGTCCCTTAAAATTTGATTTGCGGCTAAACTACTTGCCCCAGCGACTTAAAAATTATATATTCGTGATCTTGGAACTGCCACCTTTTAATCCATGTAACGAATGACACGAAAAACTAATTTTAAAAAAATTGGACATTTTTATCTTTAAACGCGTTTTCCGGCTAAACTATGCGTCCTAGACCCATCAAACTTTACACTTTTTCTGTCCCTTAAAATTCAATTTGCGGCTAAACTACTTGCCCCAGCGACTTAAAAATTATATATTCGTGATCTTGGAACTGCCACCTTTTAATCCATGTAACGAATGACACGAAAAACTAATTTTAAAAAAAATTGGACATTTTTATCTTTAAACGCGTTTTCCGGCTAAACTATGCGTCCTAGACCCATCAAACTTTACACTTTTTCTGTCCCTTAAAATTCGATTTGCGGCTAAACTACTTGCCCCAGCGACTTAAAAATTATATATTCGTGATCTTGGAACTGCCACCTTTTAATCCATGTAACGAATGACACGAAAAACTAATTTTAAAAAAATTGGACATTTTTATCTTTAAACGCGTTGTCCGGCTAAACTATGCGTCCTAGACCCATCAAACTTTACATTTTATCTGTCCCTTAAAATTCGATTTGCGGCTAAACTACTTGCCCCAGCGACTTAAAAATTATATATTCGTGATCTTGGAACTGCCACCTTTTAATCCATGTAACGAATGACACGAAAAACTAATTTTAAAAAAATTGGACATTTTTATCTTTAAACGCGTTTTCCGGCTAAACTATGCGTCCTAGACCCATCAAACTTTACACTTTTTCTGTCCCTTAAAATTCGATTTGCGGCTAAACTACTTGCCCCAGCGACTTAAAAATTATATATTCGTGATCTTGGAACTGCCACCTTTTAATCCATGTAACGAATGACACGAAAAACTAATTTTAAAAAAATTGGACATTTTTATCTTTAAACGCGTTTTCCGGCTAAACTATGCGTCCTAGACCCATCAAACTTTACACTTTTTCTGTCCCTTAAAATTCGATTTGCGGCTAAACTACTTGCCCCAGCGACTTAAAAATTATATATTCGTGATCTTGGAACTGCCACCTTTTAATCCATGTAACGAATGACACGAAAAACTAATTTTAAAAAAATTGGACATTTTTATCTTTAAACGCGTTTTCCGGCTAAACTATGCGTCCTAGACCCATCAAACTTTACACTTTTTCTGTCCCTTAAAATTCGATTTTTGGCTAAACTACTTGCCCCAGCGACTTAAAAATTATATATTCGTGATCTTGGAACTGCCACCTTTTAATCCATGTAACGAATGACACGAAAAACTAATTTTAAAAAAATTGGACATTTTTATCTTTAAACGCGTTTTCCGGCTAAGCTATGCGTCCTAGACCCATCAAACTTTACACTTTTTCTGTCCCTTAAAATTCGATTTGCGGCTAAACTACTTGCCCCAGCGACTTAAAAATTATATATTCGTGATCTTGGAACTGCCACCTTTTAATCCATGTAACGAATGACACGAAAAACTAATTTTAAAAAAATTGGACATTTTTATCTTTAAACGCGTTTTCCGGCTAAACTATGCGTCCTAGACCCATCAAACTTTACACTTTTTCTGTCCCTTAAAATTCGATTTTTGGCTAAACTACTTGCCCCAGCGACTTAAAAATTATATATTCGTGATCTTGGAACTGCCACCTTTTAATCCATGTAACGAATGACACGAAAAACTAATTTTAAAAAAATTGGACATTTTTATCTTTAAACGCGTTTTCCGGCTAAACTATGCGTCCTAGACCCATCAAACTTTACACTTTTTCTGTCCCTTAAAATTCGATTTGCGGCTAAACTACTTGCCCCAGCGACTTAAAAATTATATATTCGTGATCTTGGAACTGCCACCTTTTAATCCATGTAACGAATGACACGAAAAACTAATTTTAAAAAAATTGGACATTTTTATCTTTAAACGCGTTTTCCGGCTAAACTATGCGTCCTAGACCCATCAAACTTTACACTTTTTCTGTCCCTTAAAATTCGATTTGCGGCTAAACTACTTGCCCCAGCGACTTAAAAATTATATATTCGTGATCTTGGAACTGCCACCTTTTAATCCATGTAACGAATGACACGAAAAACTAATTTTAAAAAAATTGGACATTTTTATCTTTAAACGCGTTTTCCGGCTAAGCTATGCGTCCTAGACCCATCAAACTTTACACTTTTTCTGTCCCTTAAAATTCGATTTGCGGCTAAACTACTTGCCCCAGCGACTTAAAAATTATATATTCGTGATCTTGGAACTGCCACCTTTTAATCCATGTAACGAATGACACGAAAAACTAATTTTAAAAAAATTGGACATTTTTATCTTTAAACGCGTTTTCCGACTAAACTATGCGTCCTAGACCTATCAAACTTTACACTTTTTCTGTCCCTTAAAATTCGATTTGCGGCTAAACTACTTGCCCCAGCGACTTAAAAATTATATATTCGTGATCTTGGAACTGCCACCTTTTAATCCATGTAACGAATGACACGAAAAACTAATTTTAAAAAAATTGGACATTTTTATCTTTAAACGCGTTTTCCGGCTAAACTATGCGTCCTAGACCCATCAAACTTTACACTTTTTCTGTCCCTTAAAATTCGATTTGCGGCTAAACTACTTGCCCCAGCGACTTAAAAATTATATATTCGTGATCTTGGAACTGCCACCTTTTAATCCATGTAACGAATGACACGAAAAACTAATTTAAAAAAAAATTGGACATTTTTATCTTTAAACGCGTTTTCCGGCTAAACTATGCGTCCTAGACCCATCAAACTTTACACTTTTTCTGTCCCTTAAAATTCGATTTGCGGCTAAACTACTTGCCCCAGCGACTTAAAAATTCGTGATCTTGGAACTGCCACCTTTTAATCCATGTAACGAATGACACGAAAAACTAATTTTAAAAAAATTGGACGTTTTTATCTTTAAACGCGTTTTCCGGCTAAACTATGCGTCCTAGACCCATCAAACTTTACACTTTTTCTGTCCCTTAAAATTCGATTTGCGGCTAAACTACTTGCCCCAGCGACTTAAAAATTATATATTCGTGATCTTGGAACTGCCACCTTTTAATCCATGTAACGAATGACACGAAAAACTAATTTTAAAAAAATTGGACATTTTTATCTTTAAACGCGTTTTCCGGCTAAACTATCCGTCCTAGACCCATCAAACTTTACACTTTTTCTGTCCCTTAAAATTCGATTTGCGGCTAAACTACTTGCCCCAGCGACTTAAAAATTATATATTCGTGATCTTGGAACTGCCACCTTTTAATCCATGTAACGAATGACACGAAAAACTAATTTTAAAAAAATTGGACATTTTTATCTTTAAACGCGTTTTCCGGCTAAACTATGCGTCCTAGACCCATCAAACTTTACACTTTTTCTGTCCCTTAAAATTCGATTTGCGGCTAAACTACTTGCCCCAGCGACTTAAAAATTATATATTCGTGATCTTGGAACTGCCACCTTTTAATCCATGTAACGAATGACACGAAAAACTAATTTTAAAAAAATTGGACATTTTTATCTTTAAACGCGTTTTCCGGCTAAACTATGCATCCTAGACCCATCAAACTTTACACTTTTTCTGTCCCTTAAAATTCGATTTGCGGCTAAACTACTTGCCCAAGCGACTTAAAAATTATATATTCGTGATCTTGGAACTGCCACCTTTTAATCCATGTAACGAATGACACGAAAAACGCGTCCTAGACCCATCAAACTTTACACTTTTTCTGTCCCTTAAAATTCGATTTGCGGCTAAACTACTTGCCCCAGCGACTTAAAAATTATATATTCGTGATCTTGGAACTGCCACCTTTTAATCCATGTAACGAATGACACGAAAAACTAATTTTAAAAAAATTGGACATTTTTATCTTTAAACGCGTTTTCCGGCTAAGCTATGCGTCCTAGACCCATCAAACTTTACACTTTTTCTGTCCCTTAAAATTCGATTTGCGGCTAAACTACTTGCCCCAGCGACTTAAAAATTATATATTCGTGATCTTGGAACTGCCACCTTTTAATCCATGTAACGAATGACACGAAAAACTAATTTTAAAAAAATTGGACATTTTTATCTTTAAACGCGTTTTCCGGCTAAACTATGCGTCCTAGACCCATCAAACTTTACACTTTTTCTGTCCCTTAAAATTCGATTTGCGGCTAAACTACTTGCCCCAGCGACTTAAAAATTATATATTCGTGATCTTGGAACTGCCACCTTTTAATCCATGTAACGAATGACACGAAAAACTAATTTTAAAAAAATTGGACATTTTTATCTTTAAACGCGTTTTCCGGCTAAACTATGCGTCCTAGACCCATCAAACTTTACACTTTTTCTGTCCCTTAAAATTCGATTTGCGGCTAAACTACTTGCCCCAGCGACTTAAAAATTATATATTCGTGATCTTGGAACTGCCACCTTTTAATCCATGTAACGAATGACACGAAAAACTAATTTAAAAAAAAATTGGACATTTTTATCTTTAAACGCGTTTTCCGGCTAAACTATGCGTCCTAGACCCATCAAACTTTACACTTTTTCTGTCCCTTAAAATTCGATTTGCGGCTAAACTACTTGCCCCAGCGACTTAAAAATTCGTGATCTTGGAACTGCCACCTTTTAATCCATGTAACGAATGACACGAAAAACTAATTTTAAAAAAATTGGACGTTTTTATCTTTAAACGCGTTTTCCGGCTAAACTATGCGTCCTAGACCCATCAAACTTTACACTTTTTCTGTCCCTTAAAATTCGATTTGCGGCTAAACTACTTGCCCCAGCGACTTAAAAATTATATATTCGTGATCTTGGAACTGCCACCTTTTAATCCATGTAACGAATGACACGAAAAACTAATTTTAAAAAAATTGGACATTTTTATCTTTAAACGCGTTTTCCGGCTAAACTATCCGTCCTAGACCCATCAAACTTTACACTTTTTCTGTCCCTTAAAATTCGATTTGCGGCTAAACTACTTGCCCCAGCGACTTAAAAATTATATATTCGTGATCTTGGAACTGCCACCTTTTAATCCATGTAACGAATGACACGAAAAACTAATTTTAAAAAAATTGGACATTTTTATCTTTAAACGCGTTTTCCGGCTAAACTATGCGTCCTAGACCCATCAAACTTTACACTTTTTCTGTCCCTTAAAATTCGATTTGCGGCTAAACTACTTGCCCCAGCGACTTAAAAATTATATATTCGTGATCTTGGAACTGCCACCTTTTAATCCATGTAACGAATGACACGAAAAACTAATTTTAAAAAAATTGGACATTTTTATCTTTAAACGCGTTTTCCGGCTAAACTATGCATCCTAGACCCATCAAACTTTACACTTTTTCTGTCCCTTAAAATTCGATTTGCGGCTAAACTACTTGCCCAAGCGACTTAAAAATTATATATTCGTGATCTTGGAACTGCCACCTTTTAATCCATGTAACGAATGACACGAAAAACTAATTTTAAAAAAATTGGACATTTTTATCTTTAAACGCGTTTTCCGGCTAAACTATGCGTCCTAGACCCATCAAACTTTACATTTTATCTGTCCCTTAAAATTCGATTTGCGGCTAAACTACTTGCCCCAGCGACTTAAAAATTATATATTCGTGATCTTGGAACTGCCACCTTTTAATCCATGTAACGAATGACACGAAAAACTAATTTTAAAAAAATTGGACATTTTTATCTTTAAACGCGTTTTCCGGCTAAACTATGCGTCCTAGACCTATCAAACTTTACACTTTTTCTGTCCCTTAAAATTCGATTTGCGGCTAAACTACTTGCCCCAGCGACTTAAAAATTATATATTCGTGATCTTGGAACTGCCACCTTTTAATCCATGTAACGAATGACACGAAAAACTAATTTTAAAAAAATTGGACATTTTTATCTTTATACGCGTTTTCCGGCTAAACTATGCGTCCTAGACCCATCAAACTTTACACTTTTTCTGTCCCTTAAAATTCGATTTGCGGCTAAACTACTTGCCCCAGCGACTTAAAAATTATATATTCGTGATCTTGGAACTGCCACCTTTTAATCCATGTAACGAATGACACGAAAAACTAATTTTAAAAAAATTGGACATTTTTATCTTTAAACGCGTTTTCCGGCTAAACTATGCGTCCTAGACCCATCAAACTTTACACTTTTTCTGTCCCTTAAAATTCGATTTGCGGCTAAACTACTTGCCCCAGCGACTTAAAAATTATATATTCGTGATCTTGGAACTGCCACCTTTTAATCCATGTAACGAATGACACGAAAAACTAATTTTAAAAAAATTGGACATTTTTATCTTTAAACGCGTTTTCCGGCTAAGCTATGCGTCCTAGACCCATCAAACTTTACACTTTTTCTGTCCCTTAAAATTCGATTTGCGGCTAAACTACTTGCCCCAGCGACTTAAAAATTATATATTCGTGATCTTGGAACTGCCACCTTTTAATCCATGTAACGAATGACACGAAAAACTAATTTTAAAAAAATTGGACATTTTTATCTTTAAACGCGTTTTCCGGCTAAACTATGCGTCCTAGACCCATCAAACTTTACACTTTTTCTGTCCCTTAAAATTCGATTTGCGGCTAAACTACTTGCCCCAGCGACTTAAAAATTCGTGATCTTGGAACTGCCACCTTTTAATCCATGTAACGAATGACACGAAAAACTAATTTTAAAAAAATTGGACGTTTTTATCTTTAAACGCGTTTTCCGGCTAAACTATGCGTCCTAGACCCATCAAACTTTACACTTTTTCTGTCCCTTAAAATTCGATTTGCGGCTAAACTACTTGCCCCAGCGACTTAAAAATTATATATTCGTGATCTTGGAACTGCCACCTTTTAATCCATGTAACGAATGACACGAAAAACTAATTTTAAAAAAATTGGACATTTTTATCTTTAAACGCGTTTTCCGGCTAAACTATCCGTCCTAGACCCATCAAACTTTACACTTTTTCTGTCCCTTAAAATTCGATTTGCGGCTAAACTACTTGCCCCAGCGACTTAAAAATTATATATTCGTGATCTTGGAACTGCCACCTTTTAATCCATGTAACGAATGACACGAAAAACTAATTTTAAAAAAATTGGACATTTTTATCTTTAAACGCGTTTTCCGGCTAAACTATGCGTCCTAGACCCATCAAACTTTACACTTTTTCTGTCCCTTAAAATTCGATTTGCGGCTAAACTACTTGCCCCAGCGACTTAAAAATTATATATTCGTGATCTTGGAACTGCCACCTTTTAATCCATGTAACGAATGACACGAAAAACTAATTTTAAAAAAATTGGACATTTTTATCTTTAAACGCGTTTTCCGGCTAAACTATGCATCCTAGACCCATCAAACTTTACACTTTTTCTGTCCCTTAAAATTCGATTTGCGGCTAAACTACTTGCCCAAGCGACTTAAAAATTATATATTCGTGATCTTGGAACTGCCACCTTTTAATCCATGTAACGAATGACACGAAAAACTAATTTTAAAAAAATTGGACATTTTTATCTTTAAACGCGTTTTCCGGCTAAACTATGCGTCCTAGACCCATCAAACTTTACATTTTATCTGTCCCTTAAAATTCGATTTGCGGCTAAACTACTTGCCCCAGCGACTTAAAAATTATATATTCGTGATCTTGGAACTGCCACCTTTTAATCCATGTAACGAATGACACGAAAAACTAATTTTAAAAAAATTGGACATTTTTATCTTTAAACGCGTTTTCCGGCTAAACTATGCGTCCTAGACCTATCAAACTTTACACTTTTTCTGTCCCTTAAAATTCGATTTGCGGCTAAACTACTTGCCCCAGCGACTTAAAAATTATATATTCGTGATCTTGGAACTGCCACCTTTTAATCCATGTAACGAATGACACGAAAAACTAATTTTAAAAAAATTGGACATTTTTATCTTTATACGCGTTTTCCGGCTAAACTATGCGTCCTAGACCCATCAAACTTTACACTTTTTCTGTCCCTTAAAATTCGATTTGCGGCTAAACTACTTGCCCCAGCGACTTAAAAATTATATATTCGTGATCTTGGAACTGCCACCTTTTAATCCATGTAACGAATGACACGAAAAACTAATTTTAAAAAAATTGGACATTTTTATCTTTAAACGCGTTTTCCGGCTAAACTATGCGTCCTAGACCCATCAAACTTTACACTTTTTCTGTCCCTTAAAATTCGATTTGCGGCTAAACTACTTGCCCCAGCGACTTAAAAATTATATATTCGTGATCTTGGAACTGCCACCTTTTAATCCATGTAACGAATGACACGAAAAACTAATTTTAAAAAAATTGGACATTTTTATCTTTAAACGCGTTTTCCGGCTAAGCTATGCGTCCTAGACCCATCAAACTTTACACTTTTTCTGTCCCTTAAAATTCGATTTGCGGCTAAACTACTTGCCCCAGCGACTTAAAAATTATATATTCGTGATCTTGGAACTGCCACCTTTTAATCCATGTAACGAATGACACGAAAAACTAATTTTAAAAAAATTGGACATTTTTATCTTTAAACGCGTTTTCCGGCTAAACTATGCGTCCTAGACCCATCAAACTTTACACTTTTTCTGTCCCTTAAAATTCGATTTGCGGCTAAACTACTTGCCCCAGCGACTTAAAAATTATATATTCGTGATCTTGGAACTGCCACCTTTTAATCCATGTAACGAATGATACGAAAAACTAATTTTAAAAAAATTGGACATTTTTATCTTTAAACGCGTTTTCCGGCTAAACTATGCATCCTAGACCCATCAAACTTTACACTTTTTCTGTCCCTTAAAATTCGATTTGCGGCTAAACTACTTGCCCAAGCGACTTAAAAATTATATATTCGTGATCTTGGAACTGCCACCTTTTAATCCATGTAACGAATGACACGAAAAACTAATTTTAAAAAAATTGGACATTTTTATCTTTAAACGCGTTTTCCGGCTAAACTATGCGTCCTAGACCCATCAAACTTTACATTTTATCTGTCCCTTAAAATTCGATTTGCGGCTAAACTACTTGCCCCAGCGACTTAAAAATTATATATTCGTGATCTTGGAACTGCCACCTTTTAATCCATGTAACGAATGACACGAAAAACTAATTTTAAAAAAATTGGACATTTTTATCTTTAAACGCGTTTTCCGGCTAAACTATGCGTCCTAGACCCATCAAACTTTACACTTTTTCTGTCCCTTAAAATTCGATTTGCGGCTAAACTACTTGCCCCAGCGACTTAAAAATTATATATTCGTGATCTTGGAACTGCCACCTTTTAATCCATGTAACGAATGACACGAAAAACTAATTTTAAAAAAATTGGACATTTTTATCTTTACACGCGTTTTCCGGCTAAACTATGCGTCCTAGACCCATCAAACTTTACACTTTTTCTGTCCCTTAAAATTCGATTTGCGGCTAAACTACTTGCCCCAGCGACTTAAAAATTATATATTCGTGATCTTGGAACTGTAACGAATGACACGAAAAACTAATTTTAAAAAAATTGGACATTTTTATCTTTAAACGCGTTTTCCGGCTAAACTATGCGTCCTAGACCCATCAAACTTTACACTTTTTCTGTCCCTTAAAATTCGATTTGCGGCTAAACTACTTGCCCCAGCGACTTAAAAATTATATATTCGTGATCTTGGAACTGCCACCTTTTAATCCATGTAACGAATGACACGAAAAACTAATTTTAAAAAAATTGGACATTTTTATCTTTAAACGCGTTTTCCGGCTAAGCTATGCGTCCTAGACCCATCAAACTTTACACTTTTTCTGTCCCTTAAAATTCGATTTGCGGCTAAACTACTTGCCCCAGCGACTTAAAAATTATATATTCGTGATCTTGGAACTGCCACCTTTTAATCCATGTAACGAATGACACGAAAAACTAATTTTAAAAAAATTGGACATTTTTATCTTTAAACGCGTTTTCCGGCTAAGCTATGCGTCCTAGACCCATCAAACTTTACACTTTTTCTGTCCCTTAAAATTCGATTTGCGGCTAAACTACTTGCCCCAGCGACTTAAAAATTATATATTCGTGATCTTGGAACTGCCACCTTTTAATCCATGTAACGAATGACACGAAAAACTAATTTTAAAAAAATTGGACATTTTTATCTTTAAACGCGTTTTCCGGCTAAACTATGCGTCCTAGACCCATCAAACTTTACACTTTTTCTGTCCCTTAAAATTGGATTTGCGGCTAAACTACTTGCCCCAGCGACTTAAAAATTATATATTCGTGATCTTGGAACTGCCACCTTTTAATCCATGTAACGAATGATACGAAAAACTAATTTTAAAAAAATTGGACATTTTTATCTTTAAACGCGTTTTCCGGCTAAACTATGCATCCTAGACCCATCAAACTTTACACTTTTTCTGTCCCTTAAAATTCGATTTGCGGCTAAACTACTTGCCCAAGCGACTTAAAAATTATATATTCGTGATCTTGGAACTGCCACCTTTTAATCCATGTAACGAATGACACGAAAAACTAATTTTAAAAAAATTGGACATTTTTATCTTTAAACGCGTTTTCCGGCTAAACTATGCGTCCTAGACCCATCAAACTTTACATTTTATCTGTCCCTTAAAATTCGATTTGCGGCTAAACTACTTGCCCCAGCGACTTAAAAATTATATATTCGTGATCTTGGAACTGCCACCTTTTAATCCATGTAACGAATGACACGAAAAACTAATTTTAAAAAAATTGGACATTTTTATCTTTAAACGCGTTTTCCGGCTAAACTATGCGTCCTAGACCCATCAAACTTTACACTTTTTCTGTCCCTTAAAATTCGATTTGCGGCTAAACTACTTGCCCCAGCGACTTAAAAATTATATATTCGTGATCTTGGAACTGCCACCTTTTAATCCATGTAACGAATGACACGAAAAACTAATTTTAAAAAAATTGGACATTTTTATCTTTACACGCGTTTTCCGGCTAAACTATGCGTCCTAGACCCATCAAACTTTACACTTTTTCTGTCCCTTAAAATTCGATTTGCGGCTAAACTACTTGCCCCAGCGACTTAAAAATTATATATTCGTGATCTTGGAACTGTAACGAATGACACGAAAAACTAATTTTAAAAAAATTGGACATTTTTATCTTTTAACGCGTTTTCCGGCTAAACTATGCGTCCTAGACCCATCAAACTTTACACTTTTTCTGTCCCTTAAAATTCGATTTGCGGCTAAACTACTTGCCCCAGCGACTTAAAAATTATATATTCGTGATCTTGGAACTGCCACCTTTTAATCCATGTAACGAATGACACGAAAAACTAATTTTAAAAAAATTGGACATTTTTATCTTTAAACGCGTTTTCCGGCTAAGCTATGCGTCCTAGACCCATCAAACTTTACACTTTTTCTGTCCCTTAAAATTCGATTTGCGGCTAAACTACTTGCCCCAGCGACTTAAAAATTATATATTCGTGATCTTGGAACTGCCACCTTTTAATCCATGTAACGAATGACACGAAAAACTAATTTTAAAAAAATTGGACATTTTTATCTTTAAATGCGTTTTCCGACTAAACTATGCGTCCTAGACCCATCAAACTTTACACTTTTTCTGTCCCTTAAAATTCGATTTGCGGCTAAACTACTTGCCCCAGCGACTTAAAAATTATATATTCGTGATCTTGGAACTGCCACCTTTTAATCCATGTAACGAATGACACGAAAAACTAATTTTAAAAAAATTGGACATTTTTATCTTTAAACGCGTTTTCCGGCTAAACTATGCGTCCTAGACCCATCAAACTTTACACTTTTTCTGTCCCTTAAAATTCGATTTGCGGCTAAACTACTTGCCCCAGCGACTTAAAAATTATATATTCGTGATCTTGGAACTGCCACCTTTTAATCCATGTAACGAATGACACGAAAAACTAATTTTAAAAAAATTGGACGTTTTTATCTTTAAACGCGTTTTCCGGCTAAACTATGCGTCCTAGACCCATCAAACTTTACACTTTTTCTGTCCCTTAAAATTCGATTTGCGGCTAAACTACTTGCCCCAGCGACTTAAAAATTATATATTCGTGATCTTGGAACTGCCACCTTTTAATCCATGTAACGAATGACACGAAAAACTAATTTTAAAAAAATTGGACATTTTTATCTTTAAACGCGTTTTCCGGCTAAACTATGCGTCCTAGACCCATCAAACTTTACACTTTGTCTGTCCCTTAAAATTCGATTTGCGGCTAAACTACTTGCCGCAGCGACTTAAAAATTATATATTCGTGATCTTGGAACTGCCACCTTTTAATCCATGTAACGAATGACACGAAAAACTAATTTTTAAAAAATTGGACGTTTTTATCTTTAAACGCGTTTTCCGGCTAAACTATGCGTCCTAGACCCATCAAACTTTACACTTTTTCTGTCCCTTAAAATTCGATTTGCGGCTAAACTACTTGCCCCAGCGACTTAAAAATTATATATTCGTGATCTTGGAACTGCCACCTTTTAATCCATGTAACGAATGACACGAAAAACTAATTTTAAAAAAATTGGACATTTTTATCTTTAAACGCGTTTTCCGGCTAAACTATGCGTCCTAGACCCATCAAACTTTACACTTTTTCTGTCCCTTAAAATTCGATTTGCGGCTAAACTACTTGCCCCAGCGACTTAAAAATTATATATTCGTGATCTTGGAACTGCCACCTTTTAATCCATGTAACGAATGACACGAAAAACTAATTTTAAAAAAATTGGACATTTTTATCTTTAAACGCGTTTTCCGGCTAAACTATGCGTCCTAGACCCATCAAACTTTACACTTTTTCTGTCCCTTAAAATTCGATTTGCGGCTAAACTACTTGCCCCAGCGACTTAAAAATTATATATTCGTGATCTTGGAACTGCCACCTTTTAATCCATGTAACGAATGACACGAAAAACTAATTTTAAAAAAATTGGACGTTTTTATCTTTAAACGCGTTTTCCGGCTAAACTATGCGTCCTAGACCCATCAAACTTTACACTTTTTCTGTCCCTTAAAATTCGATTTGCGGCTAAACTACTTGCCCCAGCGACTTAAAAATTATATATTCGTGATCTTGGAACTGCCACCTTTTAATCCATGTAACGAATGACACGAAAAACAAATTTTAAAAAAATTGGACATTTTTATCTTTAAACGCGTTTTCCGGCTAAACTATGCGTCCTAGACCCATCAAACTTTACACTTTTTCTGTCCCTTAAAATTCGATTTGCGGCTAAACTACTTGCCCCAGCGACTTAAAAATTATATATTCGTGATCTTGGAACTGTAACGAATGACACGAAAAACTAATTTTAAAAAAATTGGACATTTTTATCTTTTAACGCGTTTTCCGGCTAAACTATGCGTCCTAGACCCATCAAACTTTACACTTTTTCTGTCCCTTAAAATTCGATTTGCGGCTAAACTACTTGCCCCAGCGACTTAAAAATTATATATTCGTGATCTTGGAACTGCCACCTTTTAATCCATGTAACGAATGACACGAAAAACTAATTTTAAAAAAATTGGACATTTTTATCTTTAAACGCGTTTTCCGGCTAAGCTATGCGTCCTAGACCCATCAAACTTTACACTTTTTCTGTCCCTTAAAATTCGATTTGCGGCTAAACTACTTGCCCCAGCGACTTAAAAATTATATATTCGTGATCTTGGAACTGCCACCTTTTAATCCATGTAACGAATGACACGAAAAACTAATTTTAAAAAAATTGGACATTTTTATCTTTAAACGCGTTTTCCGACTAAACTATGCGTCCTAGACCCATCAAACTTTACACTTTTTCTGTCCCTTAAAATTCGATTTGCGGCTAAACTACTTGCCCCAGCGACTTAAAAATTATATATTCGTGATCTTGGAACTGCCACCTTTTAATCCATGTAACGAATGACACGAAAAACTAATTTTAAAAAAATTGGACATTTTTATCTTTAAACGCGTTTTCCGGCTAAACTATGCGTCCTAGACCCATCAAACTTTACACTTTTTCTGTCCCTTAAAATTCGATTTGCGGCTAAACTACTTGCCCCAGCGACTTAAAAATTATATATTCGTGATCTTGGAACTGCCACCTTTTAATCCATGTAACGAATGACACGAAAAACTAATTTTAAAAAAATTGGACGTTTTTATCTTTAAACGCGTTTTCCGGCTAAACTATGCGTCCTAGACCCATCAAACTTTACACTTTTTCTGTCCCTTAAAATTCGATTTGCGGCTAAACTACTTGCCCCAGCGACTTAAAAATTATATATTCGTGATCTTGGAACTGCCACCTTTTAATCCATGTAACGAATGACACGAAAAACTAATTTCAAAAAAATTGGACATTTTTATCTTTAAACGCGTTTTCCGGCTAAACTATGCGTCCTAGACCCATCAAACTTTACACTTTGTCTGTCCCTTAAAATTCGATTTGCGGCTAAACTACTTGCCCCAGCGACTTAAAAATTATATATTCGTGATCTTGGAACTGCCACCTTTTAATCCATGTAACGAATGACACGAAAAACTAATTTTTAAAAAATTGGACGTTTTTATCTTTAAACGCGTTTTCCGGCTAAACTATGCGTCCTAGACCCATCAAACTTTACACTTTTTCTGTCCCTTAAAATTCGATTTGCGGCTAAACTACTTGCCCCAGCGACTTAAAAATTATATATTCGTGATCTTGGAACTGCCACCTTTTAATCCATGTAACGAATGACACGAAAAACTAATTTTAAAAAAATTGGACATTTTTATCTTTAAACGCGTTTTCCGGCTAAACTATGCGTCCTAGACCCATCAAACTTTACACTTTTTCTGTCCCTTAAAATTCGATTTGCGGCTAAACTACTTGCCCCAGCGACTTAAAAATTATATATTCGTGATCTTGGAACTGCCACCTTTTAATCCATGTAACGAATGACACGAAAAACTAATTTTAAAAAAATTGGACATTTTTATCTTTAAACGCGTTTTCCGGCTAAACTATGCGTCCTAGACCCATCAAACTTTACACTTTTTCTGTCCCTTAAAATTCGATTTGCGGCTAAACTACTTGCCCCAGCGACTTAAAAATTATATATTCGTGATCTTGGAACTGCCACCTTTTAATCCATGTAACGAATGACACGAAAAACTAATTTTAAAAAAATTGGACGTTTTTATCTTTAAACGCGTTTTCCGGCTAAACTATGCGTCCTAGACCCATCAAACTTTACACTTTTTCTGTCCCTTAAAATTCGATTTGCGGCTAAACTACTTGCCCCAGCGACTTAAAAATTATATATTCGTGATCTTGGAACTGCCACCTTTTAATCCATGTAACGAATGACACGAAAAACAAATTTTAAAAAAATTGGACATTTTTATCTTTAAACGCGTTTTCCGGCTAAACTATGCGTCCTAGACCCATCAAACTTTACACTTTTTCTGTCCCTTAAAATTCGATTTGCGGCTAAACTACTTGCCCCAGCGACTTAAAAATTATATATTCGTGATCTTGGAACTGCCACCTTTTAATCCATGTAACGAATGACACGAAAAACTAATTTTAAAAAAAAATGGACATTTTTATCTTTAAACGCGTTTTCCGGCTAAACTATGCGTCCTAGACCCATCAAACTTTACACTTTTTCTGTCCCTTAAAATTCGATTTGCGGCTAAACTACTTGCCCCAGCGACTTAAAAATTATATATTCGTGATCTTGGAACTGCCACCTTTTAATCCATGTAACGAATGACACGAAAAACTAATTTTAAAAAAATTGGACATTTTTATCTTTAAACGCGTTTTCCGGCTAAACTATGCGTCCTAGACGCATCAAACTTTACACTTTTTCTGTCCCTTAAAATTCGATTTGCGGCTAAACTACTTGCCCCAGCGACTTAAAAATTATATATTCGTGATCTTGGAACTGCCACCTTTTAATCCATGTAACGAATGACACGAAAAACTAATTTTAAAAAAATTGGACATTTTTATCTTTAAACGCGTTTTCCGGCTAAGCTATGCGTCCTAGACCCATCAAACTTTACACTTTTTCTGTCCCTTAAAATTCGATTTGCGGCTAAGCTACTTGCCTCAGCGACTTAAAAATTATATATTCGTGATCTTGGAACTGCCACCTTTTAATCCATGTAACGAATGACACGAAAAACTAATTTTAAAAAAATTGGACATTTTTATCTTTAAACGCGTTTTCCGGCTAAACTATGCGTCCTAGACCCATCAAACTTTACACTTTTTCTGTCCCTTAAAATTCGATTTGCGGCTAAACTACTTGCCCCAGCGACTTAAAAATTATATATTCGTGATCTTGGAACTGCCACCTTTTAATCCATGTAACGAATGACACGAAAAACTAATTTTAAAAAAATTGGACGTTTTTATCTTTAAACGCGTTTTCCGGCTAAACTATGCGTCCTAGACCCATCAAACTTTACACTTTTGCTGTCCCTTAAAGTTCGATTTGCGGCTAAACTACTTGCCCCAGCGACTTAAAAATTATATATTCGTGATCTTGGAACTGCCACCTTTTAATCCATGTAACGAATGACACGAAAAACTAATTTTAAAAAAATTGGACATTTTTATCTTTAAACGCGTTTTCCGGCTAAACTATCCGTCCTAGACCCATCAAACTTTACACTTTTTCTGTCCCTTAAAATTCGATTTGCGGCTAAACTACTTGCCCCAGCGACTTAAAAATTATATATTCGTGATCTTGGAACTGCCACCTTTTAATCCATGTAACGAATGACACGAAAAACTAATTTTAAAAAAATTGGACATTTTTATCTTTAAACGCGTTTTCCGGCTAAACTATGCGTCCTAGACCCATCAAACTTTACACTTTGTCTGTCCCTTAAAATTCGATTTGCGGCTAAACTACTTGCCCCAGCGACTTAAAAATTATATATTCGTGATCTTGGAACTGCCACCTTTTAATCCATGTAACGAATGACACGAAAAACTAATTTTTAAAAAATTGGACGTTTTTATCTTTAAACGCGTTTTCCGGCTAAACTATGCGTCCTAGACCCATCAAACTTTACACTTTTTCTGTCCCTTAAGATTCGATTTGCGGCTAAACTACTTGCCCCAGCGACTTAAAAATTATATATTCGTGATCTTGGAACTGCCACCTTTTAATCCATGTAACGAATGACACGAAAAACTAATTTTAAAAAAATTGGACATTTTTATCTTTAAACGCGTTTTCCGGCTAAACTATGCGTCCTAGACCCATCAAACTTTACACTTTTTCTGTCCCTTAAAATTCGATTTGCGGCTAAACTACTTGCCCCAGCGACTTAAAAATTATATATTCGTGATCTTGGAACTGCCACCTTTTAATCCATGTAACGAATGACACGAAAAACTAATTTTAAAAAAATTGGACGTTTTTATCTTTAAACGCGTTTTCCGGCTAAACTATGCGTCCTAGACCCATCAAACTTTACACTTTTTCTGTCCCTTAAAATTCGATTTGCGGCTAAACTACTTGCCCCAGCGACTTAAAAATTATATATTCGTGATCTTGGAACTGCCACCTTTTAATCCATGTAACGAATGACACGAAAAACAAATTTTAAAAAAATTGGACATTTTTATCTTTAAACGCGTTTTCCGGCTAAACTATGCGTCCTAGACCCATCAAACTTTACACTTTTTCTGTCCCTTAAAGTTCGATTTGCGGCTAAACTACTTGCCCCAGCGACTTAAAAATTATATATTCGTGATCTTGGAACTGCCACCTTTTAATCCATGTAACGAATGACACGAAAAACTAATTTTAAAAAAAATTGGACATTTTTATCTTTAAACGCGTTTTCCGGCTAAACTATGCGTCCTAGACCCATCAAACTTTACACTTTTTCTGTCCCTTAAAATTCGATTTGCGGCTAAACTACTTGCCCCAGCGACTTAAAAATTATATATTCGTGATCTTGGAACTGCCTTTTAATCCATGTAACGAATGACACGAAAAACTAATTTTAAAAAAATTGGACATTCTTATCTTTAAACGCGTTTTCCGGCTAAACTATGCGTCCTAGACCCATCAAACTTTACACTTTTTCTGTCCCTTAAAATTCGATTTGCGGCTATACTACTTGCCCCAGCGACTTAAAAATTATATATTCGTGATCTTGGAACTGCCACCTTTTAATCCATGTAACGAATGACACGAAAAACTAATTTTAAAAAAATTGGACATTTTTATCTTTAAACGCGTTTTCCGGCTAAACTATGCGTCCTAGACCCATCAAACTTTACACTTTTTCTGTCCCTTAAAATTCGATTTGCGGCTAAACTACTTGCCCCAGCGACTTAAAAATTATATATTCGTGATCTTGGAACTGCCACCTTTTAATCCATGTAACGAATGACACGAAAAACTAATTTTAAAAAAATTGGACATTTTTATCTTTAAACGCGTTTTCCGACTAAACTATGCGTCCTAGACCCATCAAACTTTACACTTTTTCTGTCCCTTAAAATTCGATTTGCGGCTAAACTACTTGCCCCAGCGACTTAAAAATTATATATTCGTGATCTTGGAACTGCCACCTTTTAATCCATGTAACGAATGACACGAAAAACTAATTTTAAAAAAATTGGACGTTTTTATCTTTAAACGCGTTTTCCGGCTAAACTATGCGTCCTAGACCCATCAAACTTTACACTTTTTCTGTCCCTTAAAATTCGATTTGCGGCTAAACTACTTGCCCCAGCGACTTAAAAATTATATATTCGTGATCTTGGAACTGCCACCTTTTAATCCATGTAACGAATGACACGAAAAACTAATTTTAAAAAAATTGGACATTTTTATCTTTAAACGCGTTTTCCGGCTAAACTATGCGTCCTAGACCCATCAAACTTTACACTTTTTCTGTCCCTTAAAATTCGATTTGCGGCTAAACTACTTGCCCCAGCGACTTAAAAATTATATATTCGTGATCTTGGAACTGCCACCTTTTAATCCATGTAACGAATGACACGAAAAACTAATTTTAAAAAAAATTGGACATTTTTATCTTTAAACGCGTTTTCCGGCTAAACTATGCGTCCTAGACCCATCAAACTTTACACTTTTTCTGTCCCTTAAAATTCGATTTGCGGCTAAACTACTTGCCCCAGCGACTTAAAAATTATATATTCGTGATCTTGGAACTGCCACCTTTTAATCCATGTAACGAATGACACGAAAAACTAATTTTAAAAAAATTGGACATTTTTATCTTTAAACGCGTTTTCCGGCTAAACTATGCGTCCTAGACCCATCAAACTTTACACTTTTTCTGTCCCTTAAAATTCGATTTGCGGCTAAACTACTTGCCCCAGCGACTTAAAAATTATATATTCGTGATCTTGGAACTGCCACCTTTTAATCCATGTAACGAATGACACGAAAAACTAATTTTAAAAAAATTGGACGTTTTTATCTTTAAACGCGTTTTCCGGCTAAACTATGCGTCCTAGACCCATCAAACTTTACACTTTTTCTGTCCCGTAAAATTCGATTTGCGGCTAAACTACTTGCCCCAGCGACTTAAAAATTATATATTCGTGATCTTGGAACTGCCACCTTTTAATCCATGTAACGAATGACACGAAAAACTAATTTTAAAAAAATTGGACATTTTTATCTTTAAACGCGTTTTCCGGCTAAACTATGCGTCCTAGACCCATCAAACTTTACACTTTTTCTGTCCCTTAAAATTCGATTTGCGGCTAAACTACTTGCCCCAGCGACTTAAAAATTATATATTCGTGATCTTGGAACTGCCACCTTTTAATCCATGTAACGAATGACACGAAAAATTAATTTTAAAAAAATTGGACATTTTTATCTTTAAACGCGTTTTCCGGCTAAACTATGCGTCCTAGACCCATCAAACTTTACACTTTTTCTGTCCCTTAAAATTCGATTTGCGGCTAAACTACTTGCCCCAGCGACTTAAAAATTATATATTCGTGATCTTGGAACTGCCACCTTTTAATCCATGTAACGAATGACACGAAAAACTAATTTTAAAAAAATTGGACATTTTTATCTTTAAACGCGTTTTCCGGCTAAACTATGCATCCTAGACCCATCAAACTTTACACTTTTTCTGTCCCTTAAAATTCGATTTGCGGCTAAACTACTTGCCCCAGCGACTTAAAAATTATATATTCGTGATCTTGGAACTGCCACCTTTTAATCCATGTAACGAATGACACGAAAAACTAATTTTAAAAAAATTGGACATTTTTATCTTTAAACGCGTTTTCCGGCTAAACTATGCGTCCTAGACCCATCAAACTTTACACTTTTTCTGTCCCTTAAAATTCGATTTGCGGCTAAACTACTTGCCCCAGCGACTTAAAAATTATATATTCGTGATCTTGGAACTGCCACCTTTTAATCCATGTAACGAATGACACGAAAAACTAATTTTAAAAAAATTGGACATTTTTATCTTTACACGCGTTTTCCGGCTAAACTATGCGTCCTAGACCCATCAAACTTTACACTTTTTCTGTCCCTTAAAATTCGATTTGCGGCTAAACTACTTGCCCCAGCGACTTAAAAATTATATATTCGTGATCTTGGAACTGCCACCTTTTAATCCATGTAACGAATGACACGAAAAACTAATTTTAAAAAAATTGGACATTTTTATCTTTAAACGCGTTTTCCGGCTAAACTATGCGTCCTAGACCCATCAAACTTTACACTTTTTCTGTCCATTAAAATTCGATTTGCGGCTAAACTACTTGCCCCAGCGACTTAAAAATTATATATTCGTGATCTTGGAACTGCCACCTTTTAATCCATGTAACGAATGACACGAAAAACTAATTTTAAAAAAATTGGACATTTTTATCTTTAAACGCGTTTTCCGACTAAACTATGCGTCCTAGACCCATCAAACTTTACACTTTTTCTGTCCCTTAAAATTCGATTTGCGGCTAAACTACTTGTCCCAGCGACTTAAAAATTATATATTCGTGATCTTGGAACTGCCACCTTTTAATCCATGTAACGAATGACACGAAAAACTAATTTTAAAAAAATTGGACATTTTTATCTTTAAACGCGTTTTCCGGCTAAACTATGCGTCCTAGACCCATCAAACTTTACACTTTTTCTGTCCCTTAAAATTCGATTTGCGGCTAAACTACTTGCCCCAGCGACTTAAAAATTATATATTCGTGATCTTGGAACTGCCACCTTTTAATCCATGTAACGAATGACACGAAAAACTAATTTAAAAAAAAATTGGACATTTTTATCTTTAAACGCGTTTTCCGGCTAAACTATGCGTCCTAGACCCATCAAACTTTACACTTTTTCTGTCCCTTAAAATTCGATTTGCGGCTAAGCTACTTGCCCCAGCGACTTAAAAATTATATATTCGTGATCTTGGAACTGCCACCTTTTAATCCATGTAACGAATGACACGAAAAACTAATTTTAAAAAAATTGGACGTTTTTATCTTTAAACGCGTTTTCCGGCTAAACTATGCGTCCTAGACCCATCAAACTTTACACTTTTTCTGTCCCTTAAAATTCGATTTGCGGCTAAACTACTTGCCCCAGCGACTTAAAAATTATATATTCGTGATCTTGGAACTGCCACCTTTTAATCCATGTAACGAATGACACGAAAAACTAATTTTAAAAAAATTGGACATTTTTATCTTTAAACGCGTTTTCCGGCTAAACTATCCGTCCTAGACCCATCAAACTTTACACTTTTTCTGTCCCTTAAAATTCGATTTGCGGCTAAACTACTTGCCCCAGCGACTTAAAAATTATATATTCGTGATCTTGGAACTGCCACCTTTTAATCCATGTAACGAATGACACGAAAAACTAATTTAAAAAAAAATTGGACATTTTTATCTTTAAACGCGTTTTCCGGCTAAACTATGCGTCCTAGACCCATCAAACTTTACACTTTTTCTGTCCCTTAAAATTCGATTTGCGGCTAAACTACTTGCCCCAGCGACTTAAAAATTATATATTCGTGATCTTGGAACTGCCACCTTTTAATCCATGTAACGAATGACACGAAAAACTAATTTTAAAAAAATTGGACGTTTTTATCTTTAAACGCGTTTTCCGGCTAAACTATGCGTCCTAGACCCATCAAACTTTACACTTTTTCTGTCCCTTAAAATTCGATTTGCGGCTAAACTACTTGCCCCAGCGACTTAAAAATTATATATTCGTGATCTTGGAACTGCCACCTTTTAATCCATGTAACGAATGACACGAAAAACTAATTTTAAAAAAATTGGACATTTTTATCTTTAAACGCGTTTTTATCTTTAAACGCGTTTTCCGGCTAAACTATGCGTCCTAGACCCATCAAACTTTACACTTTTTCTGTCCCTTAAAATTCGATTTGCGGCTAAACTACTTGCCCCAGCGACTTAAAAATTATATATTCGTGATCTTGATCTTTTTCTGTCCCTTAAAATTCGATTTGCGGCTAATCTACTTGCCCCAGCGACTTAAAAATTATATATTCGTGATCTTGGAACTGCCACCTTTTAATCCATGTAACGAATGACACGAAAAACTAATTTTAAAAAAATTGGACGTTTTTATCTTTAAACGCGTTTTCCGGCTAAACTATGCGTCCTAGACCCATCAAACTTTACACTTTTTCTGTCCCGTAAAATTCGATTTGCGGCTAAACTACTTGCCCCAGCGACTTAAAAATTATATATTCGTGATCTTGGAACTGCCACCTTTTAATCCATGTAACGAATGACACGAAAAACTAATTTTAAAAAAATTGGACATTTTTATCTTTAAACGCGTTTTCCGGCTAAACTATGCGTCCTAGACCCATCAAACTTTACACTTTTTCTGTCCCTTAAAATTCGATTTGCGGCTAAACTACTTGCCCCAGCGACTTAAAAATTATATATTCGTGATCTTGGAACTGCCACCTTTTAATCCATGTAACGAATGACACGAAAAACTAATTTTAAAAAAATTGGACATTTTTATCTTTAAACGCGTTTTCCGGCTAAACTATGCATCCTAGACCCATCAAACTTTACACTTTTTCTGTCCCTTAAAATTCGATTTGCGGCTAAACTACTTGCCCAAGCGACTTAAAAATTATATATTCGTGATCTTGGAACTGCCACCTTTTAATCCATGTAACGAATGACACGAAAAACTAATTTTAAAAAAATTGGACATTTTTATCTTTAAACGCGTTTTCCGGCTAAGCTATGCGTCCTAGACCCATCAAACTTTACATTTTATCTGTCCCTTAAAATTCGATTTGCGGCTAAACTACTTGCCCCAGCGACTTAAAAATTATATATTCGTGATCTTGGAACTGCCACCTTTTAATCCATGTAACGAATGACACGAAAAACTAATTTTAAAAAAATTGGACATTTTTATCTTTAAACGCGTTTTCCGGCTAAACTATGCGTCCTAGACCCATCAAACTTTACACTTTTTCTGTCCCTTAAAATTCGATTTGCGGCTAAACTACTTGCCCCAGCGACTTAAAAATTATATATTCGTGATCTTGGAACTGCCACCTTTTAATCCATGTAACGAATGACACGAAAAACTAATTTTAAAAAAATTGGACATTTTTATCTTTAAACGCGTTTTCCGGCTAAACTATGCGTCCTAGACCCATCAAACTTTACACTTTTTCTGTCCCTTAAAATTCGATTTGCGGCTAAACTACTTGGCCCAGCGACTTAAAAATTATATATTCGTGATCTTGGAACTGCCACCTTTTAATCCATGTAACGAATGACACGAAAAACTAATTTTAAAAAAATTGGACATTTTTATCTTTAAACGCGTTTTCCGGCTAAGCTATGCGTCCTAGACCCATCAAACTTTACACTTTTTCTGTCCCTTAAAATTCGATTTGCGGCTAAACTACTTGCCCCAGCGACTTAAAAATTATATATTCGTGATCTTGGAACTGCCACCTTTTAATCCATGTAACGAATGACACGAAAAACTAATTTTAAAAAAATTGGACATTTTTATCTTTAAACGCGTTTTCCGACTAAACTATGCGTCCTAGACCCATCAAACTTTACACTTTTTTGTCCCTTAAAATTCGATTTGCGGCTAAACTACTTGCCCCAGCGACTTAAAAATTATATATTCGTGATCTTGGAACTGCCACCTTTTAATCCATGTAACGAATGACACGAAAAACTAATTTTAAAAAAATTGGACATTTTTATCTTTAAACGCGTTTTCCGGCTAAACTATGCGTCCTAGACCCATCAAACTTTACACTTTTTCTGTCCCTTAAAATTCGATTTGCGGCTAAACTACTTGCCCCAGCGACTTAAAAATTATATATTCGTGATCTTGGAACTGCCACCTTTTAATCCATGTAACGAATGACACGAAAAACTAATTTTAAAAAAATTGGACATTTTTATCTTTAAACGCGTTTTCCGGCTAAACTATGCGTCCTAGACCCATCAAACTTTACACTTTTTCTGTCCCTTAAAATTCGATTTGCGGCTAAACTACTTGCCCCAGCGACTTAAAAATTATATATTCGTGATCTTGGAACTGCCACCTTTTAATCCATGTAACGAATGACACGAAAAACTAATTTTAAAAAAATTGGACGTTTTTATCTTTAAACGCGTTTTCCGGCTAAACTATGCGTCCTAGACCCATCAAACTTTACACTTTGTCTGTCCCTTAAAATTCGATTTGCGGCTAAACTACTTGCCCCAGCGACTTAAAAATTATATAATCTTGGAACTGCCACCTTTTAATCCATGTAACGAATGACACGAAAAACTAATTTTAAAAAAATTGGACGTTTTTATCTTTAAACGCGTTTTCCGGCTAAACTATGCGTCCTAGACCCATCAAACTTTACACTTTTTCTGTCCCTTAAAATTCGATTTGCGGCTAAACTACTTGCCCCAGCGACTTAAAAATTATATATTCGTGATCTTGGAACTGCCACCTTTTAATCCATGTAAAGAATGACACGAAAAACAAATTTTAAAAAAATTGGACATTTTTATCTTTAAACGCGTTTTCCGGCTAAACTATGCGTCCTAGACCCATCAAACTTTACACTTTTTCTGTCCCTTAAAATTCGATTTGCGGCTAAACTACTTGCCCCAGCGACTTAAAAATTATATATTCGTGATCTTGGAACTGCCACCTTTTAATCCATGTAACGAATGACACGAAAAACTAATTTTAAAAAAAATTGGACATTTTTATCTTTAAACGCGTTTTCCGGCTAAACTATGCGTCCTAGACCCATCAAACTTTACACTTTTTCTGTCCCTTAAAATTCGATTTGCGGCTAAACTACTTGCCCCAGCGACTTAAAAATTATATATTCGTGATCTTGGAACTGCCACCTTTTAATCCATGTAACGAATGACACGAAAAACTAATTTTAAAAAAATTGGACATTTTTATCTTTAAACGCGTTTTCCGGCTAAGCTATGCGTCCTAGACCCATCAAACTTTACACTTTTTCTGTCCCTTAAAATTCGATTTGCGGCTAAGCTACTTGCCTCAGCGACTTAAAAATTATATATTCGTGATCTTGGAACTGCCACCTTTTAATCCATGTAACGAATGACACGAAAAACTAATTTTAAAAAAATTGGACATTTTTATCTTTAAACGCGTTTTCCGACTAAACTATGCGTCCTAGACCCATCAAACTTTACACTTTTTCTGTCCCTTAAAATTCGATTTGCGGCTAAACTACTTGCCCCAGCGACTTAAAAATTATATATTCGTGATCTTGGAACTGCCACCTTTTAATCAATGTAACGAATGACACGAAAAACTAATTTTAAAAAAATTGGACATTTTTATCTTTAAACGCGTTTTCCGGCTAAACTATGCGTCCTAGACCCATCAAACTTTACACTTTTTCTGTCCCTTAAAATTCGATTTGCGGCTAAACTACTTGCCCCAGCGACTTAAAAATTATATATTCGTGATCTTGGAACTGCCACCTTTTAATCCATGTAACGAATGACACGAAAAACTAATTTTAAAAAAATTGGACATTTTTATCTTTAAACGCGTTTTCCGGCTAAACTATGCGTCCTAGACCCATCAAACTTTACACTTTTTCTGTACCTTAAAATTCGATTTGCGGCTAAACTACTTGCCCCAGCGACTTAAAAATTATATATTCGTGATCTTGGAACTGCCACCTTTTAATCCATGTAACGAATGACACGAAAAACTAATTTTAAAAAAATTGGACGTTTTTATCTTTAAACGCGTTTTTCGGCTAAACTATGCGTCCTAGACCCATCAAACTTTACACTTTTTCTGTCCCTTAAAATTCGATTTGCGGCTAAACTACTTGCCCCAGCGACTTAAAAATTATATATTCGTGATCTTGGAACTGCCACCTTTTAATCCATGTAACGAATGACACGAAAAACTAATTTTAAAAAAATTGGACATTTTTATCTTTAAACGCGTTTTCCGGCTAAACTATGCGTCCTAGACCCATCAAACTTTACACTTTTTCTGTCCCTTAAGATTCGATTTGCGGCTAAACTACTTGCCCCAGCGACTTAAAAATTATATATTCGTGATCTTGGAACTGCCACCTTTTAATCCATGTAACGAATGACACGAAAAACTAATTTTAAAAAAATTGGACATTTTTATCTTTAAACGCGTTTTCCGGCTAAACTATGCGTCCTAGACCCATCAAACTTTACACTTTTTCTGTCCCTTAAAATTCGATTTGCGGCTAAACTACTTGCCCCAGCGACTTAAAAATTATATATTCGTGATCTTGGAACTGCCACCTTTTAATCCATGTAACGAATGACACGAAAAACTAATTTTAAAAAAATTGGACATTTTTATCTTTAAACGCGTTTTCCGGCTAAACTATGCGTCCTAGACCCATCAAACTTTACACTTTTTCTGTCCCTTAAAATTCGATTTGCGGCTAAACTACTTGCCCCAGCGACTTAAAAATTATATATTCGTGATCTTGGAACTGCCACCTTTTAATCCATGTAACGAATGACACGAAAAACTAATTTTAAAAAAATTGGACGTTTTTATCTTTAAACGCGTTTTCCGGCTAAACTATGCGTCCTAGACCCATCAAACTTTACACTTTTTCTGTCCCTTAAAATTCGATTTGCGGCTAAACTACTTGCCCCAGCGACTTAAAAATTATATATTCGTGATCTTGGAACTGCCACCTTTTAATCCATGTAACGAATGACACGAAAAACAAATTTTAAAAAAATTGGACATTTTTATCTTTAAACGCGTTTTCCGGCTAAACTATGCGTCCTAGAACCATCAAACTTTACACTTTTTCTGTCCCTTAAAATTCGATTTGCGGCTAAACTACTTGCCCCAGCGACTTAAAAATTATATATTCGTGATCTTGGAACTGCCACCTTTTAATCCATGTAACGAATGACACGAAAAACTAATTTTAAAAAAAATTGGACATTTTTATCTTTAAACGCGTTTTCCGGCTAAACTATGCGTCCTAGACCCATCAAACTTTACACTTTTTCTGTCCCTTAAAATTCGATTTGCGGCTAAACTACTTGCCCCAGCGACTTAAAAATTATATATTCGTGATCTTGGAACTGCCACCTTTTAATCCATGTAACGAATGACACGAAAAACTAATTTTAAAAAAATTGGACATTTTTATCTTTAAACGCGTTTTCCGGCTAAACTATGCGTCCTAGACCCATCAAACTTTACACTTTTTCTGTCCCTTAAAATTCGATTTCCGGCTAAACTACTTGCCCCAGCGACTTAAAAATTATATATTCGTGATCTTGGAACTGCCACCTTTTAATCCATGTAACGAATGACACGAAAAACTAATTTTTAAAAAATTGGACGTTTTTATCTTTAAACGCGTTTTCCGGCTAAACTATGCGTCCTAGACCCATCAAACTTTACACTTTTTCTGTCCCTTAAAATTCGATTTGCGGCTAAACTACTTGCCCCAGCGACTTAAAAATTATATATTCGTGATCTTGGAACTGCCACCTTTTAATCCATGTAACGAATGACACGAAAAACTAATTTTAAAAAAATTGGACATTTTTATCTTTAAACGCGTTTTCCGGCTAAACTATGCGTCCTAGACCCATCAAACTTTACACTTTTTCTGTCCCTTAAAATTCGATTTGCGGCTAAACTACTTGCCCCAGCGACTTAAAAATTATATATTCGTGATCTTGGAACTGCCACCTTTTAATCCATGTAACGAATGACACGAAAAACTAATTTTAAAAAAATTGGACATTTTTATCTTTAAACGCGTTTTCCGGCTAAACTATGCGTCCTAGACCCATCAAACTTTACACTTTTTCTGTCCCTTAAAATTCGATTTGCGGCTAAACTACTTGCCCCAGCGACTTAAAAATTATATATTCGTGATCTTGGAACTGCCACCTTTTAATCCATGTAACGAATGACACGAAAAACTAATTTTAAAAAAATTGGACGTTTTTATCTTTAAACGCGTTTTCCGGCTAAACTATGCGTCCTAGACCCATCAAACTTTACACTTTTTCTGTCCCTTAAAATTCGATTTGCGGCTAAACTACTTGCCCCAGCGACTTAAAAATTATATATTCGTGATCTTGGGACTGCCACCTTTTAATCCATGTAACGAATGACACGAAAAACAAATTTTAAAAAAATTGGACATTTTTATCTTTAAACGCGTTTTCCAGCTAAACTATGCGTCCTAGACCATCAAACTTTACACTTTTTCTGTCCCTTAAAATTCGATTTGCGGCTAAACTACTTGCCCCAGCGACTTAAAAATTATATATTCGTGATCTTGGAACTGCCACCTTTTAATCCATGTAACGAATGACACGAAAAACTAATTTTAAAAAAATTGGACATTTTTATCTTTAAACGCGTTTTCCGGCTAAACTATGCGTCCTAGACCCATCAAACTTTACACTTTTTCTGTCCCTTAAAATTCGATTTGCGGCTAAACTACTTGCCCCAGCGACTTAAAAATTATATATTCGTGATCTTGGAACTGCCACCTTTTAATCCATGTAACGAATGACACGAAAAACTAATTTTAAAAAAATTGGACATTTTTATCTTTAAACGCGTTTTCCGGCTAAACTATGCGTCCTAGACCCATCAAACTTTACACTTTTTCTGTCCCTTAAAATTCGATTTGCGACTAAACTACTTGCCCCAGCGACTTAAAAATTATATATTCGTGATCTTGGAACTGCCACCTTTTAATCCATGTAACGAATGACACGAAAAACTAATTTTAAAAAAATTGGACATTTTTATCTTTAAACGCGTTTTCCGGCTAAGCTATGCGTCCTAGACCCATCAAACTTTACACTTTTTCTGTCCCTTAAAATTCGATTTGCGGCTAAGCTACTTGCCTCAGCGACTTAAAAATTATATATTCGTGATCTTGGAACTGCCACCTTTTAATCCATGTAACGAATGACACGAAAAACTAATTTTAAAAAAATTGGACATTTTTATCTTTAAACGCGTTTTCCGACTAAACTATGCGTCCTAGACCCATCAAACTTTACACTTTTTCTGTCCCTTAAAATTCGATTTGCGGCTAAACTACTTGCCCCAGCGACTTAAAAATTATATATTCGTGATCTTGGAACTGCCACCTTTTAATCAATGTAACGAATGACACGAAAAACTAATTTTAAAAAAATTGGACATTTTTATCTTTAAACGCGTTTTCCGGCTAAACTATGCGTCCTAGACCCATCAAACTTTACACTTTTTCTGTCCCTTAAAATTCGATTTGCGGCTAAACTACTTGCCCCAGCGACTTAAAAATTATATATTCGTGATCTTGGAACTGCCACCTTTTAATCCATGTAACGAATGACACGAAAAACTAATTTTAAAAAAATTGGACATTTTTATCTTTAAACGCGTTTTCCGGCTAAACTATGCGTCCTAGACCCATCAAACTTTACACTTTTTCTGTACCTTAAAATTCGATTTGCGGCTAAACTACTTGCCCCAGCGACTTAAAAATTATATATTCGTGATCTTGGAACTGCCACCTTTTAATCCATGTAACGAATGACACGAAAAACTAATTTTAAAAAAATTGGACGTTTTTATCTTTAAACGCGTTTTCCGGCTAAACTATGCGTCCTAGACCCATCAAACTTTACACTTTTTCTGTCCCTTAAAATTCGATTTGCGGCTAAACTACTTGCCCCAGCGACTTAAAAATTATATATTCGTGATCTTGGAACTGCCACCTTTTAATCCATGTAACGAATGACACGAAAAACTAATTTTAAAAAAATTGGACATTTTTATCTTTAAACGCGTTTTCCGGCTAAACTATCCGTCCTAGACCCATCAAACTTTACACTTTTTCTGTCCCTTAAAATTCGATTTGCGGCTAAACTACTTGCCCCAGCGACTTAAAAATTATATATTCGTGATCTTCGAACTGCCACCTTTTAATCCATGTAACGAATGACACGAAAAACTAATTTTAAAAAAATTGGACATTTTTATCTTTAAACGCGTTTTCCGGCTAAACTATGCGTCCTAGACCCATCAAACTTTACACTTTTTCTGTACCTTAAAATTCGATTTGCGGCTAAACTACTTGCCCCAGCGACTTAAAAATTATATATTCGTGATCTTGGAACTGCCACCTTTTAATCCATGTAACGAATGACACGAAAAACTAATTTTAAAAAAATTGGACGTTTTTATCTTTAAACGCGTTTTCCGGCTAAACTATGCGTCCTAGACCCATCAAACTTTACACTTTTTCTGTCCCTTAAAATTCGATTTGCGGCTAAACTACTTGCCCCAGCGACTTAAAAATTATATATTCGTGATCTTGGAACTGCCACCTTTTAATCCATGTAACGAATGACACGAAAAACTAATTTTAAAAAAATTGGACATTTTTATCTTTAAACGCGTTTTCCGACTAAACTATGCGTCCTAGACCCATCAAACTTTACACTTTTTCTGTCCCTTAAAATTCGATTTGCGGCTAAACTACTTGCCCCAGCGACTTAAAAATTATATATTCGTGATCTTGGAACTGCCACCTTTTAATCAATGTAACGAATGACACGAAAAACTAATTTTAAAAAAATTGGACATTTTTATCTTTAAACGCGTTTTCCGGCTAAACTATGCGTCCTAGACCCATCAAACTTTACACTTTTTCTGTCCCTTAAAATTCGATTTGCGGCTAAACTACTTGCCCCAGCGACTTAAAAATTATATATTCGTGATCTTGGAACTGCCACCTTTTAATCCATGTAACGAATGACACGAAAAACTAATTTTAAAAAAATTGGACATTTTTATCTTTAAACGCGTTTTCCGGCTAAACTATGCGTCCTAGACCCATCAAACTTTACACTTTTTCTGTACCTTAAAATTCGATTTGCGGCTAAACTACTTGCCCCAGCGACTTAAAAATTATATATTCGTGATCTTGGAACTGCCACCTTTTAATCCATGTAACGAATGACACGAAAAACTAATTTTAAAAAAATTGGACGTTTTTATCTTTAAACGCGTTTTCCGGCTAAACTATGCGTCCTAGACCCATCAAACTTTACACTTTTTCTGTCCCTTAAAATTCGATTTGCGGCTAAACTACTTGCCCCAGCGACTTAAAAATTATATATTCGTGATCTTGGAACTGCCACCCTTTAATCCATGTAACGAATGACACGAAAAACTAATTTTAAAAAAATTGGACATTTTTATCTTTAAACGCGTTTTCCGGCTAAACTATCCGTCCTAGACCCATCAAACTTTACACTTTTTCTGTCCCTTAAAATTCGATTTGCGGCTAAACTACTTGCCCCAGCGACTTAAAAATTATATATTCGTGATCTTCGAACTGCCACCTTTTAATCCATGTAACGAATGACACGAAAAACTAATTTTAAAAAAATTGGACATTTTTATCTTTAAACGCGTTTTCCGGCTAAACTATGCGTCCTAGACCCATCAAACTTTACACTTTTTCTGTACCTTAAAATTCGATTTGCGGCTAAACTACTTGCCCCAGCGACTTAAAAATTATATATTCGTGATCTTGGAACTGCCACCTTTTAATCCATGTAACGAATGACACGAAAAACTAATTTTAAAAAAATTGGACGTTTTTATCTTTAAACGCGTTTTCCGGCTAAACTATGCGTCCTAGACCCATCAAACTTTACACTTTTTCTGTCCCTTAAAATTCGATTTGCGGCTAAACTACTTGCCCCAGCGACTTAAAAATTATATATTCGTGATCTTGGAACTGCCACCTTTTAATCCATGTAACGAATGACACGAAAAACTAATTTTAAAAAAATTGGACATTTTTATCTTTAAACGCGTTTTCCGGCTAAACTATCCGTCCTAGACCCATCAAACTTTACACTTTTTCTGTCCCTTAAAATTCGATTTGCGGCTAAACTACTTGCCCCAGCGACTTAAAAATTATATATTCGTGATCTTCGAACTGCCACCTTTTAATCCATGTAACGAATGACACGAAAAACTAATTTTAAAAAAATTGGACATTTTTATCTTTAAACGCGTTTTCCGGCTAAACTATGCGTCCTAGACCCATCAAACTTTACACTTTTTCTGTCCCTTAAAATTCGATTTGCGGCTAAACTACTTGCCCCAGCGACTTAAAAATTATATATTCGTGATCTTGGAACTGCCACCTTTTAATCCATGTAACGAATGACACGAAAAACTAATTTTTAAAAAATTGGACATTTTTATCTTTAAACGCGTTTTCCGGATAAGCTATGCGTCCTAGACCCATCAAACTTTACACTTTTTCTGTCCCTTAAAATTCGATTTGCGGCTAAACTACTTGCCCCAGCGACTTAAAAATTATATATTCGTGATCTTGGAACTGCCACCTTTTAATCCATGTAACGAATGACACGAAAAACTAATTTTAAAAAAATTGGACATTTTTATCTTTAAACGCGTTTTCCGACTAAACTATGCGTCCTAGACCCATCAAACTTTACACTTTTTCTGTCCCTTAAAATTCGATTTGCGGCTAAACTACTTGCCCCAGCGACTTAAAAATTATATATTCGTGATCTTGGAACTGCCACCTTTTAATCCATGTAACGAATGACACGAAAAACTAATTTTAAAAAAATTGGACATTTTTATCTTTAAACGCGTTTTCCGGCTAAACTATGCGTCCTAGACCCATCAAACTTTACACTTTTTCTGTCCCTTAAAATTCGATTTGCGGCTAAACTACTTGCCCCAGCGACTTAAAAATTATATATTCGTGATCTTGGAACTGCCACCTTTTAATCCATGTAACGAATGACACGAAAAACTAATTTTAAAAAAATTGGACATTTTTATCTTTAAACGCGTTTTCCGGCTAAACTATGCGTCCTAGACCCATCAAACTTTACACTTTTTCTGTCCCTTAAAATTCGATTTGCGGCTAAACTACTTGCCCCAGCGACTTAAAAATTATATATTCGTGATCTTGGAACTGCCACCTTTTAATCCATGTAACGAATGACACGAAAAACTAATTTTAAAAAAATTGGACGTTTTTATCTTTAAACGCGTTTTCCGGCTAAACTATGCGTCCTAGACCCATCAAACTTTACACTTTTTCTGTCCCTTAAAATTCGATTTGCGGCTAAACTACTTGCCCCAGCGACTTAAAAATTATATATTCGTGATCTTGGAACTGCCACCTTTTAATCCATGTAACGAATGACACGAAAAACTAATTTTAAAAAAATTGGACATTTTTATCTTTAAACGCGTTTTCCGGCTAAACTATCCGTCCTAGACCCATCAAACTTTACACTTTTTCTGTCCCTTAAAATTCGATTTGCGGCTAAACTACTTGCCCCAGCGACTTAAAAATTATATATTCGTGATCTTGGAACTGCCACCTTTTAATCCATGTAACGAATGACACGAAAAACTAATTTTAAAAAAATTGGACATTTTTATCTTTAAACGCGTTTTCCGGCTAAACTATGCGTCCTAGACCCATCAAACTTTACACTTTTTCTGTCCCTTAAAATTCGATTTGCGGCTAAACTACTTGCCCCAGCGACTTAAAAATTATATATTCGTGATCTTGGAACTGCCACCTTTTAATCCATGTAACGAATGACACGAAAAACTAATTTTTAAAAAATTGGACGTTTTTATCTTTAAACGCGTTTTCCGGCTAAACTATGCGTCCTAGACCCATCAAACTTCACACTTTTTCTGTCCCTTAAAATTCGATTTGCGGCTAAACTACTTGCCCCAGCGACTTAAAAATTATATATTCGTGATCTTGGAACTGCCACCTTTTAATCCATGTAACGAATGACACGAAAAACTAATTTTAAAAAAATTGGACATTTTTATCTTTAAACGCGTTTTCCGGCTAAACTATGCGTCCTAGACCCATCAAACTTTACACTTTTTCTGTCCCTTAAAATTCGATTTGCGGCTAAACTACTTGCCCCAGCGACTTAAAAATTATATATTCGTGATCTTGGAACTGCCACCTTTTAATCCATGTAACGAATGACACGAAAAACTAATTTTAAAAAAATTAGACATTTTTATCTTTAAACGCGTTTTCCGGCTAAACTATGCGTCCTAGACCCATCAAACTTTACACTTTTTCTGTCCCTTAAAATTCGATTTGCGGCTAAACTACTTGCCCCAGCGACTTAAAAATTATATATTCGTGATCTTGGAACTGCCACCTTTTAATCCATGTAACGAATGACACGAAAAACTAATTTTAAAAAAATTGGACGTTTTTTACACTTTTTCTGTCCCTTAAAATTCGATTTGCGGCTAAACTACTTGCCCCAGCGACTTAAAAATTATATATTCGTAATCTTGGAACTGCCACCTTTTAATCCATGTAACGAATGACACGAAAAACTAATTTTAAAAAAATTGGACATTTTTATCTTTAAACGCGTTTTCCGGCTAAACTATGCGTCCTAGACCCATCAAACTTTACACTTTTTCTGTCCCTTAAAATTCGATTTGCGGCTAAACTACTTGCCCCAGCGACTTAAAAATTATATATTCGTGATCTTGGAACTGCCACCTTTTAATCCATGTAACGAATGACACGAAAAACTAATTTTAAAAAAATTGGACGTTTTTATCTTTAAACGCGTTTTCCGGCTAAACTATGCGTCCTAGACCCATCAAACTTTACACTTTTTCTGTCCCTTAAAATTCGATTTGCGGCTAAACTACTTGCCCCAGCGACTTAAAAATTATATATTCGTGATCTTGGAACTGCCACCTTTTAATCCATGTAACGAATGACACGAAAAACTAATTTTAAAAAAATTGGACATTTTTATCTTTAAACGCGTTTTCCGGCTAAACTATGCGTCCTAGACCCATCAAACTTTACACTTTTTCTGTCCCTTAAAATTCGATTTGCGGCTAAACTACTTGCCCCAGCGACTTAAAAATTATATATTCGTGATCTTGGAACTGCCACCTTTTAATCCATGTAACGAATGACACGAAAAACTAATTTTAAAAAAATTAGACATTTTTATCTTTAAACGCGTTTTCCGGCTAAACTATGCGTCCTAGACCCATCAAACTTTACACTTTTTCTGTCCCTTAAAATTCGATTTGCGGCTAAACTACTTGCCCCAGCGACTTAAAAATTATATATTCGTGATCTTGGAACTGCCACCTTTTAATCCATGTAACGAATGACACGAAAAACTAATTTTAAAAAAATTGGACGTTTTTTACACTTTTTCTGTCCCTTAAAATTCGATTTGCGGCTAAACTACTTGCCCCAGCGACTTAAAAATTATATATTCGTAATCTTGGAACTGCCACCTTTTAATCCATGTAACGAATGACACGAAAAACTAATTTTAAAAAAATTGGACATTTTTATCTTTAAACGCGTTTTCCGGCTAAACTATGCGTCCTAGACCCATCAAACTTTACACTTTTTCTGTCCCTTAAAATTCGATTTGCGGCTAAACTACTTGCCCCAGCGACTTAAAAATTATATATTCGTGATCTTGGAACTGCCACCTTTTAATCCATGTAACGAATGACACGAAAAACTAATTTTAAAAAAATTGGACGTTTTTATCTTTAAACGCGTTTTCCGGCTAAACTATGCGTCCTAGACCCATCAAACTTTACACTTTTTCTGTCCCTTAAAATTCGATTTGCGGCTAAACTACTTGCCCCAGCGACTTAAAAATTATATATTCGTGATCTTGGAACTGCCACCTTTTAATCCATGTAACAAATGACACGAAAAACTAATTTTAAAAAAATTGGACGTTTTTATCTTTAAACGCGTTTTCCGGCTAAACTATGCGTCCTAGACCCATCAAACTTTACACTTTTTCTGTCCCTTAAAATTCGATTTGCGGCTAAACTACTTGCCCCAGCGACTTAAAAATTACATATTCGTGATCTTGGAACTGCCACCTTTTAATCCATGTAACGAATGACACGAAAAACTAATTTTAAAAAAATTGGACATTTTTATCTTTAAACGCGTTTTCCGGCTAAACTATGCGTCCTAGACCCATCAAACTTTACACTTTTTCTATCCCTTAAAATTCGATTTGCGGCTAAGCTACTTGCCCCAGCGACTTAAAAATTATATATTCGTGATCTTGGAACTGCCAGCATTTAATCCATGTAACGAATGACACGAAAAACTAATTTTAAAAAAATTGGACATTTTTATCTTTAAACGCGTTTTCCGGCTAAACTATGCGTCCTAGACCCATCAAACTTTACACTTTTTCTGTCCCTTAAAATTCGATTTGCGGCTAAACTACTTGCCCCAGCGACTTAAAAATTATATATTCGTGATCTTGGAACTGCCACCTTTTAATCCATGTAACGAATGACACGAAAAACTAATTTTAAAAAAATTGGACGTTTTTATCTTTAAACGCGTTTTCCGGCTAAACTATGCGTCCTAGACCCATCAAACTTTACACTTTTTCTGTCCCTTAAAATTCGATTTGCGGCTAAACTACTTGCCCCAGCGACTTAAAAATTATATATTCGTGATCTTGGAACTGCCACCTTTTAATCCATGTAACGAATGACACGAAAAACTAATTTTAAAAAAATTGGACGTTTTTATTTTTAAACACGTTTTCCGGCTAAACTATGCGTCCTAGACCCATCAAACTTTACACTTTTTCTGTCCCTTAAAATTCGATTTGCGGCTAAACTACTTGCCCCAGCGACTTAAAAATTATATATTCGTGATCTTGGAACTGCCACCTTTTAATCCATGTAACGAATGACACGAAAAACTAATTTTAAAAAAATTGGACATTTTTATCTTTAAACGCGTTTTCCGGCTAAACTATGCGTCCTAGACCCATCAAACTTTACACTTTTTCTATCCCTTAAAATTCGATTTGCGGCTAAACTACTTGCCCCAGCGACTTAAAAATTATATATTCGTGATCTTGGAACTGCCACCTTTTAATCCATGTAACGAATGACACGAAAAACTAATTTTAAAAAAATTGGACGTTTTTTACACTTTTTCTGTCCCTTAAAATTCGATTTGCGGCTAAACTACTTGCCCCAGCGACTTAAAAATTATATATTCGTGATCTTGGAACTGCCACCTTTTAATCCATGTAACGAATGACACGAAAAACTAATTTAAAAAAAATTGGACGTTTTTTACACTTTTTCTGTCCCTTAAAATTCGATTTGCGGCTAAACTACTTGCCCCAGCGACTTAAAAATTATATATTCGTAATCTTGGAACTGCCACCTTTTAATCCATGTAACGAATGACACGAAAAACTAATTTTAAAAAAATTGGACGTTTTTATCTTTAAACGCGTTTTCCGGCTAAACTATGCGTCCTAGACCCATCAAACTTTACACTTTTTCTGTCCCTTAAAATTCGATTTGCGGCTAAACTACTTGCCCCAGCGACTTAAAAATTATATATTCGTGATCTTGGAACTGCCACCTTTTAATCCATGTAACGAATGACACGAAAAACTAATTTTAAAAAAATTGGACGTTTTTATCTTTAAACGCGTTTTCCGGCTAAACTATGCGTCCTAGACCCATCAAACTTTACACTTTTTCTGTCCCTTAAAATTCGATTTGCGGCTAAACTACTTGCCCCAGCGACTTAAAAATTATATATTCGTGATCTTGGAACTGCCACCTTTTAATCCATGTAACGAATGACACGAAAAACTAATTTTAAAAAAATTGGACATTTTTATCTTTAAACGCGTTTTCCGGCTAAACTATGCGTCCTAGACCCATCAAACTTTACACTTTTTCTATCCCTTAAAATTCGATTTGCGGCTAAACTACTTGCCCCAGCGACTTAAAAATTATATATTCGTGATCTTGGAACTGCCAGCATTTAATCCATGTAACGAATGACACGAAAAACTAATTTAAAAAAAATTGGACATTTTTATCTTTAAACGCGTTTTCCGGCTAAACTATGCGTCCTAGACCCATCAAACTTTACACTTTTTCTGTCCCTTAAAATTCGATTTGCGGCTAAACTACTTGCCCCAGCGACTTAAAAATTATATATTCGTGATCTTGGAACTGCCACCTTTTAATCCATGTAACGAATGACACGAAAAACTAATTTTAAAAAAATTGGACATTTTTATCTTTAAACGCGTTTTCCGGCTAAACTATGCGTCCTAGACCCATCAAACTTTACACTTTTTCTGTCCCTTAAAATTCGATTTGCGGCTAAACTACTTGCCCCAGCGACTTAAAAATTATATATTCGTGATCTTGGAACTGCCACCTTTTAATCCATGTAACGAATGACACGAAAAACTAATTTAAAAAAAATTGGACATTTTTATCTTTAAACGCGTTTTCCGGCTAAACTATGCGTCCTAGACCCATCAAACTTTACACTTTTTCTGTCCCTTAAAATTCGATTTGCGGCTAAACTACTTGCCCCAGCGACTTAAAAATTATATATTCGTGATCTTGGAACTGCCACCTTTTAATCCATGTAACGAATGACACGAAAAACTAATTTTAAAAAAATTGGACGTTTTTATCTTTAAACGCGTTTTCCGGCTAAACTATGCGTCCTAGACCCATCAAACTTTACACTTTTTCTGTCCCTTAAAATTCGATTTGCGGCTAAACTACTTGCCCCAGCGACTTAAAAATTATATATTCGTGATCTTGGAACTGCCACCTTTTAATCCATGTAACGAATGACACGAAAAACTAATTTTCAAAAAATTGGACGTTTTTATCTTTAAACGCGTTTTCCGGCTAAACTATGCGTCCTAGACCCATCAAACTTTACACTTTTTCTGTCCCTTAAAATTCGATTTGCGGCTAAACTACTTGCCCCAGCGACTTAAAAATTATATATTCGTGATCTTGGAACTGCCACCTTTTAATCCATGTAACGAATGACACGAAAAACTAATTTTAAAAAAATTGGACATTTTTATCTTTAAACGCGTTTTCCGGCTAAACTATGCGTCCTAGACCCATCAAACTTTACACTTTTTCTATCCCTTAAAATTCGATTTGCGGCTAAACTACTTGCCCCAGCGACTTAAAAATTATATATTCGTGATCTTGGAACTGCCAGCATTTAATCCATGTAACGAATGACACGAAAAACTAATTTTAAAAAAATTGGACATTTTTATCTTTAAACGCGTTTTCCGGCTAAACTATGCGTCCTAGACCCATCAAACTTTACACTTTTTCTGTCCCTTAAAATTCGATTTGCGGCTAAACTACTTGCCCCAGCGACTTAAAAATTATATATTCGTGATCTTGGAACTGCCACCTTTTAATCCATGTAACGAATGACACGAAAAACTAATTTTTAAAAAATTGGACGTTTTTTACACTTTTTCTGTCCCTTAAAATTCGATTTGCGGCTAAACTACTTGCCCCAGCGACTTAAAAATTATATATTCGTAATCTTGGAACTGCCACCTTTTAATCCATGTAACGAATGACACGAAAAACTAATTTTAAAAAAATTGGACATTTTTATCTTTAAACGCGTTTTCCGGCTAAACTATGCGTCCTAGACCCATCAAACTTTACACTTTTTCTGTCCCTTAAAATTCGATTTGCGGCTAAACTACTTGCCCCAGCGACTTAAAAATTATATATTCGTGATCTTGGAACTGCCACCTTTTAATCCATGTAACGAATGACATGAAAAACTAATTTTAAAAAAATTGGACGTTTTTATCTTTAAACGCGTTTTCCGGCTAAACTATGCGTCCTAGACCCATCAAACTTTACACTTTTTCTGTCCCTTAAAATTCGATTTGCGGCTAAACTACTTGCCCCAGCGACTTAAAAATTATATATTCGTGATCTTGGAACTGCCACCTTTTAATCCATGTAACGAATGACACGAAAAACTAATTTTAAAAAAATTGGACGTTTTTATCTTTAAACGCGTTTTCCGGCTAAACTATGCGTCCTAGACCCATCAAACTTTACACTTTTTCTGTCCCTTAAAATTCGATTTGCGGCTAAACTACTTGCCCCAGCGACTTAAAAATTATATATTCGTGATCTTGGAACTGCCACCTTTTAATCCATGTAACGAATGACACGAAAAACTAATTTTAAAAAAATTGGACATTTTTATCTTTAAACGCGTTTTCCGGCTAAACTATGCGTCCTAGACCCATCAAACTTTACACTTTTTCTGTCCCTTAAAATTCGATTTGCGGCTAAACTACTTGCCCCAGCGACTTAAAAATTATATATTCGTGATCTTGGAACTGCCACCTTTTAATCCATGTAACGAATGACACGAAAAACTAATTTTAAAAAAATTGGACGTTTTTTACACTTTTTCTGTCCCTTAAAATTCGATTTGCGGCTAAACTACTTGCCCCAGCGACTTAAAAATTATATATTCGTAATCTTGGAACTGCCACCTTTTAATCCATGTAACGAATGACACGAAAAACTAATTTTAAAAAAATTGGACATTTTTATCTTTAAACGCGTTTTCCGGCTAAACTATGCGTCCTAGACCCATCAAACTTTACACTTTTTCTGTCCCTTAAAATTCGATTTGCGGCTAAACTACTTGCCCCAGCGACTTAAAAATTATATATTCGTGATCTTGGAACTGCCACCTTTTAATCCATGTAACGAATGACACGAAAAACTAATTTTAAAAAAATTGGACGTTTTTATCTTTAAACGCGTTTTCCGGCTAAACTATGCGTCCTAGACCCATCAAACTTTACACTTTTTCTGTCCCTTAAAATTCGATTTGCGGCTAAACTACTTGCCCCAGCGACTTAAAAATTATATATTCGTGATCTTGGAACTGCCACCTTTTAATCCATGTAACGAATGACACGAAAAACTAATTTTAAAAAAATTGGACGTTTTTATCTTTAAACGCGTTTTCCGGCTAAACTATGCGTCCTAGACCCATCAAACTTTACACTTTTTCTGTCCCTTAAAATTCGATTTGCGGCTAAACTACTTGCCCCAGCGACTTAAAAATTATATATTCGTGATCTTGGAACTGCCACCTTTTAATCCATGTAACGAATGACACGAAAAACTAATTTTAAAAAAATTGGACATTTTTATCTTTAAACGCGTTTTCCGGCTAAACTATGCGTCCTAGACCCATCAAACTTTACACTTTTTCTATCCCTTAAAATTCGATTTGCGGCTAAACTACTTGCCCCAGCGACTTAAAAATTATATATTCGTGATCTTGGAACTGCCAGCATTTAATCCATGTAACGAATGACACGAAAAACTAATTTTAAAAAAATTGGACATTTTTATCTTTAAACGCGTTTTCCGGCTAAACTATGCGTCCTAGACCCATCAAACTTTACACTTTTTCTGTCCCTTAAAATTCGATTTGCGGCTAAACTACTTGCCCCAGCGACTTAAAAATTATATATTCGTGATCTTGGAAATGCCACCTTTTAATCCATGTAACGAATGACACGAAAAACTAATTTTAAAAAAATTGGACGTTTTTATCTTTAAACGCGTTTTCCGGCTAAACTATGCGTCCTAGACCCATCAAACTTTACACTTTTTCTGTCCCTTAAAATTCGATTTGCGGCTAAACTACTTGCCCCAGCGACTTAAAAATTATATATTCGTGATCTTGGAACTGCCACCTTTTAATCCATGTAACGAATGACACGAAAAACTAATTTTAAAAAAAATTGACATTTTTATCTTTAAACGCGTTTTCCGGCTAAACTATGCGTCCTAGACCCATCAAACTTTACACTTTTTCTGTCCCTTAAAATTCGATTTGCGGCTAAACTACTTGCCCCAGCGACTTAAAAATTATATATTCGTGATCTTGGAACTGCCACCTTTTAATCCATGTAACGAATGACACGAAAAACTAATTTTAAAAAAATTGGACATTTTTATCTTTAAACGCGTTTTCCGGCTAAACTATGCGTCCTAGACCCATCAAACTTTACACTTTTTCTGTCCCTTAAAATTCGATTTGCGGCTAAACTACTTGCCCCAGCGACTTAAAAATTATATATTCGTGATCTTGGAACTGCCACCTTTTCATCCATGTAACGAATGACACGAAAAACTAATTTTAAAAAAATTGGACACTTTTATCTTTAAACGCGTTTTCCGGCTAAACTATGCGTCCTAGACCCATCAAACTTTTTCACTTTTTCTGTCCCTTAAAATTCGATTTGCGGCTAAACTACTTGCCCCAGCGACTTAAAAATTATATATTCGTGATCTTGGAACTGCCACCTTTTAATCCATGTAACGAATGACACGAAAAACTAATTTAAAAAAAATTGGACATTTTTATCTTTAAACGCGTTTTCCGGCTAAACTATGCGTCCTAGACCCATCAAACTTTACACTTTTTCTGTCCCTTAAAATTCGATTTGCGGCTAAACTACTTGCCCCAGCGACTTAAAAATTATATATTCGTGATCTTGGAACTGCCACCTTTTCATCCATGTAACGAATGACACGAAAAACTAATTTTAAAAAAATTGGACATTTTTATCTTTAAACGCGTTTTCCGGCTAAACTATGCGTCCTAGACCCATCAAACTTTACACTTTTTCTGTCCCTTAAAATTCGATTTGCGGCTAAATTACTTGCCCCAGCGACTTAAAAATTATATATTCGTGATCTTGGAACTGCCACCTTTTAATCCATGTAACGAATGACACGAAAAACTAATTTTAAAAAAATTGGACATTTTTATCTTTAAACGCGTTTTCCGGCTAAACTATGCGTCCTAGACCCATCAAACTTTACACTTTTTCTGTCCCTTAAAATTCGATTTGCGGCTAAACTACTTGCCCCAGCGACTTAAAAATTATATATTCGTGATCTTGGAACTGCCACCTTTTCATCCATGTAACGAATGACACGAAAAACTAATTTTAAAAAAATTGGACATTTTTATCTTTAAACGCGTTTTCCGGCTAAACTATGCGTCCTAGACCCATCAAACTTTACACTTTTTCTGTCCCTTAAAATTCGATTTGCGGCTAAACTACTTGCCCCAGCGACTTAAAAATTATATATTCGTGATCTTGGAACTGCCACCTTTTAATCCATGTAACGAATGACACGAAAAACTAATTTTAAAAAAATTGGACATTTTTATCTTTAAACGCGTTTTCCGGCTAAACTATGCGTCCTAGACCCATCAAACTTTACACTTTTTCTGTCCCTTAAAATTCGATTTGCGGCTAAACTACTTGCCCCAGCGACTTAAAAATTATATATTCGTGATCTTGGAACTGCCACCTTTTAATCCATGTAACGAATGACACGAAAAACTAATTTTAAAAAAATTGGACATTTTTATCTTTAAACGCGTTTTCCGGCTAAACTATGCGTCCTAGACCCATCAAACTTTACACTTTTTCTGTCCCTTAAAATTCGATTTGCGGCTAAACTACTTGCCCCAGCGACTTAAAAATTATATATTCGTGATCTTGGAACTGCCACCTTTTAATCCATGTAACGAATGACACGAAAAACTAATTTTAAAAAATTGGACATTTTTATCTTTAAACGCGTTTTCCGGCTAAACTATGCGTCCTAGACCCATCAAACTTTACACTTTTTCTGTCCCTTAAAATTCGATTTGCGGCTAAATTACTTGCCCCAGCGACTTAAAAATTCTATATTCGTGATCTTGGAACTGCCACCTTTTAATCCATGTAACGAATGACACGAAAAACTAATTTTAAAAAAATTGGACATTTTTATCTTTAAACGCGTTTTCCGGCTAAACTATGCGTCCTAGACCCATCAAACTTTACACTTTTTCTGTCCCTTAAAATTCGATTTGCGGCTAAATTACTTGCCCCAGCGACTTCAAAATTATATATTCGTGATCTTGGAACTGCCACCTTTTAATCCATGTAACGAATGACACGAAAAACTAATTTTAAAAAAATTGGACATTTTTATCTTTAAACGCGTTTTCCGGCTAAACTATGCGTCCTAGACCCATCAAACTTTACACTTTTTCTGTCCCTTAAAATTCGATTTGCGGCTAAACTACTTGCCCCAGCGACTTAAAAATTATATATTCGTGATCTTGGAACTGCCACCTTTTCATCCATGTAACGAATGACACGAAAAACTAATTTTAAAAAAATTGGACATTTTTATCTTTAAACGCGTTTTCCGGCTAAACTATGCGTCCTAGACCCATCAAACTTTACACTTTTTCTGTCCCTTAAAATTCGATTTGCGGCTAAACTACTTGCCCCAGCGACTTAAAATTATATATTCGTGATCTTGGAACTGCCACCTTTTAATCCATGTAACGAATGACACGAAAAACTAATTTTAAAAAAAATGGACATTTTTATCTTTAAACGCGTTTTCCGGCTAAACTATGCGTCCTAGACCCATCAAACTTTACACTTTTTCTGTCCCTTAAAATTCGATTTGCGGCTAAACTACTTGCCCCAGCGACTTAAAAATTATATATTCGTGATCTTGGAACTGCCACCTTTTAATCCATGTAACGAATGACACGAAAAACTAATTTAAAAAAAAATGGACGTTTTTATCTTTAAACGCGTTTTCCGGCTAAACTATGCGTCCTAGACCCATCAAACTTTACACTTATTCTGTCCCTTAAAATTCGATTTGCGGCTAAACTACTTGCCCCAGCGACTTAAAAATTATATATTCGTGATCTTGGAACTGCCACCTTTTAATCCATGTAACGAATGACACGAAAAACTAATTTTAAAAAAATTGGACATTTTTATCTTTAAACGCGTTTTCCGGCTAAACTATGCGTCCTAGACCCATCAAACTTTACACTTTTTCTGTCCCTTAAAATTCGATTTGCGGCTAAACTACTTGCCCCAGCGACTTAAAAATTATATATTCGTGATCTTGGAACTGCCACCTTTTAATCCATGTAACGAATGACACGAAAAACTAATTTTAAAAAAATTGGACATTTTTATCTTTAAACGCGTTTTCCGGCTAAACTATGCGTCCTAGACCCATCAAACTTTACATTTTATCTGTCCCTTAAAATTCGATTTGCGGCTAAACTACTTGCCCCAGCGACTTTAAAATTATATATTCGTGATCTTGGAACTGCCACCTTTTAATCCATGTAACGAATGACACGAAAAACTAATTTTAAAAAAATTGGACATTTTTATCTTTAAACGCGTTTTCCGGCTAAACTATGCGTCCTAGACCCATCAAACTTTACACTTTTTCTGTCCCTTAAAATTCGATTTGCGGCTAAACTACTTGCCCCAGCGACTTAAAAATTATATATTCGTGATCTTGGAACTGCCACCTTTTAATCAATGTAACGAATGACACGAAAAACTAATTTTAAAAAAATTGGACATTTTTATCTTTAAACGCGTTTTCCGGCTAAACTATGCGTCCTAGACCCATCAAACTTTACACTTTTTCTGTCCCTTAAAATTCGATTTGCGGCTAAACTACTTGCCCCAGCGACTTAAAATTATATATTCGTGATCTTGGAACTGCCACCTTTTAATCCATGTAACGAATGACACGAAAAACTAATTTTAAAAAAATTGGACATTTTTATCTTTAAACGCGTTTTCCGGCTAAACTATGCGTCCTAGACCCATCAAACTTTACACTTTTTCTGTCCCTTAAAATTCGATTTGCGGCTAAACTACTTGCCCCAGCGACTTAAAAATTATATATTCGTGATCTTGGAACTGCCACCTTTTAATCCATGTAACGAATGACACGAAAAACTAATTTTAAAAAAAATGGACGTTTTTATCTTTAAACGCGTTTTCCGGCTAAACTATGCGTCCTAGACCCATCAAACTTTACACTTTTTCTGTCCCTTAAAATTCGATTTGCGGCTAAACTACTTGCCCCAGCGACTTAAAAATTATATATTCGTGATCTTGGAACTGCCACCTTTTAATCCATGTAACGAATGACACGAAAAACTAATTTTAAAAAAAATGGACGTTTTTATCTTTAAACGCGTTTTCCGGCTAAACTATGCGTCCTAGACCCATCAAACTTTACACTTATTCTGTCCCTTAAAATTCGATTTGCGGCTAAACTACTTGCCCCAGCGACTTAAAAATTATATATTCGTGATCTTGGAACTGCCACCTTTTAATCCATGTAACGAATGACACGAAAAACTAATTTTAAAAAAATTGGACATTTTTATCTTTAAACGCGTTTTCCGGCTAAACTATGCGTCCTAGACCCATCAAACTTTACACTTTTTCTGTCCCTTAAAATTCGATTTGCGGCTAAACTACTTGCCCCAGCGACTTAAAAATTATATATTCGTGATCTTGGAACTGCCACCTTTTAATCCATGTAACGAATGACACGAAAAACTAATTTTAAAAAAATTGGACATTTTTATCTTTAAACGCGTTTTCCGGCTAAACTATGCGTCCTAGACCCATCAAACTTTACATTTTATCTGTCCCTTAAAATTCGATTTGCGGCTAAACTACTTGCCCCAGCGACTTAAAAATTATATATTCGTGATCTTGGAACTGCCACCTTTTAATCCATGTAACGAATGACACGAAAAACTAATTTTAAAAAAATTGGACATTTTTATCTTTAAACGCGTTTTCCGGCTAAACTATGCGTCCTAGACCCATCAAACTTTACACTTTTTCTGTCCCTTAAAATTCGATTTGCGGCTAAACTACTTGCCCCAGCGACTTAAAAATTATATATTCGTGATCTTGGAACTGCCACCTTTTAATCAATGTAACGAATGACACGAAAAACTAATTTTAAAAAAATTGGACATTTTTGTCTTTAAACGCGTTTTCCGGCTAAACTATGCGTCCTAGACCCATCAAACTTTACACTTTTTCTGTCCCTTAAAATTCGATTTGCGGCTAAACTACTTGCCCCAGCGACTTAAAAATTATATATTCGTGATCTTGGAACTGCAACCTTTTAATCCATGTAACGAATGACACGAAAAACTAATTTTAAAATAATTGGACATTTTTATCTTTAAACGCGTTTTCCGGCTAAACTATGCGTCCTAGACCCATCAAACTTTACACTTTTTCTGTCCCTTAAAATTCGATTTGCGGCTAAACTACTTGCCCCAGCGACTTAAAAATTATATATTCGTGATCTTGGAACTGCCACCTTTTAATCCATGTAACGAATGACACGAAAAACTAATTTTAAAAAAATTGGACATTTTTATCTTTAAACGCGTTTTCCGGCTAAACTATGCGTCCTAGACCCATCAAACTTTACACTTTTTCTGTCCCTTAAAATTCGATTTGCGGCTAAATTACTTGCCCCAGCGAATTAAAAATTATATATTCGTGATCTTGGAACTGCCACCTTTTAATCCATGTAACGAATGACACGAAAAACTAATTTTAAAAAAATTGGACATTTTTATCTTTAAACGCGTTTTCCGGCTAAACTATGCGTCCTAGACCCATCAAACTTTACACTTTTTCTGTCCCTTAAAATTCGATTTGCGGCTAAACTACTTGCCCCAGCGACTTAAAAATTATATATTCGTGATCTTGGAACTGTAACCTTTTAATCCATGTAACGAATGACACGAAAAACTAATTTTAAAAAAATTGGACATTTTTATCTTTAAACGCGTTTTCCGGCTAAACTATGCGTCCTAGACCCATCAAACTTTACAATTTTTCGGTCCCTTAAAATTCGATTTGCGGCTAAACTACTTGCCCCAGCGACTTAAAAATTATATATTCGTGATCTTGGAACTGCCACCTTTTCATCCATGTAACGAATGACACGAAAAACTAATTTTAAAAAAATTGGACATTTTTATCTTTAAACGCGTTTTCCGGCTAAACTATGCGTCCTAGACCCATCAAACTTTACACTTTTTCTGTCCCTTAAAATTCGATTTGCGGCTAAACTACTTGCCCCAGCGACTTAAAAATTATATAATCGTGATCTTGGAACTGCCACCTTTTAATGAATGACACGAAAAACTAATTTTAAAAAAATTGGACATTTTTATCTTTAAACGCGTTTTCCGGCTAAACTATGCGTCCTAGACCCATCAAACTTTACACTTTTTCTGTCCCTTAAAATTCGATTTGCGGCTAAACTACTTGCCCCAGCGACTTAAAAATTATATATTCGTGATCTTGGAACTGCCACCTTTTAATCCATGTAACGAATGACACGAAAAACTAATTTTAAAAAAATTGGACGTTTTTATCTTTAAACGCGTTTTCCGGCTAAACTATGCGTCCTAGACCCATCAAACTTTACACTTTTTCTGTCCCTTAAAATTCGATTTGCGGCTAAACTACTTGCCCCAGCGACTTAAAAATTATATATTCGTGATCTTGGAACTGCCACCTTTTCATCCATGTAACGAATGACACGAAAAACTAATTTTAAAAAAATTGGACATTTTTATCTTTAAACGCGTTTTCCGGCTAAACTATGCGTCCTAGACCCATCAAACTTTACATTTTATCTGTCCCTTAAAATTCGATTTGCGGCTAAACTACTTGCCCCAGCGACTTAAAAATTATATATTCGTGATCTTGGAACTGCCACCTTTTAATCCATGTAACGAATGACACGAAAAACTAATTTTAAAAAAATTGGACATTTTTATCTTTAAACGCGTTTTCCGGCTAAACTATGCGTCCTAGACCCATCAAACTTTACACTTTTTCTGTCCCTTAAAATTCGATTTGCGGCTAAACTATTTGCCCCAGCGACTTAAAAATTATATATTCGTGATCTTGGAACTGCCACCTTTTAATCCATGTAACGAATGACACGAAAAACTAATTTTAAAAAAATTGGACATTTTTGTCTTTAAACGCGTTTTCCGGCTAAACTATGCGTCCTAGACCCATCAAACTTTACACTTTTTCTGTCCCTTAAAATTCGATTTGCGGCTAAGCTACTTGCCCCAGCGACTTAAAAATTATATATTCGTGATCTTGGAACTGCCACCTTTTAATCCATGTAACGAATGACACGAAAAACTAATTTTAAAAAAATTGGACATTTTTATCTTTAAACGCGTTTTCCGGCTAAACTATGCGTCCTAGACCCATCAAACTTTACACTTTTTCTGTCCCTTAAAATTCGATTTGCGGCTAAACTACTTGCTCCAGCGACTTAAAAATTATATATTCGTGATCTTGGAACTGCCACCTTTTAATCCATGTAACGAATGACACGAAAAACTAATTTTAAAAAAATTGGACATTTTTATCTTTAAACGCGTTTTCCGGCTAAACTATGCGTCCTAGACCCATCAAACTTTACACTTTTTCTGTCCCTTAAAATTCGATTTGCGGCTAAACTACTTGCCCCAGCGACTTAAAAATTATATATTCGTGATCTTGGAACTGCCACCTTTTAATCCATGTAACGAATGACACGAAAAACTAATTTTAAAATAATTGGACATTTTTATCTTTAAACGCGTTTTCCGGCTAAACTATGCGTCCTAGACCCATCAAACTTTACACTTTTTCTGTCCCTTAAAATTCGATTTGCGGCTAAACTACTTGCCCCAGCGACTTAAAAATTATATATTCGTGATCTTGGAACTGCCACCTTTTAATCCATGTAACGAATGACACGAAAAACTAATTTTAAAAAAATTGGACATTTTTATCTTTAAACGCGTTTTCCGGCTAAACTATGCGTCCTAGACCTATCAAACTTTACACTTTTTCTGTCCCTTAAAATTCGATTTGCGGCTAAACTACTTGCCCCAGCGACTTAAAAATTATATATTCGTGATCTTGGAACTGCCACCTTTTAATCCATGTAACGAATGACACGAAAAACTAATTTTAAAAAAATTGGACATTTTTATCTTTAAACGCGTTTTCCGGCTAAACTATGCGTCCTAAACCCATCAAACTTTACATTTTATCTGTCCCTTAAAATTCGATTTGCGGCTAAACTACTTGCCCCAGCGACTTAAAAATTATATATTCGTGATCTTGGAACTGCCACCTTTTAATCCATGTAACGAATGACACGAAAAACTAATTTAAAAAAAAATTGGACATTTTTATCTTTAAACGCGTTTTCCGGCTAAACTATGCGTCCTAGACCCATCAAACTTTACACTTTTTCTGTCCCTTAAAATTCGATTTGCGGCTAAACTACTTGCCCCAGCGACTTAAAAATTATATATTCGTGATCTTGGAACTGCCACCTTTTAATCCATGTAACGAATGACACGAAAAACTGATTTTAAAAAAATTGGACATTTTTATCTTTAAACGCGTTTTCCGGCTAAACTATGCGTCCTAGACCCATCAAACTTTACACTTTTTCTGTCCCTTAAAATTCGATTTGCGGATAAACTACTTGCCCCAGCGACTTAAAAATTATATATTCGTGATCTTGGAACTGCCACCTTTTAATCCATGTAACGAATGACACGAAAAACTAATTTTAAAAAAATTGGACATTTTTATCTTTAAACGCGTTTTCCGGCTAAACTATGCGTCCTAGACCCATCAAACTTTTCACTTTTTCTGTCCCTTAAAATTCGATTTGCGGCTAAACTACTTGCCCCAGCGACTTAAAAATTATATATTCGTGATCTTGGAACTGCCACCTTTTAATCCATGTAACGAATGACACGAAAAACTAATTTTAAAAAAATTGGACATTTTTATCTTTAAACGCATTTTCCGGCTAAACTATGCGTCCTAGACCCATCAAACTTTACACTTTTTCTGTCCCTTAAAATTCGATTTGCGGCTAAACTACTTGCCCCAGCGACTTAAAAATTATATATTCGTGATCTTGGAACTGCCACCTTTTAATCCATGTAACGAATGACACGAAAAACTAATTTAAAAAAAAATTGGACATTTTTATCTTTAAACGCGTTTTCCGGCTAAACTATGCGTCCTAAACCCATCAAACTTTACACTTTTTCTGTCCCTTAAAATTCGATTTGCGGCTAAACTACTTGCCCCAGCGACTTAAAAATTATATATTCGTGATCTTGGAACTGCCACCTTTTAATCCATGTAACGAATGACACGAAAAACTAATTTTAAAAAAATTGGACATTTTTATCTTTAAACGCGTTTTCCGGCTTAACTATGCGTCCTAGACCCATCAAACTTTACATTTTATCTGTCCCTTAAAATTCGATTTGCGGCTAAACTACTTGCCCCAGCGACTTAAAAATTATATATTCGTGATCTTGGAACTGCCACCTTTTAATCCATGTAACGAATGACACGAAAAACTAATTTTAAAAAAATTGGACATTTTTATCTTTAAACGCGTTTTCCGGCTAAACTATGCTTCCTAGACCCATCAAACTTTACACTTTTTCTGTCCCTTAAAATTCGATTTGCGGCTAAACTACTTGCCCCAGCGACTTAAAAATTATATATTCGTGATCTTAGAACTGCCACCTTTTAATCCATGTAACGAATGACACGAAAAACTAATTTTAAAAAAATTGGACATTTTTATCTTTAAACGCGTTTTCCGGCTAGACTATGCGTCCTAGACCCATCAAACTTTACACTTTTTCTGTCCCTTAAAATTCGATTTGCGGCTAAACTACTTGCCCCAGCGACTTAAAAATTATATAATCGTGATCTTGGAACTGCCACCTTTTAATCCATGTAACGAATGACACGAAAAACTAATTTTAAAAAAATTGGACATTTTTATCTTTAAACGCGTTTTCCGGCTAAACTATGCGTCCTAGACCCATCAAACTTTACACTTTTTCTGTCCCTTAAAATTCGATTTGCGGCTAAGCTACTTGCCCCAGCGACTTAAAAATTATATATTCGTGATCTTGGAACTGCCACCTTTTAATCCATGTAACGAATGACACGAAAAACTAATTTTAAAAAAAATTGGACATTTTTATCTTTAAACGCGTTTTCCGGCTAAACTATGCGTCCTAGACCCATCAAACTTTACATTTTATCTGTCCCTTAAAATTCGATTTGCGGCTAAACTACTTGCCCCAGCGACTTAAAAATTATATATTCGTGATCTTGGAACTGCCACCTTTTAATCCATGTAACGAATGACACGAAAAACTAATTTTAAAAAAATTGGACATTTTTATCTTTAAACGCGTTTTCCGGCTAAACTATGCGTCCTAGACCCATCAAACTTTACACTTTTTCTGTCCCTTAAAATTCGATTTGCGGCTAAACTACTTGCCCCAGCGACTTAAAAATTATATATTCGTGATCTTGGAACTGCCACCTTTTAATCCATGTAACGAATGACACGAAAAACTAATTTTAAAAAAATTGGACATTTTTATCTTTAAACGCGTTTTCCGGCTAAACTATGCGTCCTAGACCCATCAAACTTTTCACTTTTTCTGTCCTTTAAAATTCGATTTGCGGCTAAACTACTTGCCCCAGCGACTTAAAAATTATATATTCGTGATCTTGGAACTGCCACCTTTTAATCCATGTAACGAATGACACGAAAAACTAATTTTAAAAAAATTGGACATTTTTATCTTTAAACGCGTTTTCCGGCTAAACTATGCGTCCTAGACCCATCAAACTTTACACTTTTTCTGTCCCTTAAAATTCGATTTGCGGCTAAACTACTTGCCCCAGCGACTTAAAAATTATATATTCGTGATCTTGGAACTGCCACCTTTTAATCCATGTAACGAATGACACGAAAAACTAATTTAAAAAAAAATTGGACATTTTTATCTTTAAACGCGTTTTCCGGCTAAACTATGCGTCCTAGACCCATCAAACTTTACACTTTTTCTGTCCCTTAAAATTCGATTTGCGGCTAAACTACTTGCCCCAGCGACTTAAAAATTATATATTCGTGATCTTGGAACTGCCACCTTTTAATCCATGTAACGAATGACACGAAAAACTAATTTTAAAAAAATTGGACATTTTTATCTTTAAACGCGTTTTCCGGCTAAACTATGCGTCCTAGACCCATCAAACTTTACATTTTATCTGTCCCTTAAAATTCGATTTGCGGCTAAACTACTTGCCCCAGCGACTTAAAAATTATATATTCGTGATCTTGGAACTGCCACCTTTTAATCCATGTAACGAATGACACGAAAAACTAATTTTAAAAAAATTGGACATTTTTATCTTTAAACGCGTTTTCCGGCTAAACTATGCGTCCTAGACCCATCAAAATTTACATTTTATCTGTCCCTTAAAATTCGATTTGCGGCTAAACTACTTGCCCCAGCGACTTAAAAATTATATATTCGTGATCTTGGAACTGCCACCTTTTAATCCATGTAACGAATGACACGAAAAACTAATTTTAAAAAAATTGGACATTTTTATCTTTAAACGCGTTTTCCGGCTAAACTATGCGTCCTAGACCCATCAAACTTTACACTTTTTCTGTCTCTTAAAATTCGATTTGCGGCTAAACTACTTGCCCCAGCGACTTAAAAATTATATATTCGTGATCTTGAAACTGCCACCTTTTAATCCATGTAACGAATGACACGAAAAACTAATTTTAAAAAAATTGGACATTTTTATCTTTAAACGCGTTTTCCGGCTAAACTATGCGTCCTAGACCCATCAAACTTTACACTTTTTCTGTCCCTTAAAATTCGATTTGCGGCTAAACTACTTGCCCCAGCGACTTAAAAATTATATATTCGTGATCTTGGAACTGCCACCTTTTAATCCATGTAACGAATGACACGAAAAACTAATTTTAAAAAAATTGGACATTTTTATCTTTAAACGCGTTTTCCGGCTAAACTATGCGTCCTAGACCCATCAAACTTTACACTTTTTCTGTCCCTTAAAATTCGATTTGCGGCTAAACTACTTGCCCCAGCGACTTAAAAATTATATATTCGTGATCTTGGAACTGCCACCTTTTAATCCATGTAACGAATGACACGAAAAACCAATTTTTAAAAAAATTGGACATTTTTATCTTTAAACGCGTTTTCCGGCTAAACTATGCGTCCTAGACCCATCAAACTTTACACTTTTTCTGTCCCTTAAAATTCAATTTTCGGCTAAGCTACTTGCCCCAGCTACTTAAAAATTATATATTCGTGATCTTGGAACTGCCACCTTTTAATCCATGTAACGAATGACACGAAAAACTAATTTTAAAAAAATTGGACATTTTTATCTTTAAACGCGTTTTCCGGCTAAACTATGCGTCCTAGACCCATCAAACTTTACACTTTTTCTGTCCCTTAAAATTCGATTTGCGGCTAAACTACTTGCCCCAGCGACTTAAAAATTATATATTCGTGATCTTGGAACTGCCACCTTTTAATCCATGTAACGAATGACACGAAAAACTAATTTTAAAAAAATTGGACATTTTTATCTTTAAACGCGTTTTCCGGCTAAACTATGCGTCCTAGACCCATCAAACTTTACACTTTTTCTGTCCCTTAAAATTCGATTTGCGGCTAAACTACTTGCCCCAGCGACTTAAAAATTATATATTCGTGATCTTGGAACTGCCACCTTTTAATCCATGTAACGAATGACACGAAAAACTAATTTTAAAAAAATTGGACATTTTTATCTTTAAACGCGTTTTCCGGCTAAACTATGCGTCCTAGACCCATCAAACTTTACACTTTTTCTGTCCCTTAAAATTCGATTTGCGGCTAAGCTACTTGCCCCGGCGACTTAAAAATTATATATTCGTGATGTTGGAACTGCCACCTTTTAATCCATGTAACGAATGACACGAAAAACTAATTTAAAAAAAATTGGACATTTTTATCTTTAAACGCGTTTTCCGGCTAAACTATGCGTCCTAGACCCATCAAACTTTACACTTTTTCTGTCCCTTAAAATTCGATTTGCGGCTAAACTACTTGCCCCAGCGACTTAAAAATTATATATTCGTGATCTTGGAACTGCCACTTTTAATCCATGTAACGAATGACACGAAAAACTAATTTTAAAAAAATTGGACATTTTTATGTTTAAACGCGTTTTCCGGCTAAACTATGCGTCCTAGACCCATCAAACTTTACACTTTTTCTGTCCCTTAAAATTCGATTTGCGGCTAAACTACTTGCCCCAGCGACTTAAAAATTATATATTCGTGATCTTGGAACTGCCACCTTTTAATCCATGTAACGAATGACACGAAAAACTAATTTTAAAAAAATTGGACATTTTTATCTTTAAACGCGTTTTCCGGCTAAACTATGCGTCCTAGACCCATCAAACTTTACACTTTTTCTGTCCCTTAAAATTCGATTTGCGGCTACACTACTTGCCCCAGCGACTTAAAAATTATATATTCGTGATCTTGGAACTGCCACCTTTTAATCCATGTAACGAATGACACGAAAAACTAATTTTAAAAAAATTGGACATTTTTATCTTTAAACGCGTTTTCCGGCTAAACTATGCGTCCTAGACCCATCAAACTTTACACTTTTTCTGTCCCTTAAAATTCGATTTGCGGCTAAACTACTTGCCCCAGCGACTTAAAAATTATATATTCGTGATCTTGGAACTGCCACCTTTTAATCCATGTAACGAATGACACGAAAAACTAATTTTAAAAAAATTGGACATTTTTATGTTTAAACGCGTTTTCCGGCTAAACTATGCGTCCTAGACCCATCAAACTTTACACTTTTTCTGTCCCTTAAAATTCGATTTGCGGCTAAACTACTTGCCCCAGCGACTTAAAAATTATATATTCGTGATCTTGGAACTGCCACCTTTTAATCCATGTAACGAATGACACGAAAAACTAATTTTAAAAAAATTGGACATTTTTATCTTTAAACGCGTTTTCCGGCTAAACTATGCGTCCTAGACCCATCAAACTTTACACTTTTTCTGTCCCTTAAAATTCGATTTGCGGCTAAACTACTTGCCCCAGCGACTTAAAAATTATATATTCGTGATCTTGGAACTGCCACCTTTTAATCCATGTAACGAATGACACGAAAAACTAATTTTAAAAAAATTGGACATTTTTATCTTTAAACGCGTTTTCCGGCTAAACTATGCGTCCTAGACCCATCAAACTTTACACTTTTTCTGTCCCTTAAAATTCGATTTGCGGCTAAACTACTTGCCCCAGCGACTTAAAAATTATATATTCGTGATCTTGGAACTGCCACCTTTTAATCCATGTAACGAATGACACGAAAAACTAATTTTAAAAAAATTGGACATTTTTATCTTTAAACGCGTTTTCCGGCTAAACTATGCGTCCTAGACCCATCAAACTTTACACTTTTTCTGTCCCTTAAAATTCGATTTGCGGCTAAACTACTTGCCCCAGCGACTTAAAAATTATATATTCGTGATCTTGGAACTGCCACCTTTTAATCCATGTAACGAATGACACGAAAAACTAATTTTAAAAAAATTGGACATTTTTATCTTTAAACGCGTTTTCCGGCTAAACTATGCGTCCTAGACCCATCAAACTTTACACTTTTTCTGTCCCTTAAAATTCGATTTGCGGCTAAACTACTTGCCCCAGCGACTTAAAAATTATATATTCGTGATCTTGGAACTGCCACCTTTTAATCCATGTAACGAATGACACGAAAAACTAATTTTAAAAAAATTGGACATTTTTATCTTTAAACGCGTTTTCCGGCTAAACTATGCGTCCTAGACCCATCAAACTTTACACTTTTTCTGTTCCTTAAAATTCGATTTGCGGCTAAACTACTTGCCCCAGCGACTTAAAAATTATATATTCGTGATCTTGGAACTGCCACCTTTTAATCCATGTAACGAATGACACGAAAAACTAATTTTAAAAAAAATTGGACATTTTTATCTTTAAACGCGTTTTCCGGCTAAACTATGCATCCTAGACCCATCAAACTTTACACTTTTTCTGTCCCTTAAAATTCGATTTGCGGCTAAACTACTTGCCCCAGCGACTTAAGAATTATATATTCGTGATCTTGGAACTGCCACCTTTTAATCCATGTAACGAATGACACGAAAAACTAATTTTAAAAAAATTGGACATTTTTATGTTTAAACGCGTTTTCCGGCTAAACTATGCGTCCTAGACCCATCAAACTTTACACTTTTTCTGTCCCTTAAAATTCGATTTGCGGCTAAACTACTTGCCCCAGCGACTTAAAAATTATATATTCGTGATCTTGGAACTGCCACCTTTTAATCCATGTAACGAATGACACGAAAAACTAATTTTTAAAAAAATTGGACATTTTTATCTTTAAACGCGTTTTCCGGCTAAACTATGCGTCCTAGACCCATCAAACTTTACACTTTTTCTGTCCCTTAAAATTCGATTTGCGGCTAAACTACTTGCCCCAACGACTTAAAAATTATATATTCGTGATCTTGGAACTGCCACCTTTTAATCCATGTAACGAATGACACGAAAAACTAATTTTAAAAAAATTGGACATTTTTATCTTTAAACGCGTTTTCCGGCTAAACTATGCGTCCTAGACCCATCAAACTTTACACTTTTTTTGTCCCTTAAAATTCGATTTGCGGCTAAACTACTTGCCCCAGCGACTTAAAAATTATATATTCGTGATCTTGGAACTGCCACCTTTTAATCCATGTAACGAATGACACGAAAAACTAATTTTAAAAAAATTGGACATTTTTATCTTTAAACGCGTTTTGCGGCTAAACTATGCGTCCTAGACCCATCAAACTTTACACTTTTTCTGTCCCTTAAAATTCGATTTGCGGCTAAACTACTTGCCCCAGCGACTTAAAAATTATATATTCGTGATCTTGGAACTGCCACCTTTTAATCCATGTAACGAATGACACGAAAAACTAATTTTAAAAAAATTGGACATTTTTATCTTTAAACGCGTTTTCAGGCTAAACTATGCGTCCTAGACCCATCAAACTTTACACTTTTTCTGTTCCTTAAAATTCGATTTGCGGCTAAACTACTTGCCCCAGCGACTTAAAAATTATATATTCGTGATCTTGGAACGGCCACCTTTTAATCCATGTAACGAATGACACGAAAAACTAATTTAAAAAAAAATTGGACATTTTTATCTTTAAACGCGTTTTCCGGCTAAACTATGCGTCCTAGACCCATCAAACTTTACACTTTTTCTGTCCCTTAAAATTCGATTTGCGGCTAAACTACTTGCCCCAGCGACTTAAGAATTATATATTCGTGATCTTGGAACTGCCACCTTTTAATCCATGTAACGAATGACACGAAAAACTAATTTTAAAAAAATTGGACATTTTTATGTTTAAACGCGTTTTCCGGCTAAACTATGCGTCCTAGACCCATCAAACTTTACACTTTTTCTGTCCCTTAAAATTCGATTTGCGGCTAAACTACTTGCCCCAGCGACTTAAAAATTATATATTCGTGATCTTGGAACTGCCACCTTTTAATCCATGTAACGAATGACACGAAAAACTAATTTTATAAAAATTGGACATTTTTATCTTTAAACGCGTTTTCCGGCTAAACTATGCGTCCTAGACCCATCAAACTTTACACTTTGTCTGTCCCTTAAAATTCGATTTGCGGCTAAACTACTTGCCCCAGCGACTTAAAAATTATATATTCGTGATCTTGGAACTGCCACCTTTTAATCCATGTAACGAATGACACGAAAAACTAATTTTAAAAAAATTGGACATTTTTATCTTTAAACGCGTTTTCCGGCTAAACTATGCGTCCTAGACCCATCAAACTTTACACTTTTTCTGTCCCTTAAAATTCGATTTGCGGCTAAACTACTTGCCCCCGCGACTTAAAAATTATATATTCGTGATCTTGGAACTGCCACCTTTTAATCCATGTAACGAATGACACGAAAAACTAATTTTTAAAAATTGGACATTTTTATCTTTAAACGCGTTTTCCGGCTAAACTATGCGTCCTAGACCCATCAAACTTTACACTTTTTCTGTCCCTTAAAATTCGATTTGCGGCTAAACTACTTGCCCCAGCGACTTAAAAATTATATATTCGTGATCTTGGAACTGCCACCTTTTAATCCATGTAACGAATGACACGAAAAACGAATTTTAAAAAAATTGGACATTTTTATGTTTAAACGCGTTTTCCGGCTAAACTATGCGTCCTAGACCCATCAAACTTTACACTTTTTCTGTCCCTTAAAATTCGATTTGCGGCTAAACTACTTGCCCCAGCGACTTAAAAATTATATATTCGTGATCTTGGAACTGCCACCTTTTAATCCATGTAACGAATGACACGAAAAACTAATTTTAAAAAAATTGGACATTTTTATCTTTAAACGCATTTTCCGGCTAAACTATGCGTCCTAGACCCATCAAACTTTACACTTTTTCTGTCCCTTAAAATTCGATTTGCGGCTAAACTACTTGCCCCAGCGACTTAAAAATTATATATTCGTGATCTTGGAACTGCCACCTTTTAATCCATGTAACGAATGACACGAAAAACTAATTTTAAAAAAATTGGACATTTTTATCTTTAAACGCGTTTTCCGGCTAAACTATGCGTCCTAGACCCATCAAACTTTACACTTTTTCTGTCCCTTAAAATTCGATTTGCGGCTAAACTACTTGCCCCAGTGACTTAAAAATTATATATTCGTGATCTTGGAACTGCCACCTTTTAATCCATGTAACGAATGACACGAAAAACTAATTTTAAAAAAATTGGACATTTTTATCTTTAAACGCGTTTTCCGGCTAAACTATGCGTCCTAGACCCATCAAACTTTACACTTTTTCTGTCCCTTAAAATTCGATTTGCGGCTAAACTACTTGCCCCAGCGACTTAAAAATTATATACTCGTGATCTTGGAACTGCCACCTTTTAATCCATGTAACGAATGACACGAAAAACTAATTTTAAAAAAATTGGACATTTTTATCTTTCAACGCGTTTTCCGGCTAAACTATGCGTCCTAGACCCATCAAACTTTACACTTTTTCTGTCCCTTAAAATTCGATTTGCGGCTAAACTACTTGCCCCAGCGACTTAAAAATTATATATTCGTGATCTTGGAACTGCCACCTTTTAATCCATGTAACGAATGACACGAAAAACTAATTTTAAAAAAATTGGACATTTTTATCTTTAAACGCGTTTTCCGGCTAAACTATGCGTCCTAGACCCATCAAACTTTACACTTTTTCTGTCCCTTAAAATTCGATTTGCGGCTAAACTACTTGCCCCAGCGACTTAAAAATTATATATTCGTGATCTTGGAACTGCCACCTTTTAATCCATGTAACGAATGACACGAAAAACTAATTTTAAAAAAATTGGACATTTTTATCTTTAAACGCGTTTTCCGGCTAAACTATGCGTCCTAGACCCATCAAACTTTACACTTTTTCTGTTCCTTAAAATTCGATTTGCGGCTAAACTACTTGCCCCAGCGACTTAAAAATTATATATTCGTGATCTTGGAACTGCCACCTTTTAATCCATGTAACGAATGACACGAAAAACTAATTTTAAAAAAATTGGACATTTTTATCTTTAAACGCGTTTTCCGGCTAAACTATGCGTCCTAGACCCATCAAACTTTACACTTTTTCTGTCCCTTAAAATTCGATTTGCGGCTAAACTACTTGCCCCAGCGACTTAAAAATTATATATTCGTGATCTTGGAACTGCCACCTTTTAATCCATGTAACGAATGACACGAAAAACTAATTTTAAAAAAATTGGACATTTTTATCTTTAAACGCGTTTTCTGGCTAAACTATGCGTCCTAGACCCATCAAACTTTACACTTTTTCTGTCCCTTAAAATTCGATTTGCGGCTAAACTACTTGCCACAGCGACTTAAAAATTATATATTTGTGATCTTGGAACTGCCACCTTTTAATCCATGTAACGAATGACACGAAAAACTAATTTTAAAAAAATTGGACATTTTTATCTTTAAACGCGTTTTCCGGCTAAACTATGCGTCCTAGACCCATCAAACTTTACACTTTTTCTGTCCCTTAAAATTCGATTTGCGGCTAAACTACTTGCCCCAGCGACTTAAAAATTATATATTCGTGATCTTGGAACTGCCACCTTTTAATCCATGTAACGAATGACACGAAAAACTAATTTTAAAAAAATTGGACATTTTTATCTTTAAACGCGTTTTCCGGCTAAACTATGCGTCCTAGACCCATCAAACTTTACACTTTTTCTGTCCCTTAAAATTCGATTTGCGGCTAAACTACTTGCCCCAGCGACTTAAAAATTATATATTCGTGATCTTGGAACTGCCACCTTTTAATCCATGTAACGAATGACACGAAAAACTAATTTTAAAAAAATTGGACATTTTTATCTTTAAACGCGTTTTCCGGCTAAACTATGCGTCCTAGACACATCAAACTTTACACTTTTTCTGTCCCTTAAAATTCGATTTGCGGCTAAACTACTTGCCCCAGCGACTTAAAAATTATATATTCGTGATCTTGGAACTGCCACCTTTTAATCCATGTAACGAATGACACGAAAAACTAATTTTAAAAATATTGGACATTTTCATCTTTAAACGCGTTTTCCGGCTAAACTATGCGTCCTAGACCCATCAAACTTTACACTTTTTCTGTCCCTTAAAATTCGATTTGCGGCTAAACTACTTGCCCCAGCGACTTAAAAATTATATATTCGTGATCTTGGAACTGCCACCTTTTAATCCATGTAACGAATGACACGAAAAACTAATTTTAAAAAAATTGGACATTTTTATCTTTAAACGCGTTTTCCGGCTAAACTATGCGTCCTAGACCCATCAAACTTTACACTTTTTCTGTCCCTTAAAATTCGATTTGCGGCTAAACTACTTGCCCCAGCGACTTAAAAATTATATATTCGTGATCTTGGAACTGCCACCTTTTAATCCATGTAACGAATGACACGAAAAACTAATTTTAAAAAAATTGGACATTTTTATCTTTAAACGCGTTTTCCGGCTAAACTATGCGTCCTAGACCCATCAAACTTTACACTTTTTCTGTCCCTTAAAATTCGATTTGCGGCTAAACTACTTGCCCCAGCGACTTAAAAATTATATATTCGTGATCTTGGAACTGCCACCTTTTAATCCATGTAACGAATGACACGAAAAACTAATTTTAAAAAAATTGGACATTTTTATCTTTAAACGCGTTTTCCGGCTAAACTATGCGTCCTAGACCCATCAAACTTTACACTTTTTCTGTCCCTTAAAATTCGATTTGCGGCTAAACTACTTGCCCCAGCGACTTAAAAATTATATATTCGTGATCTTGGAACTGCCAAACTATGCGTCCTAGACCCATCAAACTTTACACTTTTTCTGTCCCTTAAAATTCGATTTGCGGCTAAACTACTTGCCCCAGCGACTTAAAAATTATATATTCGTGATCTTGGAACTGCCACCTTTTAATCCATGTAACGAATGACACGAAAAACTAATTTTATAAAAATTGGACATTTTTATCTTTAAACGCGTTTTCCGGCTAAACTATGCGTCCTAGACCCATCAAACTTTACACTTTTTCTGTCCCTTAAAATTCGATTTGCGGCTAAACTACTTGCCCCAGCGACTTAAAAATTATATATTCGTGATCTTGGAACTGCCACCTTTTAATCCATGTAACGAATGACACGAAAAACTAATTTTAAAAAAATTGGACATTTTTATCTTTAAACGCGTTTTCCGGCTAAACTATGCGTCCTAGACCCATCAAACTTTACACTTTTTCTGTCCCTTAAAATTCGATTTGCGGCTAAACTACTTGCCCCAGCGACTTAAAAATTATATATTCGTGATCTTGGAACTGCCACCTTTTAATCCATGTAACGAATGACACGAAAAACTAATTTTAAAAAAATTGGACATTTTTATCTTTAAACGCGTTTTCCGGCTAAACTATGCGTCCTAGACCCATCAAACTTTACACTTTTTCTGTCCCTTAAAATTCGATTTGCGGCTAAACTACTTGCCCCAGCGACTTAAAAATTATATATTCGTGATCTTGGAACTGCCACCTTTTAATCCATGTAACGAATGACACGAAAAACTAATTTTAAAAAAATTGGACATTTTTATCTTTAAACGCGTTTTCCGGCTAAACTATGCGTCCTAGACCCATCAAACTTTACACTTTTTCTGTCCCTTAAAATTCGATTTGCGGCTAAACTACTTGCCCCAGCGACTTAAAAATTATATATTCGTGATCTTGGAACTGCCACCTTTTAATCCATGTAACGAATGACACGAAAAACTAATTTTAAAAAAATTGGACATTTTTATCTTTAAACGCGTTTTCCGGCTAAACTATGCGTCCTAGACCCATCAAACTTTACACTTTTTCTTTCCCTTAAAATTCGATTTGCGGCTAAACTACTTGCCCCAGCGACTTAAAAATTATATATTCGTGATCTTGGAACTGCCACCTTTTAATCCATGTAACGAATGACACGAAAAACTAATTTTAAAAAAATTGGAAATTTTTATCTTTAAACGCGTTTTCCGCCTAAACTATGCGTCCTAGACCCATCAAACTTTACACTTTTTCTGTCCCTTAAAATTCGATTTGCGGCTAAACTACTTGCCCCAGCGACTTAAAAATTATATATTCGTGATCTTGGAACTGCCACCTTTTAATCCATGTAACGAATGACACGAAAAACTAATTTTAAAAAAATTGGACATTTTTATCTTTAAACGCGTTTTCCGGCTAAACTATGCGTCCTAGACCCATCAAACTTTACACTTTTTCTGTCCCTTAAAATTCGATTTGCGGCTAAACTACTTGCCCCAACGACTTAAAAATTATATATTCGTGATCTTGGAACTGCCACCTTTTAATCCATGTAACGAATGACACGAAAAACTAATATTAAAAAAAATGGACATTTTTATCTTTAAACGCGTTTTCCGGCTAAACTATGCGTCCTAGACCCATCAAACTTTACACTTTTTCTGTCCCTTAAAATTCGATTTGCGGCTAAACTACTTGCCCCAGCGACTTAAAAATTATATATTCGTAATCTTGGAACTGCCACCTTTTAATCCATGTAACGAATGACACGAAAAACTAATTTTAAAAAAATTGGACATTTTTATCTTTAAACGCGTTTTCCGGCTAAACTATGCGTCCTAGACCCATCAAACTTTACACTTTTTCTGTCCCTTAAAATTCGATTTGCGGCTAAACTACTTGCCCCAGCGACTTAAAAATTATATATTCGTGATCTTGGAACTGCCACCTTTTAATCCATGTAACGAATGACACGAAAAACTAATTTTAAAAAAATTGGACATTTTTATCTTTAAACGCGTTTTCCGGCTAAACTATGCGTCCTAGACCCATCAAACTTTACACTTTTTCTGTCCCTTAAAATTCGATTTGCGGCTAAACTACTTGCCCCAGCGACTTAAAAATTATATATTCGTGATCTTGGAACTGCCACCTTTTAATCCATGTAACGAATGACACGAAAAACTAATTTTAAAAAAATTGGAAATTTTTATCTTTAAACGCGTTTTCCGGCTAAACTATGCGTCCTAGACCCATCAAACTTTACACTTTTTCTGTCCCTTAAAATTCGATTTGCGGCTAAACTACTTGCCCCAGCGACTTAAAAATTATATATTCGTGATCTTGGAACTGCCACCTTTTAATCCATGTAACGAATGACACGAAAAACTAATTTTAAAAAAATTGGACATTTTTATCTTTAAACGCGTTTTCCGGCTAAACTATGCGTGCTAGACCCATCAAACTTTACACTTTTTCTGTCCCTTAAAATTCGATTTGCGGCTAAACTACTTGCCCCAGCGACTTAAAAATTATATATTCGTGATCTTGGAACTGCCACCTTTTAATCCATGTAACGAATGACACGAAAAACTAATTTTAAAAAAATTGGACATTTTTATCTTTAAACGCGTTTTCCGGCTAAACTATGCGTGCTAGACCCATCAAACTTTACACTTTTTCTGTCCCTTAAAATTCGATTTGCGGCTAAACTACTTGCCCCAGCGACTTAAAAATTATATATTCGTGATCTTGGAACTGCCACCTTTTAATCCATGTAACGAATGACACGAAAAACTAATTTTAAAAAAATTGGACATTTTTATCTTTAAACGCGTTTTCCGGCTAAACTATGCGTCCTAGACCCATCAAACTTTACACTTTTTCTGTCCCTTAAAATTCGATTTGCGGCTAAACTACTTGCCCCAGCGACTTAAAAATTATATATTCGTGATCTTGGAACTGCCACCTTTTAATCCATGTAACGAATGACACGAAAAACTAATTTTAAAAAAAATTGGAAATTTTTATCTTTAAACGCGTTTTCCGCCTAAACTATGCGTCCTAGACCCATCAAACTTTACACTTTTTCTGTCCCTTAAAATTCGATTTGCGGCTAAACTACTTGCCCCAGCGACTTAAAAATTATATATTCGTGATCTTGGAACTGCCACCTTTTAATCCATGTAACGAATGACACGAAAAACTAATTTTAAAAAAATTGGACATTTTTATCTTTAAACGCGTTTTCCGGCTAAAATATGCGTCCTAGACCCATCAAACTTTACACTTTTTCTGTCCCTTAAAATTCGATTTGCGGCTAAACTACTTGCCCCAGCGACTTAAAAATTATATATTCGTGATCTTGGAACTGCCACCTTTTAATCCATGTAACGAATGACACGAAAAACTAATTTTAAAAAAATTGGACATTTTTATCTTTAAACGCGTTTTCCGGCTAAACTATGCGTGCTAGACCCATCAAACTTTACACTTTTTCTGTCCCTTAAAATTCGATTTGCGGCTAAACTACTTGCCCCAGCGACTTAAAAATTATATATTCGTGATCTTGGAACTGCCACCTTTTAATCCATGTAACGAATGACACGAAAAACTAATTTTAAAAAAATTGGACATTTTTATCTTTAAACGCGTTTTCCGGCTAAACTATGCGTGCTAGACCCATCAAACTTTACACTTTTTCTGTCCCTTAAAATTCGATTTGCGGCTAAACTACTTGCCCCAGCGACTTAAAAATTATATATTCGTGATCTTGGAACTGCCACCTTTTAATCCATGTAACGAATGACACGAAAAACTAATTTTAAAAAAATTGGACATTTTTATCTTTAAACGCGTATTCCGGCTAAACTATGCGTCCTAGACCCATCAAACTTTACACTTTTTCTGTCCCTTAAAATTCGATTTGCGGCTAAACTACTTGCCCCAGCGACTTAAAAATTATATATTCGTGATCTTGGAACTGCCACCTTTTAATCCATGTAACGAATGACACGAAAAACTAATTTTAAAAAAATTGGACATTTTTATCTTTAAACGCGTTTTCCGGCTAAACTATGCGTCCTAGACCCATCAAACTTTACACTTTTTCTGTCCCTTAAAATTCGATTTGCGGCTAAACTACTTGCCCCAGCGACTTAAAAATTATATATTCGTGATCTTGGAACTGCCACCTTTTAATCCATGTAACGAATGACACGAAAAACTAATTTTAAAAAAATTGGACATTTTTATCTTTAAACGCGTTTTCCGGCTAAACTATGCGTCCTAGACCCATCAAACTTTACACTTTTTCTGTTCCTTAAAATTCGATTTGCGGCTAAACTACTTGCCCCAGCGACTTAAAAATTATATATTCGTGATCTTGGAACTGCCACCTTTTAATCCATGTAACGAATGACACGAAAAACTAATTTTAAAAAAAATTGGACATTTTTATCTTTAAACGCGTTTTCCGGCTAAACTATGCATCCTAGACCCATCAAACTTTACACTTTTTCTGTCCCTTAAAATTCGATTTGCGGCTAAACTACTTGCCCCAGCGACTTAAGAATTATATATTCGTGATCTTGGAACTGCCACCTTTTAATCCATGTAACGAATGACACGAAAAACTAATTTTAAAAAAATTGGACATTTTTATGTTTAAACGCGTTTTCCGGCTAAACTATGCGTCCTAGACCCATCAAACTTTACACTTTTTCTGTCCCTTAAAATTCGATTTGCGGCTAAACTACTTGCCCCAGCGACTTAAAAATTATATATTCGTGATCTTGGAACTGCCACCTTTTAATCCATGTAACGAATGACACGAAAAACTAATTTTAAAAAAATTGGACATTTTTATCTTTAAACGCGTTTTCCGGCTAAACTATGCGTCCTAGACCCATCAAACTTTACACTTTTTCTGTCCCTTAAAATTCGATTTGCGGCTAAACTACTTGCCCCAACGACTTAAAAATTATATATTCGTGATCTTGGAACTGCCACCTTTTAATCCATGTAACGAATGACACGAAAAACTAATTTTAAAAAAATTGGACATTTTTATCTTTAAACGCGTTTTCCGGCTAAACTATGCGTCCTAGACCCATCAAACTTTACACTTTTTCTGTCCCTTAAAATTCGATTTGCGGCTAAACTACTTGCCCCAGCGACTTAAGAATTATATATTCGTGATCTTGGAACTGCCACCTTTTAATCCATGTAACGAATGACACGAAAAACTAATTTTAAAAAAATTGGACATTTTTATGTTTAAACGCGTTTTCCGGCTAAACTATGCGTCCTAGACCCATCAAACTTTACACTTTTTCTGTCCCTTAAAATTCGATTTGCGGCTAAGCTACTTGCCCCAGCGACTTAAAAATTATATATTCGTGATCTTGGAACTGCCACCTTTTAATCCATGTAACGAATGACACGAAAAACTAATTTTATAAAAATTGGACATTTTTATCTTTAAACGCGTTTTCCGGCTAAACTATGCGTCCTAGACCCATCAAACTTTACACTTTGTCTGTCCCTTAAAATTCGATTTGCGGCTAAACTACTTGCCCCAGCGACTTAAAAATTATATATTCGTGATCTTGGAACTGCCACCTTTTAATCCATGTAACGAATGACACGAAAAACTAATTTTAAAAAAATTGGACATTTTTATCTTTAAACGCGTTTTCCGGCTAAACTATGCGTCCTAGACCCATCAAACTTTACACTTTTTCTGTCCCTTAAAATTCGATTTGCGGCTAAACTACTTGCCCCAGCGACTTAAAAATTATATATTCGTGATCTTGGAACTGCCACCTTTTAATCCATGTAACGAATGACACGAAAAACTAATTTTTTAAAATTGGACATTTTTATCTTTAAACGCGTTTTCCGGCTAAACTATGCGTCCTAGACCCATCAAACTTTACACTTTTTCTGTCCCTTAAAATTCGATTTGCGGCTAAACTACTTGCCCCAGCGACTTAAAAATTATATATTCGTGATCTTGGAACTGCCACCTTTTAATCCATGTAACGAATGACACGAAAAACGAATTTTAAAAAAATTGGACATTTTTATGTTTAAACGCGTTTTCCGGCTAAACTATGCGTCCTAGACCCATCAAACTTTACACTTTTTCTGTCCCTTAAAATTCGATTTGCGGCTAAACTACTTGCCCCAGCGACTTAAAAATTATATATTCGTGATCTTGGAACTGCCACCTTTTAATCCATGTAACGAATGACACGAAAAACTAATTTTAAAAAAATTGGACATTTTTATCTTTAAACGCATTTTCCGGCTAAACTATGCGTCCTAGACCCATCAAACTTTACACTTTTTCTGTCCCTTAAAATTCGATTTGCGGCTAAACTACTTGCCCCAGCGACTTAAAAATTATATATTCGTGATCTTGGAACTGCCACCTTTTAATCCATGTAACGAATGACACGAAAAACTAATTTTAAAAAAATTGGACATTTTTATCTTTAAACGCGTTTTCCGGCTAAACTATGCGTCCTAGACCCATCAAACTTTACACTTTTTCTGTCCCTTAAAATTCGATTTGCGGCTAAACTACTTGCCCCAGTGACTTAAAAATTATATATTCGTGATCTTGGAACTGCCACCTTTTAATCCATGTAACGAATGACACGAAAAACTAATTTTAAAAAAATTGGACATTTTTATCTTTAAACGCGTTTTCCGGCTAAACTATGCGTCCTAGACCCATCAAACTTTACACTTTTTCTGTCCCTTAAAATTCGATTTGCGGCTAAACTACTTGCCCCAGCGACTTAAAAATTATATACTCGTGATCTTGGAACTGCCACCTTTTAATCCATGTAACGAATGACACGAAAAACTAATTTTAAAAAAATTGGACATTTTTATCTTTAAACGCGTTTTCCGGCTAAACTATGCGTCCTAGACCCATCAAACTTTACACTTTTTCTGTCCCTTAAAATTCGATTTGCGGCTAAACTACTTGCCCCAGCGACTTAAAAATTATATATTCGTGATCTTGGAACTGCCACCTTTTAATCCATGTAACGAATGACACGAAAAACTAATTTTAAAAAAATTGGACATTTTTATCTTTAAACGCGTTTTCCGGCTAAACTATGCGTCCTAGACCCATCAAACTTTACACTTTTTCTGTCCCTTAAAATTCGATTTGCGGCTAAACTACTTGCCCCAGCGACTTAAAAATTATATATTCGTGATCTTGGAACTGCCACCTTTTAATCCATGTAACGAATGACACGAAAAACTAATTTTAAAAAAATTGGACATTTTTATCTTTAAACGCGTTTTCCGGCTAAACTATGCGTCCTAGACCCATCAAACTTTACACTTTTTCTGTTCCTTAAAATTCGATTTGCTGCTAAACTACTTGCCCCAGCGACTTAAAAATTATATATTCGTGATCTTGGAACTGCCACCTTTTAATCCATGTAACGAATGACACGAAAAACTAATTTTAAAAAAATTGGACATTTTTATCTTTAAACGCGTTTTCCGGCTAAACTATGCGTCCTAGACCCATCAAACTTTACACTTTTTCTGTCCCTTAAAATTCGATTTGCGGCTAAACTACTTGCCCCAGCGACTTAAAAATTATATATTCGTGATCTTGGAACTGCCACCTTTTAATCCATGTAACGAATGACACGAAAAACTAATTTTAAAAAAATTGGACATTTTTATCTTTAAACGCGTTTTCTGGCTAAACTATGCGTCCTAGACCCATCAAACTTTACACTTTTTCTGTCCCTTAAAATTCGATTTGCGGCTAAACTACTTGCCACAGCGACTTAAAAATTATATATTTGTGATCTTGGAACTGCCACCTTTTAATCCATGTAACGAATGACACGAAAAACTAATTTTAAAAAAATTGGACATTTTTATCTTTAAACGCGTTTTCCGGCTAAACTATGCGTCCTAGACCCATCAAACTTTACACTTTTTCTGTCCCTTAAAATTCGATTTGCGGCTAAACTACTTGCCCCAGCGACTTAAAAATTATATATTCGTGATCTTGGAACTGCCACCTTTTAATCCATGTAACGAATGACACGAAAAACTAATTTTAAAAAAATTGGACATTTTTATCTTTAAACGCGTTTTCCGGCTAAACTATGCGTCCTAGACCCATCAAACTTTACACTTTTTCTGTCCCTTAAAATTCGATTTGCGGCTAAACTACTTGCCCCAGCGACTTAAAAATTATATATTCGTGATCTTGGAACTGCCACCTTTTAATCCATGTAACGAATGACACGAAAAACTAATTTTAAAAAAATTGGACATTTTTATCTTTAAACGCGTTTTCCGGCTAAACTATGCGTCCTAGACACATCAAACTTTACACTTTTTCTGTCCCTTAAAATTCGATTTGCGGCTAAACTACTTGCCCCAGCGACTTAAAAATTATATATTCGTGATCTTGGAACTGCCACCTTTTAATCCATGTAACGAATGACACGAAAAACTAATTTTAAAAATATTGGACATTTTCATCTTTAAACGCGTTTTCCGGCTAAACTATGCGTCCTAGACCCATCAAACTTTACACTTTTTCTGTCCCTTAAAATTCGATTTGCGGCTAAACTACTTGCCCCAGCGACTTAAAAATTATATATTCGTGATCTTGGAACTGCCACCTTTTAATCCATGTAACGAATGACACGAAAAACTAATTTTAAAAAAATTGGACATTTTTATCTTTAAACGCGTTTTCCGGCTAAACTATGCGTCCTAGACCCATCAAACTTTACACTTTTTCTGTCCCTTAAAATTCGATTTGCGGCTAAACTACTTGCCCCAGCGACTTAAAAATTATATATTCGTGATCTTGGAACTGCCACCTTTTAATCCATGTAACGAATGACACGAAAAACTAATTTTAAAAAAATTGGACATTTTTATCTTTAAACGCGTTTTCCGGCTAAACTATGCGTCCTAGACCCATCAAACTTTACACTTTTTCTGTCCCTTAAAATTCGATTTGCGGCTAAACTACTTGCCCCAGCGACTTAAAAATTATATATTCGTGATCTTGGAACTGCCACCTTTTAATCCATGTAACGAATGACACGAAAAACTAATTTTAAAAAAATTGGACATTTTTATCTTTAAACGCGTTTTCCGGCTAAACTATGCGTCCTAGACCCATCAAACTTTACACTTTTTCTGTCCCTTAAAATTCGATTTGCGGCTAAACTACTTGCCCCAGCGACTTAAAAATTATATATTCGTGATCTTGGAACTGCCACCTTTTAATCCATGTAACGAATGACACGAAAAACTAATTTTAAAAAAATTGGACATTTTTATCTTTAAACGCGTTTTCCGGCTAAACTATGCGTCCTAGACCCATCAAACTTTACACTTTTTCTGTCCCTTAAAATTCGATTTGCGGCTAAACTACTTGCCCCAGCGACTTAAAAATTATATATTCGTGATCTTGGAACTGCCAAACTATGCGTCCTAGACCCATCAAACTTTACACTTTTTCTGTCCCTTAAAATTCGATTTGCGGCTAAACTACTTGCCCCAGCGACTTAAAAATTATATATTCGTGATCTTGGAACTGCCACCTTTTAATCCATGTAACGAATGACACGAAAAACTAATTTTATAAAAATTGGACATTTTTATCTTTAAACGCGTTTTCCGGCTAAACTATGCGTCCTAGACCCATCAAACTTTACACTTTTTCTGTCCCTTAAAATTCGATTTGCGGCTAAACTACTTGCCCCAGCGACTTAAAAATTATATATTCGTGATCTTGGAACTGCCACCTTTTAATCCATGTAACGAATGACACGAAAAACTAATTTTAAAAAAATTGGACATTTTTATCTTTAAACGCGTTTTCCGGCTAAACTATGCGTCCTAGACCCATCAAACTTTACACTTTTTCTGTCCCTTAAAATTCGATTTGCGGCTAAACTACTTGCCCCAGCGACTTAAAAATTATATATTCGTGATCTTGGAACTGCCACCTTTTAATCCATGTAACGAATGACACGAAAAACTAATTTTAAAAAAATTGGACATTTTTATCTTTAAACGCGTTTTCCGGCTAAACTATGCGTCCTAGACCCATCAAACTTTACACTTTTTCTGTCCCTTAAAATTCGATTTGCGGCTAAACTACTTGCCCCAGCGACTTAAAAATTATATATTCGTGATCTTGGAACTGCCACCTTTTAATCCATGTAACGAATGACACGAAAAACTAATTTTAAAAAAATTGGACATTTTTATCTTTAAACGCGTTTTCCGGCTAAACTATGCGTCCTAGACCCATCAAACTTTACACTTTTTCTGTCCCTTAAAATTCGATTTGCGGCTAAACTACTTGCCCCAGCGACTTAAAAATTATATATTCGTGATCTTGGAACTGCCACCTTTTAATCCATGTAACGAATGACACGAAAAACTAATTTTAAAAAAATTGGACATTTTTATCTTTAAACGCGTTTTCCGGCTAAACTATGCGTCCTAGACCCATCAAACTTTACACTTTTTCTGTCCCTTAAAATTCGATTTGCGGCTAAACTACTTGCCCCAGCGACTTAAAAATTATATATTCGTGATCTTGGAACTGCCACCTTTTAATCCATGTAACGAATGACACGAAAAACTAATTTTAAAAAAATTGGAAATTTTTATCTTTAAACGCGTTTTCCGCCTAAACTATGCGTCCTAGACCCATCAAACTTTACACTTTTTCTGTCCCTTAAAATTCGATTTGCGGCTAAACTACTTGCCCCAGCGACTTAAAAATTATATATTCGTGATCTTGGAACTGCCACCTTTTAATCCATGTAACGAATGACACGAAAAACTAATTTTAAAAAAATTGGACATTTTTATCTTTAAACGCGTTTTCCGGCTAAACTATGCGTCCTAGACCCATCAAACTTTACACTTTTTCTGTCCCTTAAAATTCGATTTGCGGCTAAACTACTTGCCCCAACGACTTAGAAATTATATATTCGTGATCTTGGAACTGCCACCTTTTAATCCATGTAACGAATGACACGAAAAACTAATATTAAAAAAAATGGACATTTTTATCTTTAAACGCGTTTTCCGGCTAAACTATGCGTCCTAGACCCATCAAACTTTACACTTTTTCTGTCCCTTAAAATTCGATTTGCGGCTAAATTACTTGCCCCAGCGACTTAAAAATTATATATTCGTGATCTTGGAACTGCCACCTTTTAATCCATGTAACGAATGACACGAAAAACTAATTTTAAAAAAATTGGACATTTTTATCTTTAAACGCGTTTTCCGGCTAAACTATGCGTCCTAGACCCATCAAACTTTACACTTTTTCTGTCCCTTAAAATTCGATTTGCGGCTAAACTACTTGCCCCAGCGACTTAAAAATTATATATTCGTGATCTTGGAACTGCCACCTTTTAATCCATGTAACGAATGACACGAAAAACTAATTTTAAAAAAATTGGACATTTTTATCTTTAAACGCGTTTTCCGGCTAAACTATGCGTCCTAGACCCATCAAACTTTACACTTTTTCTGTCCCTTAAAATTCGATTTGCGGCTAAACTACTTGCCCCAGCGACTTAAAAATTATATATTCGTGATCTTGGAACTGCCACCTCTTAATCCATGTAACGAATGATACGAAAAACTAATTTTAAAAAAATTGGACATTTTTATCTTTAAACGCGTTTTCCGGCTAAACTATGCGTCCTAGACCCATCAAACTTTACACTTTTTCTGTCCCTTAAAATTCGATTTGCGGCTAAACTACTTGCCCCAGCGACTTAAAAATTATATATTCGTAATCTTGGAACTGCCACCTTTTAATCCATGTAACGAATGACACGAAAAACTAATTTAAAAAAAATTGGACATTTTTATCTTTAAACGCGTTTTCCGGCTAAACTATGCGTCCTAGACCCATCAAACTTTACACTTTTTCTGTCCCTTAAAATTCGATTTGCGGCTAAACTACTTGCCCCAGCGACTTAAAAATTATATATTCGTGATCTTGGAACTGCCACCTTTTAATCCATGTAACGAATGACACGAAAAACTAATTTTAAAAAAATTGGACATTTTTATCTTTAAACGCGTTTTCCGGCTAAACTATGCGTCCTAGACCCATCAAACTTTACACTTTTTCTGTCCCTTAAAATTCGATTTGCGGCTAAACTACTTGCCCCAGCGACTTAAAAATTATATATTCGTGATCTTGGAACTGCCACCTTTTAATCCATGTAACGAATGACACGAAAAACTAATTTAAAAAAAATTGGACATTTTTATCTTTAAACGCGTTTTCCGGCTAAACTATGCGTCCTAGACCCATCAAACTTTACACTTTTTCTGTCCCTTAAAATTCGATTTGCGGCTAAACTACTTGCCCCAGCGACTTAAAAATTATATATTCGTGATCTTGGAACTGCCACCTTTTAATCCATGTAACGAATGACACGAAAAACTAATTTTAAAAAAATTGGACATTTTTATCTTTAAACGCGTTTTCCGGCTAAACTATGCGTGCTAGACCCATCAAACTTTACACTTTTTCTGTCCCTTAAAATTCGATTTGCGGCTAAACTACTTGCCCCAGCGACTTAAAAATTATATATTCGTGATCTTGGAACTGCCACCTTTTAATCCATGTAACGAATGACACGAAAAACTAATTTTAAAAAAATTGGACATTTTTATCTTTAAACGCGTTTTCCGGCTAAACTATGCGTGCTAGACCCATCAAACTTTACACTTTTTCTGTCCCTTAAAATTCGATTTGCGGCTAAACTACTTGCCCCAGCGACTTAAAAATTATATATTCGTGATCTTGGAACTGCCACCTTTTAATCCATGTAACGAATGACACGAAAAACTAATTTTAAAAAAATTGGACATTTTTATCTTTAAACGCGTTTTCCGGCTAAATTATGCGTCCTAGACCCATCAAACTTTACACTTTTTCTGTCCCTTAAAATTCGATTTGCGGCTAAACTACTTGCCCCAGCGACTTAAAAATTATATATTCGTGATCTTGGAACTGCCACCTTTTAATCCATGTAACGAATGACACGAAAAACTAATTTTAAAAAAAATTGGAAATTTTTATCTTTAAACGCGTTTTCCGCCTAAACTATGCGTCCTAGACCCATCAAACTTTACACTTTTTCTGTCCCTTAAAATTCGATTTGCGGCTAAACTACTTGCCCCAGCGACTTAAAAATTATATATTAGTGATCTTGGAACTGCCACCTTTTAATCCATGTAACGAATGACACGAAAAACTAATTTTAAAAAAATTGGACATTTTTATCTTTAAACGCGTTTTCCGGCTAAACTATGCGTCCTAGACCCATCAAACTTTACACTTTTTCTGTCCCTTAAAATTCGATTTGCGGCTAAACTACTTGCCCCAGCGACTTAAAAATTATATATTCGTGATCTTGGAACTGCCACCTTTTAATCCATGTAACGAATGACACGAAAAACTAATTTTAAAAAAATTGGACATTTTTATCTTTAAACGCGTTTTCCGGCTAAACTATGCGTGCTAGACCCATCAAACTTTACACTTTTTCTGTCCCTTAAAATTCGATTTGCGGCTAAACTACTTGCCCCAGCGACTTAAAAATTATATATTCGTGATCTTGGAACTGCCACCTTTTAATCCATGTAACGAATGACACGAAAAACTAATTTTAAAAAAATTGGACATTTTTATCTTTAAACGCGTTTTCCGGCTAAACTATGCGTCCTAGACCCATCAAACTTTACACTTTTTCTGTCCCTTAAAATTCGATTTGCGGCTAAACTACTTGCCCCAGCGACTTAAAAATTATATATTCGTGATCTTGGAACTGCCACCTTTTAATCCATGTAACGAATGACACGAAAAACTAATTTTAAAAAAATTGGACATTTTTATCTTTAAACGCGTTTTCCGGCTAAACTATGCGTGCTAGACCCATCAAACTTTACACTTTTTCTGTCCCTTAAAATTCGATTTGCGGCTAAACTACTTGCCCCAGCGACTTAAAAATTATATATTCGTGATCTTGGAACTGCCACCTTTTAATCCATGTAACGAATGACACGAAAAAATAATTTTAAAAAAATTGGACATTTTTATCTTTAAACGCGTTTTCCGGCTAAACTATGCGTCCTAGACCCATCAAACTTTACACTTTTTCTGTCCTTTAAAATTCGATTTGCGGCTAAACTACTTGCCCCAGCGACTTAAAAATTATATATTCGTGATCTTGGAACTGCCACCTTTTAATCCATGTAACGAATGACACGAAAAACTAATTTTAAAAAAATTGGACATTTTTATCTTTAAACGCGTTTTCCGGCTAAACTATGCGTCCTAGACCCATCAAACTTTACACTTTTTCTGTCCCTTAAAATTCGATTTGCGGCTAAACTACTTGCCCCAGCGACTTAAAAATTATATATTCGTGATCTTGGAACTGCCACCTTTTAATCCATGTAACGAATGACACGAAAAACTAATTTTAAAAAAATTGGACATTTTTATCTTTAAACGCGTTTTCCGGCTAAACTATGCGTCCTAGACCCATCAAACTTTACACTTTTTCTGTCCCTTAAAATTCGATTTGCGGCTAAACTACTTGCCCCAGCGACTTAAAAATTATATATTCGTGATCTTGGAACTGCCACCTTTTAATCCATGTAACGAATGACACGAAAAACTAATTTTAAAAAAATTGGACATTTTTATCTTTAAACGCGTTTTTCGGCTAAACTATGTGTCCTAGACCCATCAAACTTTACACTTTTTCTGTCCCTTAAAATTCGATTTGCGGCTAAACTACTTGCCCCAGCGACTTAAAAATTATATATTCGTGATCTTGGAACTGCCACCTTTTAATCCATGTAACGAATGACACGAAAAACTAATTTTAAAAAAATTGGACATTTTTATCTTTAAACGCGTTTTCCGGCTAAACTATGCGTCCTAGACCCATCAAACTTTACACTTTTTCTGTCCCTTAAAATTCGATTTGCGGCTAAACTACTTGCCCCAGCGACTTAAAAATTATATATTCGTGATCTTGGAACTGCCACCTTTTAATCCATGTAACGAATGACACGAAAAACTAATTTTAAAAAAATTGGACATTTTTATCTTTAAACGCGTTTTCCGGCTAAACTATGCGTCCTAGACACATCAAACTTTACACTTTTTCTGTCCCTTAAAATTCGATTTGCGGCTAAACTACTTGCCCCAGCGACTTAAAAATTATATATTCGTGATCTTGGAACTGCCACCTTTTAATCCATGTAACGAATGACACGAAAAACTAATTTTAAAAATATTGGACATTTTCATCTTTAAACGGGTTTTCCGGCTAAACTATGCGTCCTAGACCCATCAAACTTTACACTTTTCCTGTCCCTTAAAATTCGATTTGCGGCTAAACTACTTGCCCCAGCGACTTAAAAATTATATATTCGTGATCTTGGAACTGCCACCTTTTAATCCATGTAACGAATGACACGAAAAACTAATTTTAAAAAAATTGGACATTTTTATCTTTAAACGCGTTTTCCGGCTAAACTATGCGTCCTAGACCCATCAAACTTTACACTTTTTCTGTCCCTTAAAATTCGATTTGCGGCTAAACTACTTGCCCCAGCGACTTAAAAATTATATATTCGTGATCTTGGAACTGCCAAACTATGCGTCCTAGACCCATCAAACTTTACACTTTTTCTGTCCCTTAAAATTCGATTTGCGGCTAAACTACTTGCCCCAGCGACTTAAAAATTATATATTCGTGATCTTGGAACTGCCACCTTTTAATCCATGTAACGAATGACACGAAAAACTAATTTTAAAAAAATTGGACATTTTTATCTTTAAACGCGTTTTCCGGCTAAACTATGCGTCCTAGACCCATCAAACTTTACACTTTTTCTGTCCCTTAAAATTCGATTTGCAGCTAAACTACTTGCCCCAGCGACTTAAAAATTATATATTCGTGATCTTGGAACTGCCACCTTTTAATGCATGTAACGAATGACACGAAAAACTAATTTTAAAAAAATTGGACATTTTTATCTTTAAACGCGTTTTCCGGCTAAACTATGCGTCCTAGACCCATCAAACTTTACACTTTTTCTGTCCCTTAAAATTCGATTTGCGGCTAAACTACTTGCCCCAGCGATTTAAAAATTATATATTCGTGATCTTGGAACTGCCACCTTTTAATCCATGTAACGAATGACACAAAAAACTAATTTTAAAAAAATTGGACATTTTTATCTTTAAACGCGTTTTCCGGCTAAACTATGCGTCCTAGACCCATCAAACTTTACACTTTTTCTGTCCCTTAAAATTCGATTTGCGGCTAAACTACTTGCCCCAGCGACTTAAAAATTATATATTCGTGATCTTGGAACTGCCACCTTTTAATCCATGTAACGAATGACACGAAAAACTAATTTTAAAAAAATTGGACATTTTTATCCTTAAACGCGTTTTCCGGCTAAACTATGCGTCCTAGACCCATCAAACTTTACACTTTTTCTGTCCCTTAAAATTCGATTTGCGGCTAAACTACTTGCCCCAGCGACTTAAAAATTATATATTCGTGATCTTGGAACTGCCACCTTTTAATCCATGTAACGAATGACACGAAAAATTAATTTAAAAAAATGGACATTTTTATCTTTAAACGCGTTTTCCGGCTAAACAATGCGTCCTAGACCCATCAAACTTTACACTTTTTCTGTCCCTTAAAATTCGATTTGCGGCTAAACTACTTGCCCCACCGACTTAAAAATTATATATTCGTGATCTTGGAACTGCCACCTTTTAATCCATGTAACGAATGACACGAAAAACTAATTTTAAAAAAATTGGACATTTTTATCTTTAAACGCGTTTTCCGGCTAAACTATGCGTCCTAGACCCATCAAACTTTACACTTTTTCTGTCCCTTAAAATTCGATTTGCGGCTAAACTACTTGCCCCAGCGTCTTAAAAATTATATATTCGTGATCTTGGAACTGCCACCTTTTAATCCATGTAACGAATGACACGAAAAACTAATTTTACAAAAATTGGACATTTTTATCTTTAAACGCGTTTTCCGGCTAAACTATGCGTCCTAGACCCATCAAACTTTACACTTTTTCTGTCCCTTAAAATTCGATTTGCGGCTAAACTACTTGCCCCAGCGACTTAAAAATTATATATTCGTGATCTTGGAACTGCCACCTTTTAATCCATGTAACGAATGACACGAAAAACTAATTTTAAAAAAATTGGACATTTTTATCTTTAAACGCGTTTTCCGGCTAAACTATGCGTCCTAGACCCATCAAACTTTACACTTTTTCTGTCCCTTAAAATTCGATTTGCGGCTAAACTACTTGCCCCAGCGACTTAAAAATTATATATTCGTGATCTTGGAACTGCCACCTTTTAATCCATGTAACGAATGACACGAAAAACTAATTTTAAAAAAATTGGACATTTTTATCTTTAAACGCGTTTTCCGGCTAAACTATGCGTCCTAGACCCATCAAACTTTACACTTTTTCTGTCCCTTAAAATTCGATTTGCGGCTAAACTACTTGCCCCAGCGATTTAAAAATTATATATTCGTGATTTTGGAACTGCCACCTTTTAATCCATGTAACGAATGACACGAAAAACTAATTTTAAAAAAATTGGACATTTTTATCTTTAAACGCGTTTTCCGGCTAAACTATGCGTCCTAGACCCATCAAACTTTACACTTTTTCTGTCCCTTAAAATTCGATTTGCGGCTAAACTACTTGCCCCAGCGACTTAAAAATTATATATTCGTGATCTTGGAACTGCCACCTTTTAATCCATGTAACGAATTGCACGAAAAACTAATTTTAAAAAAATTGGACGTTTTTATCTTTAAACGCGTTTTCCGGCTAAACTATGCGTCCTAGACACATCAAACTTTACACTTTTTCTGTCCCTTAAAATTCGATTTGCGGCTAAACTACTTGCCCCAGCGACTTAAAAATTATATATTCGTGATCTTGGAACTGCCACCTTTTAATCCATGTAACGAATGACACGAAAAACTAATTTTAAAAAAATTGGACATTTTTATCTTTAAACGCGTTTTCCGGCTAAACTATGCGTCCTAGACCCATCAAACTTTACACTTTTTCTGTCCCTTAAAATTCGATTTGCGGCTAAACTACTTGCCCCAGCGACTTAAAAATTATATATTCGTGATCTTGGAACTGCCACCTTTTAATCCATGTAACGAATGACACGAAAAACTAATTTTAAAAAAATTGGACATTTTTATCTTTAAACGCGTTTTCCGGCTAAACTATGCGTCCTAGACCCATCAAACTTTACACTTTTTCTGTCCCTTAAAATTCGATTTGCAGCTAAACTACTTGCCCCAGCGACTTAAAAATTATATATTCGTGATCTTGGAACTGCCACCTTTTAATGCATGTAACGAATGACACGAAAAACTAATTTTAAAAAAATTGGACATTTTTATCTTTAAACGCGTTTTCCGGCTAAACTATGCGTCCTAGACCCATCAAACTTTACACTTTTTCTGTCCCTTAAAATTCGATTTGCGGCTAAACTACTTGCCCCAGCGATTTAAAAATTATATATTCGTGATCTTGGAACTGCCACCTTTTAATCCATGTAACGAATGACACAAAAAACTAATTTTAAAAAAATTGGACATTTTTATCTTTAAACGCGTTTTCCGGCTAAACTATGCGTCCTAGACCCATCAAACTTTACACTTTTTCTGTCCCTTAAAATTCGATTTGCGGCTAAACTACTTGCCCCAGCGACTTAAAAATTATATATTCGTGATCTTGGAACTGCCACCTTTTAATCCATGTAACGAATGACACGAAAAACTAATTTTAAAAAAATTGGACATTTTTATCCTTAAACGCGTTTTCCGGCTAAACTATGCGTCCTAGACCCATCAAACTTTACACTTTTTCTGTCCCTTAAAATTCGATTTGCGGCTAAACTACTTGCCCCAGCGACTTAAAAATTATATATTCGTGATCTTGGAACTGCCACCTTTTAATCCATGTAACGAATGACACGAAAAACTAATTTAAAAAAATGGACATTTTTATCTTTAAACGCGTTTTCCGGCTAAACTATGCGTCCTAGACCCATCAAACTTTACACTTTTTCTGTCCCTTAAAATTCGATTTGCGGCTAAACTACTTGCCCCACCGACTTAAAAATTATATATTCGTGATCTTGGAACTGCCACCTTTTAATCCATGTAACGAATGACACGAAAAACTAATTTTAAAAAAATTGGACATTTTTATCTTTAAACGCGTTTTCCGGCTAAACTATGCGTCCTAGACCCATCAAACTTTACACTTTTTCTGTCCCTTAAAATTCGATTTGCGGCTAAACTACTTGCCCCAGCGTCTTAAAAATTATATATTCGTGATCTTGGAACTGCCACCTTTTAATCCATGTAACGAATGACACGAAAAACTAATTTTACAAAAATTGGACATTTTTATCTTTAAACGCGTTTTCCGGCTAAACTATGCGTCCTAGACCCATCAAACTTTACACTTTTTCTGTCCCTTAAAATTCGATTTGCGGCTAAACTACTTGCCCCAGCGACTTAAAAATTATATATTCGTGATCTTGGAACTGCCACCTTTTAATCCATGTAACGAATGACACGAAAAACTAATTTTAAAAAAATTGGACATTTTTATCTTTAAACGCGTTTTCCGGCTAAACTATGCGTCCTAGACCCATCAAACTTTACACTTTTTCTGTCCCTTAAAGTTCGATTTGCGGCTAAACTACTTGCCCCAGCGACTTAAAAATTATATATTCGTGATCTTGGAACTGCCACCTTTTAATCCATGTAACGAATGACACGAAAAACTAATTTTAAAAAAATTGGACATTTTTATCTTTAAACGCGTTTTCCGGCTAAACTATGCGTCCTAGACCCATCAAACTTTACACTTTTTCTGTCCCTTAAAATTCGATCTGCGGCTAAACTACTTGCCCCAGCGACTTAAAAATTATATATTCGTGATCTTGGAACTGCCACCTTTTAATCCATGTAACGAATGACACGAAAAACTAATTTTAAAAAAATTGGACATTTTTATCTTTAAACGCGTTTTCCGGCTAAACTATGCGTCCTAGACCCATCAAACTTTACACTTTTTGTGTCCTTTAAAATTCGATTTGCAGCTAAACTACTTGCCCCAGCGACTTAAAAATTATATATTCGTGATCTTGGAACTGCCACCTTTTAATCCATGTAACGAATGACACGAAAAACTAATTTTAAAAAAATTGGACATTTTTATCTTTAAACGCGTTTTCCGGCTAAACTATGCGTCCTAGACCCATCAAACTTTACACTTTTTCTGTCCCTTAAAATTCGATTTGCGGCTAAACTACTTGCCCCAGCGACTTAAAAATTATATATTCGTGATCTTGGAACTGCCACCTTTTAATCCATGTAACGAATGACACGAAAAACTAATTTTTAAAAAAATTGACATTTTTATCTTTAAACGCGTTTTCCGGCTAAACTATGCGTCCTAGACCCATCAAACTTTACACTTTTTCTGTCCCTTAAAATTCGATTTGCGGCTAAACTACTTGCCCCAGCGACTTAAAAATTATATATTCGTGATCTTGGAACTGCCACCTTTTAATCCATGTAACGAATGACACGAAAAACTAATTTTAAAAAAATTGGACATTTTTATCTTTAAACGCGTTTTCCGGCTAAACTATGCGTCCTAGACCCATCAAACTTTACACTTTTTCTGTCCCTTAAAATTCGATTTGCGGCTAAACTACTTGCCCCAGCGACTTAAAAATTATATATTCGTGATCTTGGAACTGCCACCTTTTAATCCATGTAACGAATGACACGAAAAACTAATTTTAAAAAAATTGGACATTTTTATATTTAAACGCTTTTTCCGGCTAAACTATGCGTCCTAGACCCATCAAACTTTACATTTTATCTGTCCCTTAAAATTCGATTTGCGGCTAAACTACTTGCCCCAGCGACTTAAAAATTATATATTCGTGATCTTGGAACTGCCACCTTTTAATCCATGTAACGAATGACACGAAAAACTAATTTTAAAAAAATTGGACATTTTTATCTTTAAACGCGTTTTCCGGCTAAACTATGCGTCCTAGACCCATCAAACTTTACACTTTTTCTGTCTCTTAAAATTCGATTTGCGGCTAAACTACTTGCCCCAGCGACTTAAAAATTATATATTCGTGATCTTGGAACTGCCACCTTTTAATCCATGTAACGAATGACACGAAAAACTAATTTTAAAAAAATTGGACATTTTTATCTTTAAACGCGTTTTCCGGCTAAACTATGCGTCCTAGACCCATCAAACTTTACACTTTTTCTGTCCCTTAAAATTCGATTTGCGGCTAAACTACTTGCCCCAGCGACTTAAAAATTATATATTCGTGATCTTGGAACTGCCACCTTTTAATCCATGTAACGAATGACACGAAAAACTAATTTTAAAAAAATTGGACATTTTTATCTTTAAACGCGTTTTCCGGCTAAACTATGCGTCCTAGACCCATCAAACTTTACACTTTTTCTGTCCCTTAAAATTCGATTTGCGGCTTAACTACTTGCCCCAGCGACTTAAAAATTATATATTCGTGATCTTGGAACTGCCACCTTTTAATCCACGTAACGAATGACACGAAAAACTTATTTTAAAAAAATTGGACATTTTTATCTTTAAACGCGTTTTCCGGCTAAACTATGCGTCCTAGACCCATCAAACTTTACACTTTTTCTGTCCCTTAAAATTCGATTTGCGGCTAAACTACTTGCCCCAGCGACTTAAAAATTATATATTCGTGATCTTGGAACTGCCACCTTTTAATCCATGTAACGAATGACACGAAAAACTAATTTTAAAAAAATTGGACATTTTTATCTTTAAACGCGTTTTCCGGCTAAACTATGCGTCCTAGACCCATCAAACTTTACACTTTTTCTGTCCCTTAAAATTCGATTTGCGGCTAAACTACTTGCCCCAGCGACTTAAAAATTATATATTCGTGATTTTGGAACTGCCACCTTTTAATCCATGTAACGAATGACACGAAAAACTAATTTTAAAAAAATTGGACGTTTTTATCTTTAAACGCGTTTTCCGGCTAAGCTATGCGTCCTAGACCCATCAAACTTTACACTTTTTCTGTCCCTTAAAATTCGATTTGCGGCTAAACTACTTGCCCCAGCGACTTAAAAATTATATATTCGTGATCTTGGAACTGCCACCTTTTAATCCATGTAACGAATGACACGAAAAACTAATTTTAAAAAAATTGGACATTTTTATCTTTAAACGCGTTTTCCGGCTAAACTATGCGTCCTAGACCCATCAAACTTTACACTTTTTCTGTCCCTTAAAATTCGATTTGCGGCTAAACTACTTGCCCCAGCGACTTAAAAATTATATATTCGTGATCTTGGAACTGCCACCTTTTAATCCATGTAACGAATGACACGAAAAACTAATTTTAAAAAAAATTGGACATTTTTATCTTTAAACGCGTTTTCCGGCTAAACTATGCGTCCTAGACCCATCAAACTTTACACTTTTTCTGTCCCTTAAAATTCGATTTGCGGCTAAACTACTTGCCCCAGCGACTTAAAAATTATATATTCGTGATCTTGGAACTGCCACCTTTTAATCCATGTAACGAATGACACGAAAAACTAATTTTAAAAAAATTGGACAATTTTATCTTTAAACGCGTTTTCCGGCTAAACTATGCGTCCTAGACCCATCAAACTTTACACTTTTTCTGTCCCTTAAAATTCGATTTGCGGCTAAACTACTTGCCCCAGCGACTTAAAAATTATATACTCGTGATCTTGGAACTGCTACCTTTTAATCCATGTAACGAATGACACGAAAAACTAATTTTAAAAAAATTGGACATTTTTATCTTTAAACGCGTTTTCCGGCTAAATTATGCGTCCTAGACCCATCAAACTTTACACTTTTTCTGTCCCTTAAAATTCGATTTGCGGCTAAACTACTTGCCCCAGCGACTTAAAAATTATATATTCGTGATCTTGGAACTGCCACCTTTTAATCCATGTAACGAATGACACGAAAAACTAATTTTAAAAAAATTGGACATTTTTATCTTTAAACGCGTTTTCCGGCTAAACTATGCGTCCTAGACCCATCAAACTTTACACTTTTTCTGTCCCTTAAAATTCGATTTGCGGCTAAACTACTTGCCCCAGCGACTTAAAAATTATATATTCGTGATCTTGGAACTGCCACCTTTTAATCCATGTAACGAATGACACGAAAAACTAATTTTAAAAAAATTGGACATTTTTATCTTTAAATGCGTTTTCCGGCTAAACTATGCGTCCTAGACCCATCAAACTTTACACTTTTTATGTCCCTTAAAATTCGATTTGCGGCTAAACTACTTGCCCCAGCGACTTAAAAATTATATATTCGTGATCTTGGAACTGCCACCTTTTAATCCATGTAACGAATGACACGAAAAACTAATTTTAAAAAAATTGGACATTTTTATCTTTAAACGCGTTTTCCGGCTAAACTATGCGTCCTAGACCCATCAAACTTTACACTTTTTCTGTCCCTTAAAATTCGATTTGCGGCTAAACTACTTGCCCCAGCGACTTAAAAATTATATATTCGTGATCTTGGAACTGCCACCTTTTAATCCATGTAACGAATGACACGAAAAACTAATTTTAAAAAAATTGGACATTTTTATCTTTAAACGCGTTTTCCGGCTAAACTATGCGTCCTAGACCCATCAAACTTTACACTTTTTCTGTCCCTTAAAATTCGATTTGCGGCTAAACTACTTGCCCCAGCGACTTAAAAATTATATATTCGTGATCTTGGAACTGCCACCTTTTAATCCATGTAACGAATGACACGAAAAACTAATTTTAAAAAAATTGGACATTTTTATCTTTAAACGCGTTTTCCGGCTAAACTATGCGTCCTAGACCCATCAAACTTTACACTTTTTCTGTCCCTTAAAATTCGATTTGCGGCTAAACTACTTGCCCCAGCGACTTAAAAATTATATATACGTGATCTTGGAACTGCCACCTTTTAATCCATGTAACGAATGACACGAAAAACTAATTTTAAAAAAATTGGACATTTTTATCTTTAAACGCGTTTTCCGGCTAAACTATGCGTCCTAGACCCATCAAACTTTACACTTTTTCTGTCCCTTAAAATTCGATTTGCGGCTAAACTACTTGCCCCAGCGACTTGAAAATTATATATTCGTGATCTTGGAACTGCCACCTTTTAATCCATGTAACGAATGACACGAAAAACTAATTTTAAAAAAATTGGACATTTTTATCTTTAAACGCGTTTTCCGGCTAAATTATGCGTCCTAGACCCATCAAACTTTACACTTTTTCTGTCCCTTAAAATTCGATTTGCGGCTAAACTACTTGCCCCAGCGACTTAAAAATTATATATTCGTGATCTTGGAACTGCCACCTTTTAATCCATGTAACGAATGACACGAAAAACTAATTTTAAAAAAATTGGACATTTTTATCTTTAAACGCGTTTTCCGGCTAAACTATGCGTCCTAGACCCATCAAACTTTACACTTTTTCTGTCCCTTAAAATTCGATTTGCGGCTAAACTACTTGCCCCAGCGACTTAAAAATTATATATTCGTGATCTTGGAACTGCCACCTTTTAATCCATGTAACGAATGACACGAAAAACTAATTTTAAAAAAATTGGACATTTTTATCTTTAAATGCGTTTTCCGGCTAAACTATGCGTCCTAGACCCATCAAACTTTACACTTTTTCTGTCCCTTAAAATTCGATTTGCGGCTAAACTACTTGCCCCAGCGACTTAAAAATTATATATTCGTGATCTTGGAACTGCCACCTTTTAATCCATGTAACGAATGACACGAAAAACTAATTTTAAAAAAATTGGACATTTTTATCTTTAAACGCGTTTTCCGGCTAAACTATGCGTCCTAGACCCATCAAACTTTACACTTTTTCTGTCCCTTAAAATTCGATTTGCGGCTAAACAACTTGCCCCAGCGACTTAAAAATTATATATTCGTGATCTTGGAACTGCCACCTTTTAATCCATGTAACGAATGACACGAAAAACTAATTTTAAAAAAATTGGACATTTTTATCTTTAAACGCGTATTCCGGCTAAACTATGCGTCCTAGACCCATCAAACTTTACACTTTTTCTGTCCCTTAAAATTCGATTTGCGGCTAAACTACTTGCCCCAGCGACTTAAAAATTATATATTCGTGATCTTGGAACTGCCACCTTTTAATCCATGTAACGAATGACACGAAAAACTAATTTTAAAAAAATTGGACATTTTTATCTTTAAACGCGTTTTCCGGCTAAACTATGCGTCCTAGACCCATCAAACTTTACACTTTTTCTGTCCCTTAAAATTCGATTTGCGGCTAAACTACTTGCCCCAGCGACTTAAAAATTATATATTCGTGATCTTGGAACTGCCACCTTTTAATCCATGTAACGAATGACACGAAAAACTAATTTTTAAAAAATTGGACATTTTTATCTTTAAACGCGTTTTCCGGCTAAACTATGCGTCCTAGACCCATCAAACTTTACACTTTTTCTGTCCCTTAAAATTCGATTTGCGGCTAAACTACTTGCCCCAGCGACTTAAAAATTATATATTCGTGATCTTGGAACTGCCACCTTTTAATCCATGTAACGAATGACACGAAAAACTAATTTTAAAAAAATTGGACATTTTTATCTTTAAACGCGTTTTCCGGCTAAACTATGCGTCCTAGACCCATCAAACTTTACACTTTTTCTGTCCCTTAAAATTCGATTTGCGGCTAAACTACTTGCCCCAGCGACTTAAAAATTATATATTCGTGATCTTGGAACTGCCACCTTTTAATCCATGTAACGAATGACACGAAAAACTAATTTTAAAAAAATTGGACATTTTTATCTTTAAACGCGTTTTCCGGCTAAACTATGAGTCCTAGACCCATCAAACTTTACACTTTTTCTGTCCCTTAAAATTCGATTTGCGGCTAAACTACTTGCCCCAGCGACTTAAAAATTATATATTCGTGATCTTGGAACTGCCACCTTTTAATCCATGTAACGAATGACACGAAAAACTAATTTTAAAAAAATTGGATATTTTTATCTTTAAACGCGTTTTCCGGCTAAACTATGCGTCCTAGACCCATCAAACTTTACACTTTTTCTGTCCCTTAAAATTCGATTTGCGGCTAAACTACTTGCCCCAGCGACTTAAAAATTATATATTCGTGATCTTGGAACTGCCACCTTTTAATCCATGTAACGAATGACACGAAAAACTAATTTTAAAAAAAATGGACATTTTTATCTTTAAACGCGTTTTCCGGCTAAACTATGCGTCCTAGACCCATCAAACTTTACACTGTTTCTGTCCCTTAAAATTCGATTTGCGGCTAAACTACTTGCCCCAGCGACTTAAAAATTATATATTCGTGATCTTGGAACTGCCACCTTTTAATCCATGTAACGAATGACACGAAAAACTAATTTTAAAAAAATTGGACATTTTTATCTTTAAACGCGTTTTCCGGCTAAACTATGCGTCCTAGACCCATCAAACTTTACACTTTTTCTGTCCCTTAAAATTTGATTTGCGGCTAAACTACTTGCCCCAACGACTTAAAAATTATATATTCGTGATCTTGGAACTGCCACCTTTTAATCCATGTAACGAATGACACGAAAAACTAATTTTAAAAAAATTGGACATTTTTATCTTTAAACGCGTTTTCCGGCTAAACTATGCGTCCTAGACCCATCAAACTTTACACTTTTTCTGTCCCTTAAAATTCGATTTGCGGCTAAACTACTTGCCCCAGCGACTTAAAAATTATATATTCGTGATCTTGGAACTGCCACCTTTTAATCCATGTAACGAATGACACAAAAAACTAATTTTAAAAAAATTGGACATTTTTATCTTTAAACGCGTTTTCCGGCTAAACTATGCGTCCTAGACCCATCAAACTTTACACTTTTTCTGTCCCTTAAAATTCGATTTGCGGCTAAACTACTTGCCCCAGCGACTTAAAAATTATATATTCGTGATCTTGGAACTGCCACCTTTTAATCCATGTAACGAATGACACGAAAAACTAATTTTAAAAAAATTGGACATTTTTATCTTTAAACGCGTTTTCCGGCTAAACTATGCGTCCTAGACCCATCAAACTTTACACTTTTTCTGTCCCTTAAAATTCGATTTGCGGCTAAACTACTTGCCCCAGCGACTTAAAAATTATATATTCGTGATCTTGGAACTGCCACCTTTTAATCCATGTAACGAATGACACGAAAAACTAATTTTAAAAAAATTGGACATTTTTATCTTTAAACGCGTTTTCCGGCTAAACTATGCGTCCTAGACCCATCAAACTTTACACTTTTTCTGTCCCTTAAAATTCGATTTGCGGCTAAACTACTTCCCCCAGCGACTTAAAAATTATATATTCGTGATCTTGGAACTGCCACCTTTTAATCCATGTAACGAATGACACGAAAAACTAATTTTAAAAAAATTGGACATTTTTATCTTTAAACGCGTTTTCCGGCTAAACTATGCTTCCTAGACCCATCAAACTTTACACTTTTTCTGTCCCTTAAAATTCGATTTGCGGCTAAACTACTTGCCCCAGCGACTTAAAAATTATATATTCGTGATCTTGGAACTGCCACCTTTTAATCCATGTAACGAATGACACGAAAAACTAATTTTAAAAAAATTGGACATTTTTATCTTTTAACGCGTTTTCCGGCTAAACTATGCGTCCTAGACCCATCAAACTTTACACTTTTTCTGTCCCTTAAAATTCGATTTGCGGCTAAACTACTTGCCCCAGCGACTTAAAAATTATATATTCGTGATCTTGGAACTGCCACCTTTTAATCCATGTAACGAATGACACGAAAAACTAATTTTAAAAAAATTGGACATTTTTATCTTTAAACGCGTTTTCCGGCTAAACTATGCGTCCTAGACCCATCAAACTTTACACTTTTTCTGTCCCTTAAAATTCGATTTGCGGCTAAACTACTTGCCCCAGCGACTTAAAAATTATATATTCGTGATCTTGGAACTGCCACCTTTTAATCCATGTAACGAATGACACAAAAAACTAATTTTAAAAAAATTGGACATTTTTATCTTTAAACGCGTTTTCCGGCTAAACTATGCGTCCTAGACCCATCAAACTTTACACTTTTTCTGTCCCTTAAAATTCGATTTGCGGCTAAACTACTTGCCCCAGCGACTTAAAAATTATATATTCGTGATCTTGGAACTGCCACCTTTTAATCCATGTAACGAATGACACGAAAAACTAATTTTAAAAAAATTGGACATTTTTATCTTTAAACGCGTTTACCGGCTAAACTATGCGTCCTAGACCCATCAAACTTTACACTTTTTCTGTCCCTTAAAATTCGATTTGCGGCTAAACTACTTGCCCCAGCGACTTAAAAATTATATATTCGTGATCTAGGAACTGCCACCTTTTAATCCATGTAACGAATGACACGAAAAACTAATTTTAAAAAAATTGGACATTTTTATCTTTAAACGCGTTTTCCGGCTAAACTATGCGTCCTAGACCCATCAAACTTTACACTTTTTCTGTCCCTTAAAATTCGACTTGCGGCTAAACTACTTGCCCCAGCGACTTAAAAATTATATATTCGTGATCTTGGAACTGCCACCTTTTAATCCATGTAACGAATGACACGAAAAACTAATTTAAAAAAAATTGGACATTTTTATCTTTAAACGCGTTTTCCGGCTAAACTATGCGTCCTAGACCCATCAAACTTTACACTTTTTCTGTCCCTTAAAATTCGATTTGCGGCTAAACTACTTGCCCCAAGCGATTTAAAAATTATATATTCGTGATCTTGGAACTGCCACCTTTTAATCCATGTAACGAATGACACGAAAAACTAATTTTAAAAAAATTGGACATTTTTATCTTTAAACGCGTTTTCCGGCTAAACTATGCGTCCTAGACCCATCAAACTTTAAACTTTTTCTGTCCCTTAAAATTCGATTTGCGGCTAAACTACTTGCCCCAGCGACTTAAAAATTATATATTCGTGATCTTGGAACTGCCACCTTTTAATCCATGTAACGAATGACACGAAAAACTAATTTTAAAAAAATTGGACATTTTTATCTTTAAACGCGTTTTCCGGCTAAACTATGCGTCCTAGACCCATCAAACTTTACACTTTTTCTGTCCCTTAAAATTCGATTTGCGGCTAAACTACTTGCCCCAGCGACTTAAAAATTATATATTCGTGATCTTGGAACTGCCACCTTTTAATCCATGTAACGAATGACACGAAAAACTAATTTTAAAAAAATTTGACATTCTTATCTTTAAACGCGTTTTCCGGCTAAACTATGCGTCCTAGACCCATCAAACTTTACACTTTTTCTGTCCCTTAAAATTCGATTTGCGGCTAAACTACTTGCCCCAGCGACTTAAAAATTATATATTCGTGATCTTGGAACTGCCACCTTTTAATCCATGTAACGAATGACACGAAAAACTAATTTTAAAAAATTGGACATTTTTATCTTTAAACGCTTTTTCCGGCTAAACTATGCGTCCTAGACCCATCAAACTTTACACTTTTTCTGTCCCTTAAAATTCGATTTGCGGCTAAACTACTTGCCCCAGCGACTTAAAAATTATATATTCGTGATCTTGGAACTGCCACCTTTTAATCCATGTAACGAATGACACGAAAAACTAATTTTAAAAAAATTGGACATTTTTATCTTTAAACGCGTTTTCCGGCTAAACTATGCGTCCTAGACCCATCAAACTTTACACTTTTTCTGTCCCTTAAAATTCGATTTGCGGCTAAACTACTTGCCCCAGCGACTTAAAAATTATATATTCGTGATCTTATAACTGCCACCTTTTAATCCATGTAACGAATGACACGAAAAACTAATTTTAAAAAAATTGGACATTTTTATCTTTAAACGCGTTTTCCGACTAAACTATGCGTCCTAGACCCATCAAACTTTACACTTTTTCTGTCCCTTAAAATTCGATTTGCGGCTAAACTACTTGCCCCAGCGACTTAAAAATTATATATTCGTGATCTTATAACTGCCACCTTTTAATCCATGTAACGAATGACACGAAAAACTAATTTTTAAAAAATTGGACATTTTTATCTTTAAACGCGTTTTCCGGCATTTTTATCTTTAAACGCGTTTTCCGGCTAGACCCATCAAACTTTACACTTTTTCTGTCCCTTAAAATTCGATTTGCGGCTAAACTACTTGCCCCAGCGACTTAAAAATTATATATTCGTGATCTTGGAACTGCCACCTTTTAATCCATGTAACGAATGACACGAAAAACTAATTTTAAAAAAATTGGACATTTTTATCTTTAAACGCGTTTTCCGGCTAAACTATGCGTCCTAGACCCATCAAACTTTACACTTTTTCTGTCCCTTAAAATTCGATTTGCGGCTAAACTACTTGCCCCAGCGACTTAAAAATTATATATTCGTGATCTTGGAACTGCCACCTTTTAATCCATGTAACGAATGACACGAAAAACTAATTTTAAAAAAATTGGACATTTTTATCTTTAAACGCGTTTTCCGGCTAAACTATGCGTCCTAGACCCATCAAACTTTACACTTTTTCTGTCCCTTAAAATTCGATTTGCGGCTAAACTACTTGCCCCAGCGACTTAAAAATTATATATTCGTGATCTTGGAACTGCCACCTTTTAATATATGTAACGAATGACACGAAAAACTAATTTTAAAAAAATTGGACATTTTTATCTTTAAACGCGTTTTCCGGCTAAACTATGCATCCTAGACCCATCAAACTTTACACTTTTTCTGTCCCTTAAAATTCGATTTGCGGCTAAACTACTTGCCCCAGCGACTTAAAAATTATATATTCGTGATCTTGGAACTGCCACCTTTTAATCCATGTAACGAATGATACGAAAAACTAATTTTAAAAAAAGTGGACATTTTTATCTTTAAACGCGTTTTCCGGTAAACTATGCGTCCTAGACCCATCAAACTTTACACTTTTTCTGTCCCTTAAAATTCGATTTGCGGCTAAACTACTTGCCCCAGCGACTTAAAAATTATATATTCGTGATCTTGGAACTGCCACCTTTTAATCCATGTAACGAATGACACGAAAAACTAATTTTAAAAAAATTGGACATTTTTATCTTTAAACGCGTTTTCCGGCTAAACTATGCGTCCTAGACCCATCAAACTTTACACTTTTTCTGTCCCTTAAAATTCGATTTGCGGCTAAACTACTTGCCCCAGCGACTTAAAAATTATATATTCGTGATCTTGGAACTGCCACCTTTTAATCCATGTAACGAATGACACGAAAAACTAATTTTAAAATAAATTGCACGTTTTTATCTTTAAACGCGTTTTCCGGCTAAACTATGCGTCCTAGACCCATCAAACTTTACACTTTTTCTGTCCCTTAAAATTCGATTTGCGGCTAAACTACTTGCCCCAGCGACTTAAAAATTATATATTCGTGATCTTGGAACTGCCACCTTCTAATCCATGTAACGAATGACACGAAAAACTAATTTTAAAAAAATTGGACATTTTTATCTTTAAACGCGTTTTTCGGCTAAACTATGCTACCTAGACCCATCAAACTTTACACTTTTTCTGTCCCTTAAAATTCGATTTGCGGCTAAACTACTTGCCCCAGCGACTTAAAAATTATATATTCGTGATCTTGGAACTGCCACCTTTTAATCCATGTAACGAATGACACGAAAAACTAATTTTAAAAAAATTGGACATTTTTATCTTTAAACGCGTTTTCCGGCTAAACTATGCGTCCTAGACCCATCAAACTTTACACTTTTTCTGTCCCTTAAAATTCGATTTGCGGCTAAACTACTTGCCCCAGCGACTTAAAAATTATATATTCGTGATCTTGGAACTGCCACCTTTTAATCCATGTAACGAATGACACGAAAAACTAATTTTAAAAAAATTGGACATTTTTATCTTTAAACGCGTTTTCCGGCTAAACTATGCCTCCTAGACCCATCAAACTTTACACTTTTTCTGTCCCTTAAAATTCGATTTGCGGCTAAACTACTTGCCCCAGCGACTTAAAAATTATATATTCGTGATCTTGGAACTGCCACCTTTTAACCCATGTAACGAATGACACGAAAAACTAATTTTAAAAAAATTGGACATTTTTATCTTTAAACGCGTTTTCCGGCTAAACTATGAGTCCTAGACCCATCAAACTTTACACTTTTTCTGTCCCTTAAAATTCGATTTGCGGCTAAGCTACTTGCCCCAGCGACTTAAAAATTATATATTCGTGATCTTGGAACTGCCACCTTTTAATCCATGTAACGAATGACACGAAAAACTAATTTTAAAAAAATTGGACATTTTTATCTTTAAACGTGTTTTCCGGCTAAACTATGCGTCCTAGACCCATCAAACTTTACACTTTTTCTGTCCCTTAAAATTCGATTTGCGGCTAAACTACTTGCCCCAGCGACTTAAAAATTATATATTCGTGATCTTGGAACTGCCACCTTTTAATCCATGTAACGAATGACACGAAAAACTAATTTTAAAAAAATTGGACATTTTTATCTTTAAACGCGTTTTCCGGCTAAACTATGCGTCCTAGACCCATCAAACTTTACACTTTTTCTGTCCCTTAAAATTCGATTTGCGGCTAAACTACTTGCCCCAGCGACTTAAAAATTATATATTCGTGATCTTGGAACTGCCACCTTTTAATCCATGTAACGAATGACACGAAAAACTAATTTTAAAAAAATTGGACATTTTTATCTTTAAACGCGTTTTCCGGCTAAACTATGCGTCCTAGACCCATCAAACTTTACACTTTTTCTGTCCCTTAAAATTCGATTTGCGGCTAAACTACTTGCCCCAGCGACTTAAAAATTATATATTCGTGATCTTGGAACTGCCACCTTTTAATCCATGAAACGAATGACACGAAAAACTAATTTTAAAAAAATTGGACATTTTTATATTTAGTCGAGTTTTCCGGCTAAACTATGCGTCCTAGACCCATCAAACTTTACACTTTTTCTGTCCCTTAAAATTCGATTTGCGGCTAAACTACTTGCCCCAGCGACTTAAAAATTATATATTCGTGATCTTGGAACTGCCACCTTTTAATCCATGTAACGAATGACACGAAAAACTAATTTTAAAAAAATTGGACATTTGTATCTTTAAACGCGTTTTCCGGCTAAGCTATGCGTCCTAGACCCATCAAACTTTACACTTTTTCTGTCCCTTAAAATTCGATTTGCGGCTAAACTACTTGCCCCAGCGACTTAAAAATTATATATTCGTGATCTTGGAACTGCCACCTTTTAATCCATGTAACGAATGACACGAAAAACTAATTTTAAAAAAATTGGACATTTTTATCTTTAAACGCGTTTTCCGGCTAAACTATGCGTCCTAGACCCATCAAACTTTACACTTTTTCTGTCCCTTAAAATTCGATTTGCGGCTAAACTACTTGCCCCAGCGACTTAAAAATTATATATTCGTGATCTTGGAACTGCCACCTTTTAATCCATGTAACGAATGACACGAAAAACTAATTTTAAAAAAATTGGACATTTTTATCTTTAAACGCGTTTTCCGGCTAAACTATGCGTCCTAGACCCATCAAACTTTACACTTTTTCTGTCCCTTAAAATTCGATTTGCGGCTAAACTACTTGCCCCAGCGACTTAAAAATTATATATTCGTGATCTTGGAACTGCCACCTTTTAATCCATGTAACGAATGACACGAAAAACTAATTTTAAAAAAATTGGACATTTTTATATTTAAACGAGTTTTCCGGCTAAACTATGCGTCCTAGACCCATCAAACTTTACACTTTTTCTGTCCCTTAAAATTCGATTTGCGGCTAAACTACTTGCCCCAGCGACTTAAAAATTATATATTCGTGATCTTGGAACTGCCACCTTTTAATCCATGTAACGAATGACACGAAAAACTAATTTTAAAAAAATTGGACATTTTTATCTTTAAACGCGTTTTCCGGCTAAACTATGCGTCCTAGACCCATCAAACTTTACACTTTTTCTGTCCCTTAAAATTCGATTTGCGGCTAAACTACTTGCCCCAGCGACTTAAAAATTATATATTCGTGATCTTGGAACTGCCACCTTTTAATCCATGTAACGAATGACACGAAAAACTAATTTTAAAAAAATTGGACATTTGTATCTTTAAACGCGTTTTCCGGCTAAACTATGCGTCCTAGACCCATCAAACTTTACACTTTTTCTGTCCCTTAAAATTCGATTTGCGGCTAAACTACTTGCCCCAGCGACTTAAAAATTATATATTCGTGATCTTGGAACTGCCACCTTTTAATCCATGTAACGAATGACACGAAAAACTAATTTTAAAAAAATTGGACATTTTTATCTTTAAACGCGTTTTCCGGCTAAACTATGCGTCCTAGACCCATCAAACTTTACACTTTTTCTGTCCCTTAAAATTCGATTTGCGGCTAAACTACTTGCCCCAGCGACTTAAAAATTATATATTCGTGATCTCGGAACTGCCACCTTTTAATCCATGTAACGAATGACACGAAAAACTAATTTTAAAAAAATTGGACATTTTTATCTTTAAACGCGTTTTCCGGCTAAACTATGCGTCCTAGACCCATCAAACTTTACACTTTTTCTGTCCCTTAAAATTCGATTTGCGGCTAAACTACTTGCCCCAGCGACTTAAAAATTATATATTCGTGATCTTGGAACTGCCACCTTTTAATCCATGTAACGAATGACACGAAAAACTAATTTTAAAAAAATTGGACATTTTTATCTTTAAACGCGTTTTCCGGCTAAACTATGCGTCCTAGACCCATCAAACTTTACACTTTTTCTGTCCCTTAAAATTCGATTTGCGGCTAAACTACTTGCCCCAGCGACTTAAAAATTATATATTCGTGATCTTGGAACTGCCACCTTTTAATCCATGTAACGAATGACACGAAAAACTAATTTTAAAAAAATTGGACATTTTTATCTTTAAACGCCTTTTCCTGCTAAACTATGCGTCCTAGACCCATCAAACTTTACACTTTTTCTGTCCCTTAAAATTCGATTTGCGGCTAAACTACTTGCCCCAGCGACATAAAAATTATATATTCGTGATCTTGGAACTGCCACCTTTTAATCCATGTAACGAATGACACGAAAAACTAATTTTAAAAAAATTGGACATTTTTATCTTTAAACGCGTTTTCCGGCTAAACTATGCGTCCTAGACCCATCAAACTTTACACTTTTTCTGTCCCTTAAAATTCGATTTGCGGCTAAACTACTTGCCCCAGCGACTTAAAAATTATATATTCGTGATCTTGGAACTGCCACCTTTTAATCCATGTAACGAATGACACGAAAAACTAATTTTAAAAAAATTGGACATTTTTATCTTTAAACGCGTTTTCCGGCTAAACTATGCGTCCTAGACCCATCAAACTTTACACTTTTTCTGTCCCTTAAAATTCGATTTGCGGCTAAACTACTTGCCCCAGCGACTTAAAAATTATATATTCGTGATCTTGGAACTGCCACCTTTTAATCCATGTAACGAATGACACGAAAAACTAATTTTAAAAAAATTAGACATTTTTATCTTTAAACGCGTTTTCCGGCTAAACTATGCGTCCTAGACCCATCAAACTTTACACTTTTTCTGTCCCTTAAAATTCGATTTGCGGCTAAACTACTTGCCCCAGCGACTTAAAAATTATATATTCGTGATCTTGGAACTGCCACCTTTTAATCCATGTAACGAATGACACGAAAAACTAATTTTAAAAAAATTGGACATTTTTATTCTTAAACGCGTTTTCCGGCTAAACTATGCGTCCTAGACCCATCAAACTTTACACTTTTTCTGTCCCTTAAAATTCGATTTGCGGCTAAACTACTTGCCCCAGCGACTTAAAAATTATATATTCGTGATCTTGGAACTGCCACCTTTTAATCCATGTAACGAATGACACGAAAAACTAATTTTAAAAAAATTGGATAATTTTTATCTTTAAACGCGTTTTCCGGCTAAACTATGCGTCCTAGACCCATCAAACTTTACACTTTTTCTGTCCCTTAAAATTCGATTTGCGGCTAAACTACTTGCCCCAGCGACTTAAAAATTATATATTCGTGATCTTGGAACTGCCACCTTTTAATCCATGTAACGAATGACACGAAAAACTAATTTTAAAAAAAAAATGGACATTTTTATCTTTAAACGCGTTTTCCGGCTAAGCTATGCGTCCTAGACCCATCAAACTTTACACTTTTTCTGTCCCTTAAAATTCGATTTGCGGCTAAACTACTTGCCCCAGCGACTTAAAAATTATATATTCGTGATCTTGGAACTGCCACCTTTTAATCCATGTAACGAATGACACGAAAAACTAATTTAAAAAAAATTGGACATTTTTATCTTTAAACGCGTTTTCCGGCTAAACTATGCGTCCTAGACCCATCAAACTTTACACTTTTTCTGTTCCTTAAAATTCGATTTGCGGCTAAACTACTTGCCCCAGCGACTTAAAAATTATATATTCGTGATCTTGGAACTGCCACTTTTAATCCATGTAACGAATGACACGAAAAACTAATTTTAAAAAAATTGGACATTTTTATCTTTAAACGCGTTTTCCGGCTAAACTATGCGTCCTAGACCCATCAAACTTTACACTTTTTCTGTCCCTTAAAATTCGATTTGCGGCTGAACTACTTGCCCCAGCGACTTAAAAATTATATATTCGTGATCTTGGAACTGCCACCTTTTAATCCATGTAACGAATGACACGAAAAACTAATTTTAAAAAAATTGGACATTTTTATCTTTAAACGCGTTTTCCGGCTAAACTATGCGTCCTAGACCCATCAAACTTTACACTTTTTCTGTCCCTTAAAATTCGATTTGCGGCTAAACTACTTGCCCCAGCGACTTAAAAATTATATATTCGTGATCTTGGAACTGCCACCTTTTAATCCATGTAACGAATGACACGAAAAACTAATTTTAAAAAAATTGGACATTTTTATCTTTAAACGCGTTTTCCGGCTAAACTATGCGTCCTAGACCCATCAAACTTTACACTTTTTCTGTCCCTTAAAATTCGATTTGCGGCTAAACTACTTGCCCCAGCGACTTAAAAATTATATATTCGTGATCTTGGAACTGCCACCTTTTAATCCATGTAACGAATGACACGAAAAACTAATTTTAAAAAAATTGGACATTTTTATCTTTAAACGCGTTTTCCGGCTAAACTATGCGTCCTAGACCCATCAAACTTTACACTTTTTCTGTCCCTTAAAATTCGATTTGCGGCTAAACTACTTGCCCCAGCGACTTAAGAATTATATATTCGTGATCTTGGAACTGCCGCCTTTTAATCCATGTAACGAATGACACGAAAAACTAATTTTAAAAAAATTGGACATTTTTATCTTTAAACGCGTTTTCCGGCTAAACTATGCGTCCTAGACCCATCAAACTTTACACTTTTTCTGTCCCTTAAAATTCGATTTGCGGCTAAACTACTTGCCCCAGCGACTTAAAAATTATATATTCGTGATCTTGGAACTGCCACCTTTTAATCCATGTAACGAATGACACGAAAAACTAATTTTAAAAAAATTGGACATTTTTATCTTTATACACGTTTTCCGGCTAAACTATGCGTCCTAGACCCATCAAACTTTACACTTTTTCTGTCCCTTAAAATTCGATTTGCGGCTAAACTACTTGCCCCAGCGACTTAAAAATTATATATTCGTGATCTTGGAACTGCCACCTTTTAATCCATGTAACGAATGACACGAAAAACTAATTTTTAAAAAATTGGACATTTTTATCTTTAAACGCGTTTTCCGGCTAAACTATGCGTCCTAGACCCATCAAACTTTACACTTTTTCTGTCCCTTAAAATTCGATTTGCGGCTAAACTACTTGCCCCAGCGACTTAAAAATTATATATTCGTGATCTTGGAACTGCCACCTTTTAATCCATGTAACGAATGACACGAAAAACTAATTTTAAAAAAATTGGACATTTTTATCTTTAAACGCGTTTTCCGGCTAAACTATGCGTCCTAGACCCATCAAACAATACACTTTTTCTGTCCCTTAAAATTCGATTTGCGGCTAAACTACTTGCCCCAGCGACTTAAAAATTATATATTCGTGATCTTGGAACTGCCACCTTTTAATCTATGTAACGAATGACACGAAAAACTAATTTTAAAAAAATTGGACATTTTTATCTTTAAACGCGTTTTCCGGCTAAACTATGCGTCCTAGACCCATCAAACTTTACACTTTTTCTGTCCCTTAAAATTCGATTTGCGGCTAAACTACTTGCCCCAGCGACTTAAAAATTATATATTCGTGATCTTGGAACTGCCACCTTTTAATCCATGTCACGAATGACACGAAAAACTAATTTTACAAAAATTGGACATTTTTATCTTTAAACGCGTTTTCCGGCTAAACTATGCGTCCTAGACCCATCAAACTTTACACTTTTTCTGTCCCTTAAAATTCGATTTGCGGCTAAACTACTTGCCCCAGCGACTTAAAAATTATATATTCGTGATCTTGGAACTGCCACCTTTTAATCCATGTAACGAATGACACGAAAAACTAATTTTAAAAAAATTGGACATTTTTATCTTTAAACGCGTTTTCCGCCTAAACTATGCGTCCTAGACCCATCAAACTTTACACTTTTTCTGTCCCTTAAAATTCGATTTGCGGCTAAACTACTTGCCCCAGCGACTTAAAAATTATATATCCGTGATCTTGGAACTGCCACCTTTTAATCCATGTAACGAATGACACGAAAAACTAATTTTAAAAAAATTGGACATTTTTATCTTTAAACGCGTTTTCCGGCTAAACTATGCGTCCTAGACCCATCAAACTTTACACTTTTTCTGTCCCTTAAAATTCGATTTGCGGCTAAACTACTTGCCCCAGCGACTTAAAAATTATATATTCGTGATCTTGGAACTGCCACCTTTTAATCCATGTAACGAATGACACGAAAAACTAATTTTAAAAAAATTGGACATTTTTATCTTTAAACGCGTTTTCCGGCTAAACTATGCGTCCTAGACCCATCAAACTTTACACTTTTTCTGTCCCTTAAAATTCGATTTGCGGCTAAACTACTTGCCCCAGCGACTTAAAAATTATATATTCGTGATCTTGGAGCTGCCACCTTTTAATCCATGTAACGAATGACATGAAAAACTAATTTTAAAAAAATTGGACATTTTTATCTTTAAACGCGTTTTCCGGCTAAACTATGCGTCCTAGACCCATCAAACTTTACACTTTTTCTGTCCCTTAAAATTCGATTTGCGGCTAAACTACTTGCCCCAGCGACTTAAGAATTATATATTCGTGATCTTGGAACTGCCGCCTTTTAATCCATGTAACGAATGACACGAAAAACTAATTTTAAAAAAATTGGACATTTTTATCTTTAAACGCGTTTTCCGGCTAAACTATGCGTCCTAGACCCATCAAACTTTACACTTTTTCTGTCCCTTAAAATTCGATTTGCGGCTAAACTACTTGCCCCAGCGACTTAAAAATTATATATTCGTGATCTTGGAACTGCCACCTTTTAATCCATGTAACGAATGACACGAAAAACTAATTTTAAAAAAATTGGACATTTTTATCTTTAAACGCGTTTTCCGGCTAAACTATGCGTCCTAGACCCATCAAACTTTACACTTTTTCTGTCCCTTAAAATTCGATTTGCGGCTAAACTACTTGCCCCAGCGACTTAAAAATTATATATTCGTGATCTTGGAACTGCCACCTTTTAATCCATGTAACGAATGACACGAAAAACTAATTTTTAAAAAATTGGACATTTTTATCTTTAAACGCGTTTTCCGGCTAAACTATGCGTCCTAGACCCATCAAACTTTACACTTTTTCTGTCCCTTAAAATTCGATTTGCGGCTAAACTACTTGCCCCAGCGACTTAAAAATTATATATTCGTGATCTTGGAACTGCCACCTTTTAATCCATGTAACGAATGACACGAAAATCTAATTTTAAAAAAATTGGACATTTTTATCTTTAAACGCGTTTTCCGGCTAAACTATGCGTCCTAGACCCATCAAACATTACACTTTTTCTGTCCCTTAAAATTCGATTTGCGGCTAAACTACTTGCCCCAGCGACTTAAAAATTATATATTCGTGATCTTGGAACTGCCACCTTTTAATCTATGTAACGAATGACACGAAAAACTAATTTTAAAAAAATTGGACATTTTTATCTTTAAACGCGTTTTCCGGCTAAACTATGCGTCCTAGACCCATCAAACTTTACACTTTTTCTGTCCCTTAAAATTCGATTTGCGGCTAAACTACTTGCCCCAGCGACTTAAAAATTATATATTCGTGATCTTGGAACTGCCACCTTTTCATCCATGTCACGAATGACACGAAAAACTAATTTTAAAAAAATTGGACATTTTTATCTTTAAACGCGTTTTCCGGCTAAACTATGCGTCCTAGACCCATCAAACTTTACACTTTTTCTGTCCCTTAAAATTCGATTTGCGGCTAAACTACTTGCCCCAGCGACTTAAAAATTATATATTCGTGATCTTGGAACTGCCACCTTTTAATCCATGTAACGAATGACACGAAAAACTCATTTTAAAAAAATTGGACATTTTTATCTTTAAACGCGTTTTCCGGCTAAACTATGCGTCCTAGACCCATCAAACTTTACACTTTTTCTGTCCCTTAAAATTCGATTTGCGGCTAAACTACTTGCCCCAGCGACTTAAAAATTATATATTCGTGATCCTGGAACTGCCACCTTTTAATCCATGTAACGAATGACACGAAAAACTAATTTTAAAAAAATTGGACATTTTTATCTTTAAACGCGTTTTCCGCCTAAACTATGCGTCCTAGACCCATCAAACTTTACACTTTTTCTGTCCCTTAAAATTCGATTTGCGGCTAAACTACTTGCCCCAGCGACTTAAAAATTATATATTCGTGATCTTGGAACTGCCACCTTTTAATCCATGTAACGAATGACACGAAAAACTAATTTTAAAAAAATTGGACATTTTTATCTTTAAACGCGTTTTCCGGCTAAACTATGCGTCCTAGACCCATCAAACTTTACACTTTTTCTGTCCCTTAAAATTCGATTTGCGGCTAAACTACTTGCCCCAGCGACTTAAAAATTATATATTCGTGATCTTGGAACTGCCACCTTTTAATATATGTAACGAATGACACGAAAAACTAATTTTAAAAAAATTGGACATTTTTATCTTTAAACGCGTTTTCCGGCTAAACTATGCATCCTAGACCCATCAAACTTTACACTTTTTCTGTCCCTTAAAATTCGATTTGCGGCTAAACTACTTGCCCCAGCGACTTAAAAATTATATATTCGTGATCTTGGAACTGCCACCTTTTAATCCATGTAACGAATGATACGAAAAACTAATTTTAAAAAAATTGGACATTTTTATCTTTAAACGCGTTTTCCGGTAAACTATGCGTCCTAGACCCATCAAACTTTACACTTTTTCTGTCCCTTAAAATTCGATTTGCGGCTAAACTACTTGCCCCAGCGACTTAAAAATTATATATTCGTGATCTTGGAACTGCCACCTTTTAATCCATGTAACGAATGACACGAAAAACTAATTTTAAAAAAATTGGACATTTTTATCTTTAAACGCGTTTTCCGGCTAAACTATGCGTCCTAGACCCATCAAACTTTACACTTTTTCTGTCCCTTAAAATTCGATTTGCGGCTAAACTACTTGCCCCAGCGACTTAAAAATTATATATTCGTGATCTTGGAACTGCCACCTTTTAATCCATGTAACGAATGATACGAAAAACTAATTTTAAAAAAATTGGACATTTTTATCTTTAAACGCGTTTTCCGGTAAACTATGCGTCCTAGACCCATCAAACTTTACACTTTTTCTGTCCCTTAAAATTCGATTTGCGGCTAAACTACTTGCCCCAGCGACTTAAAAATTATATATTCGTGATCTTGGAACTGCCACCTTTTAATCCATGTAACGAATGACACGAAAAACTAATTTTAAAAAAATTGGACATTTTTATCTTTAAACGCGTTTTCCGGCTAAACTATGCGTCCTAGACCCATCAAACTTTACACTTTTTCTGTCCCTTAAAATTCGATTTGCGGCTAAACTACTTGCCCCAGCGACTTAAAAATTATATATTCGTGATCTTGGAACTGCCACCTTTTAATCCATGTAACGAATGACACGAAAAACTAATTTTAAAATAAATTGGACGTTTTTATCTTTAAACGCGTTTTCCGGCTAAACTATGCGTCCTAGACCCATCAAACTTTACACTTTTTCTGTCCCTTAAAATTCGATTTGCGGCTAAACTACTTGCCCCAGCGACTTAAAAATTATATATTCGTGATCTTGGAACTGCCACCTTTTAATCCATGTAACGAATGACACGAAAAACTAATTTTAAAATAAATTGGACGTTTTTATCTTTAAACGCGTTTTCCGGCTAAACTATGCGTCCTAGACCCATCAAACTTTACACTTTTTCTGTCCCTTAAAATTCGATTTGCGGCTAAACTACTTGCCCCAGCGACTTAAAAATTATATATTCGTGATCTTGGAACTGCCACCTTCTAATCCATGTAACGAATGACACGAAAAACTAATTTTAAAAAAATTGGACATTTTTATCTTTAAACGCGTTTTCCGGCTAAACTATGCTACCTAGACCCATCAAACTTTACACTTTTTCTGTCCCTTAAAATTCGATTTGCGGCTAAACTACTTGCCCCAGCGACTTAAAAATTATATATTCGTGATCTTGGAACTGCCACCTTTTAATCCATGTAACGAATGACACGAAAAACTAATTTTAAAAAAATTGGACATTTTTATCTTTAAACGCGTTTTCCGGCTAAACTATGCGTCCTAGACCCATCAAACTTTACACTTTTTCTGTCCCTTAAAATTCGATTTGCGGCTAAACTACTTGCCCCAGCGACTTAAAAATTATATATTCGTGATCTTGGAACTGCCACCTTTTAATCCATGTAACGAATGATACGAAAAACTAATTTTAAAAAAATTGGACATTTTTATCTTTAAACGCGTTTTCCGGTAAACTATGCGTCCTAGACCCATCAAACTTTACACTTTTTCTGTCCCTTAAAATTCGATTTGCGGCTAAACTACTTGCCCCAGCGACTTAAAAATTATATATTCGTGATCTTGGAACTGCCACCTTTTAATCCATGTAACGAATGACACGAAAAACTAATTTTAAAAAAATTGGACATTTTTATCTTTAAACGCGTTTTCCGGCTAAACTATGCGTCCTAGACCCATCAAACTTTACACTTTTTCTGTCCCTTAAAATTCGATTTGCGGCTAAACTACTTGCCCCAGCGACTTAAAAATTATATATTCGTGATCTTGGAACTGCCACCTTTTAATCCATGTAACGAATGACACGAAAAACTAATTTTAAAATAAATTGGACGTTTTTATCTTTAAACGCGTTTTCCGGCTAAACTATGCGTCCTAGATCCATCAAACTTTACACTTTTTCTGTCCCTTAAAATTCGATTTGCGGCTAAACTACTTGCCCCAGCGACTTAAAAATTATATATTCGTGATCTTGGAACTGCCACCTTTTAATCCATGTAACGAATGACACGAAAAACTAATTTTAAAATAAATTGGACGTTTTTATCTTTAAACGCGTTTTCCGGCTAAACTATGCGTCCTAGACCCATCAAACTTTACACTTTTTCTGTCCCTTAAAATTCGATTTGCGGCTAAACTACTTGCCCCAGCGACTTAAAAATTATATATTCGTGATCTTGGAACTGCCACCTTTTAATCCATGTAACGAATGACACGAAAAACTAATTTTAAAAAAATTGGACATTTTTATCTTTAAACGCGTTTTCCGGCTAAACTATGCTACCTAGACCCATCAAACTTTACACTTTTTCTGTCCCTTAAAATTCGATTTGCGGCTAAACTACTTGCCCCAGCGACTTAAAAATTATATATTCGTGATCTTGGAACTGCCACCTTTTAATCCATGTAACGAATGACACGAAAAACTAATTTTAAAAAAATTGGACATTTTTATCTTTAAACGCGTTTTCCGGCTAAACTATGCGTCCTAGACCCATCAAACTTTACAATTTTTCTGTCCCTTAAAATTCGATTTGCGGCTAAACTACTTGCCCCAGCGACTTAAAAATTATATATTCGTGATCTTGGAACTGCCACCTTTTAATCCATGTAACGAATGACACGAAAAACTAATTTTAAAAAAATTGGACATTTTTATCTTTAAACGCGTTTTCCGGCTAAACTATGCCTCCTAGACCCATCAAACTTTACACTTTTTCTGTCCCTTAAAATTCGATTTGCGGCTAAACTACTTGCCCCAGCGACTTAAAAATTATATATTCGTGATCTTGGAACTGCCACCTTTTAATCCATGTAACGAATGACACGAAAAACTAATTTTAAAAAAATTGGACATTTTTATCTTTAAACGCGTTTTCCGGCTAAACTATGCGTCCTAGACCCATCAAACTTTACACTTTTTCTGTCCCTTAAAATTCGATTTGCGGCTAAGCTACTTGCCCCAGCGACTTAAAAATTATATATTCGTGATCTTGGAACTGCCACCTTTTAATCCATGTAACGAATGACACGAAAAACTAATTTTAAAAAAATTGGACATTTTTATCTTTAAACGCGTTTTCCGGCTAAACTATGCGTCCAAGACCCATCAAACTTTACACTTTTTCTGTCCCTTAAAATTCGATTTGCGGCTAAACTACTTGCCCCAGCGACTTAAAAATTATATATTCGTGATCTTGGAACTGCCACCTTTTAATCCATGTAACGAATGACACGAAAAACTAATTTTAAAAAAATTGGACATTTTTATCTTTAAACGCATTTTCCGGCTAAACTATGCGTCCTAGACCCATCAAACTTTACACTTTTTCTGTCCCTTAAAATTCGATTTGCGGCTAAACTACTTGCCCCAGCGACTTAAAAATTATATATTCGTGATCTTGGAACTGCCACCTTTTAATCCATGTAACGAATGACACGAAAAACTAATTTTAAAAAAATTGGACATTTTTATCTTTAAACGCGTTTTCCGGCTAAACTATGCGTCCTAGACCCATCAAACTTTACACTTTTTCTGTCCCTTAAAATTCGATTTGCGGCTAAACTACTTGCCCCAGCGACTTAAAAATTATATATTCGTGATCTTGGAACTGCCACCTTTTAATCCATGTAACGAATGACACGAAAAACTAATTTTAAAAAAATTGGACATTTTTATCTTTAAACGCGTTTTCCGGCTAAACTATGCGTCCTAGACCCATCAAACTTTACACTTTTTCTGTCCCTTAAAATTCGATTTGCGGCTAAACTACTTGCCCCAGCGACTTAAAAATTATATATTCGTGATCTTGGAACTGCCACCTTTTAATCCATGTAACGAATGACACGAAAAACTAATTTTAAAAAAATTGGACATTTTTATCTTTAAACGCGTTTTCCGGCTAAACTATGCGTCCTAGACCCATCAAACTTTACACTTTTTCTGTCCCTTAAAATTCGATTTGCGGCTAAACTACTTGCCCCAGCGACTTAAAAATTATATATTCGTGATCTTGGAACTGCCACCTTTTAATCCATGTAACGAATGACACGAAAAACTAATTTTAAAAAAATTGGACATTTGTATCTTTAAACGCGTTTTCCGGCTAAACTATGCATCCTAGACCCATCAAACTTTACACTTTTTCTGTCCCTTAAAATTCGATTTGCGGCTAAACTACTTGCCCCAGCGACTTAAAAATTATATATTCGTGATCTTGGAACTGCCACCTTTTAATCCATGTAACGAATGACACGAAAAACTAATTTTAAAAAAATTGGACATTTTTATCTTTAAACGCGTTTTCCGGCTAAACTATGCGTCCTAGACCCATCAAACTTTACACTTTTTCTGTCCCTTAAAATTCGATTTGCGGCTAAACTACTTGCCCCAGCGACTTAAAAATTATATATTCGTGATCTCGGAACTGCCACCTTTTAATCCATGTAACGAATGACACGAAAAACTAATTTTAAAAAAATTGGACATTTTTATCTTTAAACGCGTTTTCCGGCTAAACTATGCGTCCTAGACCCATCAAACTTTACACTTTTTCTGTCCCTTAAAATTCGATTTGCGGCTAAACTACTTGCCCCAGCGACTTAAAAATTATATATTCGTGATCTCGGAACTGCCACCTTTTAATCCATGTAACGAATGACACGAAAAACTAATTTTAAAAAAATTGGACATTTTTATCTTTAAACGCGTTTTCCGGCTAAACTATGCGTCCTAGACCCATCAAACTTTACACTTTTTCTGTCCCTTAAAATTCGATTTGCGGCTAAACTACTTGCCCCAGCGACTTAAAAATTATATATTCGTGATCTTGGAACTGCCACCTTTTAATCCATGTAACGAATGACACGAAAAACTAATTTTAAAAAAATTGGACATTTTTATCTTTAAACGCGTTTTCCGGCTAAACTATGCGTCCTAGACCCATCAAACTTTACACTTTTTCTGTCCCTTAAAATTCGATTTGCGGCTAAACTACTTGCCCCAGCGACTTAAAAATTATATATTCGTGATCTTGGAACTGCCACCTTTTAATCCATGTAACGAATGACACGAAAAACTAATTTTAAAAAAATTGGACATTTTTATCTTTAAACGCCTTTTCCTGCTAAACTATGCGTCCTAGACCCATCAAACTTTACACTTTTTCTGTCCCTTAAAATTCGATTTGCGGCTAAACTACTTGCCCCAGCGACATAAAAATTATATATTCGTGATCTTGGAACTGCCACCTTTTAATCCATGTAACGAATGACACGAAAAACTAATTTTAAAAAAATTGGACATTTTTATCTTTAAACGCGTTTTCCGGCTAAACTATGCGTCCTAGACCCATCAAACTTTACACTTTTTCTGTCCCTTAAAATTCGATTTGCGGCTAAACTACTTGCCCCAGCGACTTAAAAATTATATATTCGTGATCTTGGAACTGCCACCTTTTAATCCATGTAACGAATGACACGAAAAACTAATTTTAAAAAAATTGGACATTTTTATCTTTAAACGCGTTTTCCGGCTAAACTATGCGTCCTAGACCCATCAAACTTTACACTTTTTCTGTCCCTTAAAATTCGATTTGCGGCTAAACTACTTGCCCCAGCGACTTAAAAATTATATATTCGTGATCTTGGAACTGCCACCTTTTAATCCATGTAACGAATGACACGAAAAACTAATTTTAAAAAAATTGGACATTTTTATCTTTAAACGCGTTTTCCGGCTAAACTATGCGTCCTAGACCCATCAAACTTTACACTTTTTCTGTCCCTTAAAATTCGATTTGCGGCTAAACTACTTGCCCCAGCGACTTAAAAATTATATATTCGTGATCTTGGAACTGCCACCTTTTAATCCATGTAACGAATGACACGAAAAACTAATTTTAAAAAAATTGGACATTTTTATCTTTAAACGCCTTTTCCTGCTAAACTATGCGTCCTAGACCCATCAAACTTTACACTTTTTCTGTCCCTTAAAATTCGATTTGCGGCTAAACTACTTGCCCCAGCGACATAAAAATTATATATTCGTGATCTTGGAACTGCCACCTTTTAATCCATGTAACGAATGACACGAAAAACTAATTTTAAAAAAATTGGACATTTTTATCTTTAAACGCGTTTTCCGGCTAAACTATGCGTCCTAGACCCATCAAACTTTACACTTTTTCTGTCCCTTAAAATTCGATTTGCGGCTAAACTACTTGCCCCAGCGACTTAAAAATTATATATTCGTGATCTTGGAACTGCCACCTTTTAATCCATGTAACGAATGACACGAAAAACTAATTTTAAAAAAATTGGACATTTTTATCTTTAAACGCGTTTTCCGGCTAAACTATGCGTCCTAGACCCATCAAACTTTACACTTTTTCTGTCCCTTAAAATTCGATTTGCGGCTAAACTACTTGCCCCAGCGACTTAAAAATTATATATTCGTGATCTTGGAACTGCCACCTTTTAATCCATGTAACGAATGACACGAAAAACTAATTTAAAAAAAATTAGACATTTTTATCTTTAAACGCGTTTTCCGGCTAAACTATGCGTCCTAGACCCATCAAACTTTACACTTTTTCTGTCCCTTAAAATTCGATTTGCGGCTAAACTACTTGCCCCAGCGACTTAAAAATTATATATTCGTGATCTTGGAACTGCCACCTTTTAATCCATGTAACGAATGACACGAAAAACTAATTTTAAAAAAATTGGACATTTTTATCTTTAAACGCGTTTTCCGGCTAAACTATGCGTCCTAGACCCATCAAACTTTACACTTTTTCTGTCCCTTAAAATTCGATTTGCGGCTAAGCTACTTGCCCCAGCGACTTAAAAATTATATATTCGTGATCTTGGAACTGCCACCTTTTAATCCATGTAACGAATGACACGAAAAACTAATTTTAAAAAAATTGGACATTTTTATCTTTAAACGCGTTTTCCGGCTAAACTATGCGTCCTAGACCCATCAAACTTTACACTTTTTCTGTCCCTTAAAATTCGATTTGCGGCTAAACTACTTGCCCCAGCGACTTAAAAATTATATATTCGTGATCTTGGAACTGCCACCTTTTAATCCATGTAACGAATGACACGAAAAACTAATTTAAAAAAAATTAGACATTTTTATCTTTAAACGCGTTTTCCGGCTAAACTATGCGTCCTAGACCCATCAAACTTTACACTTTTTCTGTCCCTTAAAATTCGATTTGCGGCTAAACTACTTGCCCCAGCGACTTAAAAATTATATATTCGTGATCTTGGAACTGCCACCTTTTAATCCATGTAACGAATGACACGAAAAACTAATTTTAAAAAAATTGGACATTTTTATCTTTAAACGCGTTTTCCGGCTAAACTATGCGTCCTAGACCCATCAAACTTTACACTTTTTCTGTCCCTTAAAATTCGATTTGCGGCTAAGCTACTTGCCCCAGCGACTTAAAAATTATATATTCGTGATCTTGGAACTGCCACCTTTTAATCCATGTAACGAATGACACGAAAAACTAATTTTAAAAAAATTGGACATTTTTATCTTTAAACGCGTTTTCCGGCTAAACTATGCGTCCAAGACCCATCAAACTTTACACTTTTTCTGTCCCTTAAAATTCGATTTGCGGCTAAACTACTTGCCCCAGCGACTTAAAAATTATATATTCGTGATCTTGGAACTGCCACCTTTTAATCCATGTAACGAATGACACGAAAAACTAATTTTAAAAAAATTGGACATTTTTATCTTTAAACGCATTTTCCGGCTAAACTATGCGTCCTAGACCCATCAAACTTTACACTTTTTCTGTCCCTTAAAATTCGATTTGCGGCTAAACTACTTGCCCCAGCGACTTAAAAATTATATATTCGTGATCTTGGAACTGCCACCTTTTAATCCATGTAACGAATGACACGAAAAACTAATTTTAAAAAAATTGGACATTTTTATCTTTAAACGCGTTTTCCGGCTAAACTATGCGTCCTAGACCCATCAAACTTTACACTTTTTCTGTCCCTTAAAATTCGATTTGCGGCTAAACTACTTGCCCCAGCGACTTAAAAATTATATATTCGTGATCTTGGAACTGCCACCTTTTAATCCATGTAACGAATGACACGAAAAACTAATTTTAAAAAAATTGGACATTTTTATCTTTAAACGCGTTTTCCGGCTAAACTATGCGTCCTAGACCCATCAAACTTTACACTTTTTCTGTCCCTTAAAATTCGATTTGCGGCTAAACTACTTGCCCCAGCGACTTAAAAATTATATATTCGTGATCTTGGAACTGCCACCTTTTAATCCATGTAACGAATGACACGAAAAACTAATTTTAAAAAAATTGGACATTTTTATCTTTAAACGCGTTTTCCGGCTAAACTATGCGTCCTAGACCCATCAAACTTTACACTTTTTCTGTCCCTTAAAATTCGATTTGCGGCTAAACTACTTGCCCCAGCGACTTAAAAATTATATATTCGTGATCTTGGAACTGCCACCTTTTAATCCATGTAACGAATGACACGAAAAACTAATTTTAAAAAAATTGGACATTTGTATCTTTAAACGCGTTTTCCGGCTAAACTATGCATCCTAGACCCATCAAACTTTACACTTTTTCTGTCCCTTAAAATTCGATTTGCGGCTAAACTACTTGCCCCAGCGACTTAAAAATTATATATTCGTGATCTTGGAACTGCCACCTTTTAATCCATGTAAAGAATGACACGAAAAACTAATTTTAAAAAAATTGGACATTTTTATCTTTAAACGCGTTTTCCGGCTAAACTATGCGTCCTAGACCCATCAAACTTTACACTTTTTCTGTCCCTTAAAATTCGATTTGCGGCTAAACTACTTGCCCCAGCGACTTAAAAATTATATATTCGTGATCTCGGAACTGCCACCTTTTAATCCATGTAACGAATGACACGAAAAACTAATTTTAAAAAAATTGGACATTTTTATCTTTAAACGCGTTTTCCGGCTAAACTATGCGTCCTAGACCCATCAAACTTTACACTTTTTCTGTCCCTTAAAATTCGATTTGCGGCTAAACTACTTGCCCCAGCGACTTAAAAATTATATATTCGTGATCTTGGAACTGCCACCTTTTAATCCATGTAACGAATGACACGAAAAACTAATTTTAAAAAAATTGGACATTTTTATCTTTAAACGCGTTTTCCGGCTAAACTATGCGTCCTAGACCCATCAAACTTTACACTTTTTCTGTCCCTTAAAATTCGATTTGCGGCTAAACTACTTGCCCCAGCGACTTAAAAATTATATATTCGTGATCTTGGAACTGCCACCTTTTAATCCATGTAACGAATGACACGAAAAACTAATTTTAAAAAAATTGGACATTTTTATCTTTAAACGCCTTTTCCTGCTAAACTATGCGTCCTAGACCCATCAAACTTTACACTTTTTCTGTCCCTTAAAATTCGATTTGCGGCTAAACTACTTGCCCCAGCGACATAAAAATTATATATTCGTGATCTTGGAACTGCCACCTTTTAATCCATGTAACGAATGACACGAAAAACTAATTTTAAAAAAATTGGACATTTTTATCTTTAAACGCGTTTTCCGGCTAAACTATGCGTCCTAGACCCATCAAACTTTACACTTTTTCTGTCCCTTAAAATTCGATTTGCGGCTAAACTACTTGCCCCAGCGACTTAAAAATTATATATTCGTGATCTTGGAACTGCCACCTTTTAATCCATGTAACGAATGACACGAAAAACTAATTTTAAAAAAATTGGACATTTTTATCTTTAAACGCGTTTTCCGGCTAAACTATGCGTCCTAGACCCATCAAACTTTACACTTTTTCTGTCCCTTAAAATTCGATTTGCGGCTAAACTACTTGCCCCAGCGACTTAAAAATTATATATTCGTGATCTTGGAACTGCCACCTTTTAATCCATGTAACGAATGACACGAAAAACTAATTTAAAAAAAATTAGACATTTTTATCTTTAAACGCGTTTTCCGGCTAAACTATGCGTCCTAGACCCATCAAACTTTACACTTTTTCTGTCCCTTAAAATTCGATTTGCGCCTAAACTACTTGCCCCAGCGACTTAAAAATTATATATTCGTGATCTTGGAACTGCCACCTTTTAATCCATGTAACGAATGACACGAAAAACTAATTTTAAAAAAATTGGACATTTTTATCTTTAAACGCGTTTTCCGGCTAAACTATGCGTCCTAGACCCATCAAACTTTACACTTTTTCTGTCCCTTAAAATTCGATTTGCGGCTAAACTACTTGCCCCAGCGACTTAAAAATTATATATTCGTGATCTTGGAACTGCCACCTTTTAATCCATGTAACGAATGACACGAAAAACTAATTTTAAAAAAATTGGATAATTTTTATCTTTAAACGCGTTTTCCGGCTAAACTATGCGTCCTAGACCCATCAAACTTTACACTTTTTCTGTCCCTTAAAATTCGATTTGCGGCTAAACTACTTGCCCCAGCGACTTAAAAATTATATATTCGTGATCTTGGAACTGCCACCTTTTAATCCATGTAACGAATGACACGAAAAACTAATTTTAAAAAAAATGGACATTTTTATCTTTAAACGCGTTTTCCGGCTAAACTATGCGTCCTAGACCCATCAAACTTTACACTTTTTCTGTCCCTTAAAATTCGATTTGCGGCTAAACTACTTGCCCCAGCGACTTAAAAATTATATATTCGTGATCTTGGAACTGCCACCTTTTAATCCATGTAACGAATGACACGAAAAACTAATTTAAAAAAAATTGGACATTTTTATCTTTAAACGCGTTTTCCGGCTAAACTATGCGTCCTAGACCCATCAAACTTTACACTTTTTCTGTTCCTTAAAATTCGATTTGCGGCTAAACTACTTGCCCCAGCGACTTAAAAATTATATATTCGTGATCTTGGAACTGCCACTTTTAATCCATGTAACGAATGACACGAAAAACTAATTTTAAAAAAATTGGACATTTTTATCTTTAAACGCGTTTTCCGGCTAAACTATGCGTCCTAGACCCATCAAACTTTACACTTTTTCTGTCCCTTAAAATTCGATTTGCGGCTGAACTACTTGCCCCAGCGACTTAAAAATTATATATTCGTGATCTTGGAACTGCCACCTTTTAATCCATGTAACGAATGACACGAAAAACTAATTTTAAAAAAATTGGACATTTTTATCTTTAAACGCGTTTTCCGGCTAAACTATGCGTCCTAGACCCATCAAACTTTACACTTTTTCTGTCCCTTAAAATTCGATTTGCGGCTAAACTACTTGCCCCAGCGACTTAAAAATTATATATTCGTGATCTTGGAACTGCCACCTTTTAATCCATGTAACGAATGACACGAAAAACTAATTTTAAAAAAATTGGACATTTTTATCTTTAAACGCGTTTTCCGGCTAAACTATGCGTCCTAGACCCATCAAACTTTACACTTTTTCTGTCCCTTAAAATTCGATTTGCGGCTAAACTACTTGCCCCAGCGACTTAAAAATTATATATTCGTGATCTTGGAACTGCCACCTTTTAATCCATGTAACGAATGACACGAAAAACTAATTTTAAAAAAATTGGACATTTTTATCTTTAAACGCGTTTTCCGGCTAAACTATGCGTCCTAGACCCATCAAACTTTACACTTTTTCTGTCCCTTAAAATTCGATTTGCGGCTAAACTACTTGCCCCAGCGACTTAAGAATTATATATTCGTGATCTTGGAACTGCCGCCTTTTAATCCATGTAACGAATGACACGAAAAACTAATTTTAAAAAAATTGGACATTTTTATCTTTAAACGCGTTTTCCGGCTAAACTATGCGTCCTAGACCCATCAAACTTTAAACTTTTTCTGTCCCTTAAAATTCGATTTGCGGCTAAACTACTTGCCCCAGCGACTTAAAAATTATATATTCGTGATCTTGGAACTGCCACCTTTTAATCCATGTAACGAATGACACGAAAAACTAATTTTAAAAAAATTGGACATTTTTATCTTTATACGCGTTTTCCGGCTAAACTATGCGTCCTAGACCCATCAAACTTTACACTTTTTCTGTCCCTTAAAATTCGATTTGCGGCTAAACTACTTGCCCCAGCGACTTAAAAATTATATATTCGTGATCTTGGAACTGCCACCTTTTAATCCATGTAACGAATGACACGAAAAACTAATTTTTAAAAAATTGGACATTTTTATCTTTAAACGCGTTTTCCGGCTAAACTATGCGTCCTAGACCCATCAAACTTTACACTTTTTCTGTCCCTAAAAATTCGATTTGCGGCTAAACTACTTGCCCCAGCGACTTAAAAATTATATATTCGTGATCTTGGAACTGCCACCTTTTAATCCATGTAACGAATGACACGAAAAACTAATTTTAAAAAAATTGGACATTTTTATCTTTAAACGCGTTTTCCGGCTAAACTATGCGTCCTAGACCCATCAAACATTACACTTTTTCTGTCCCTTAAAATTCGATTTGCGGCTAAACTACTTGCCCCAGCGACTTAAAAATTATATATTCGTGATCTTGGAACTGCCACCTTTTAATCTATGTAACGAATGACACGAAAAACTAATTTTAAAAAAATTGGACATTTTTAACTTTAAACGCGTTTTCCGGCTAAACTATGCGTCCTAGACCCATCAAACTTTACACTTTTTCTGTCCCTTAAAATTCGATTTGCGGCTAAACTACTTGCCCCAGCGACTTAAAAATTATATATTCGTGATCTTGGAACTGCCACCTTTTAATCCATGTCACGAATGACACGAAAAACTAATTTTACAAAAATTGGACATTTTTATCTTTAAACGCGTTTTCCGGCTAAACTATGCGTCCTAGACCCATCAAACTTTACACTTTTTCTGTCCCTTAAAATTCGATTTGCGGCTAAACTACTTGCCCCAGCGACTTAAAAATTATATATTCGTGATCTTGGAACTGCCACCTTTTAATCCATGTAACGAATGACACGAAAAACTCATTTTAAAAAAATTGGACATTTTTATCTTTAAACACGTTTTCCGGCTAAACTATGCGTCCTAGACCCATCAAACTTTACACTTTTTCTGTCCCTTAAAATTCGATTTGCGGCTAAACTACTTGCCCCAGCGACTTAAAAATTATATATTCGTGATCTTGGAACTGCCACCTTTTAATCCATGTAACGAATGACACGAAAAACTAATTTTAAAAAAATTGGACATTTTTATCTTTAAACGCGTTTTCCGCCTAAACTATGCGTCCTAGACCCATCAAACTTTACACTTTTTCTGTCCCTTAAAATTCGATTTGCGGCTAAACTACTTGCCCCAGCGACTTAAAAATTATATATCCGTGATCTTGGAACTGCCACCTTTTAATCCATGTAACGAATGACACGAAAAACTAATTTTAAAAAAAATTGGACATTTTTATCTTTAAACGCGTTTTCCGGCTAAACTATGCGTCCTAGACCCATCAAACTTTACACTTTTTCTGTCCCTTAAAATTCGATTTGCGGCTAAACTACTTGCCCCAGCGACTTAAAAATTATATATTCGTGATCTTGGAACTGCCACCTTTTAATCCATGTAACGAATGACACGAAAAACTAATTTTAAAAAAATTGGACATTTTTATCTTTAAACGCGTTTTCCGGCTAAACTATGCGTCCTAGACCCATCAAACTTTACACTTTTTCTGTCCCTTAAAATTCGATTTGCGGCTAAACTACTTGCCCCAGCGACTTAAAAATTATATATTCGTGATCTTGGAACTGCCACCTTTTAATCCATGTAACGAATGACACGAAAAACTAATTTTAAAAAAATTGGACATTTTTATCTTTAAACGCGTTTTCCGGCTAAACTATGCGTCCTAGACCCATCAAACTTTACACTTTTTCTGTCCCTTAAAATTCGATTTGCGGCTAAACTACTTGCCCCAGCGACTTAAGAATTATATATTCGTGATCTTGGAACTGCCGCCTTTTAATCCATGTAACGAATGACACGAAAAACTAATTTTAAAAAAAATTGGACATTTTTATCTTTAAACGCGTTTTCCGGCTAAACTATGCGTCCTAGACCCATCAAACTTTACACTTTTTCTGTCCCTTAAAATTCGATTTGCGGCTAAACTACTTGCCCCAGCGACTTAAAAATTATATATTCGTGATCTTGGAACTGCCACCTTTTAATCCATGTAACGAATGACACGAAAAACTAATTTTAAAAAAATTGGACATTTTTATCTTTAAACGCGTTTTCCGGCTAAACTATGCGTCCTAGACCCATCAAACTTTACACTTTTTCTGTCCCTTAAAAAATTCGATTTGCGGCTAAACTACTTGCCCCAGCGACTTAAAAATTATATATTCGTGATCTTGGAACTGCCACCTTTTAATCCATGTAACGAATGACACGAAAAACTAATTTTTAAAAAATTGGACATTTTTATCTTTAAACGCGTTTTCCGGCTAAACTATGCGTCCTAGACCCATCAAACTTTACACTTTTTCTGTCCCTTAAAATTCGATTTGCGGCTAAACTACTTGCCCCAGCGACTTAAAAATTATATATTCGTGATCTTGGAACTGCCACCTTTTAATCCATGTAACGAATGACACGAAAAACTAATTTTAAAAAAATTGGACATTTTTATCTTTAAACGCGTTTTCCGGCTAAACTATGCGTCCTAGACCCATCAAACATTACACTTTTTCTGTCCCTTAAAATTCGATTTGCGGCTAAACTACTTGCCCCAGCGACTTAAAAATTATATATTCGTGATCTTGGAACTGCCACCTTTTAATCTATGTAACGAATGACACGAAAAACTAATTTTAAAAAAATTGGACATTTTTATCTTTAAACGCGTTTTCCGGCTAAACTATGCGTCCTAGACCCATCAAACTTTACACTTTTTCTGTCCCTTAAAATTCGATTTGCGGCTAAACTACTTGCCCCAGCGACTTAAAAATTATATATTCGTGATCTTGGAACTGCCACCTTTTAATCCATGTCACGAATGACACGAAAAACTAATTTTAAAAAAATTGGACATTTTTATCTTTAAACGCGTTTTCCGGCTAAACTATGCGTCCTAGACCCATCAAACTTTACACTTTTTCTGTCCCTTAAAATTCGATTTGCGGCTAAACTACTTGCCCCAGCGACTTAAAAATTATATATTCGTGATCTTGGAACTGCCACCTTTTAATCCATGTAACGAATGACACGAAAAACTCATTTTAAAAAAATTGGACATTTTTATCTTTAAACGCGTTTTCCGGCTAAACTATGCGTCCTAGACCCATCAAACTTTACACTTTTTCTGTCCCTTAAAATTCGATTTGCGGCTAAACTACTTGCCCCAGCGACTTAAAAATTATATATTCGTGATCTTGGAACTGCCACCTTTTAATCCATGTAACGAATGACACGAAAAACTAATTTTAAAAAAATTGGACATTTTTATCTTTAAACGCGTTTTCCGGCTAAACTATGCGTCCTAGACCCATCAAACATTACACTTTTTCTGTCCCTTAAAATTCGATTTGCGGCTAAACTACTTGCCCCAGCGACTTAAAAATTATATATTCGTGATCTTGGAACTGCCACCTTTTAATCTATGTAACGAATGACACGAAAAACTAATTTTAAAAAAATTGGACATTTTTATCTTTAAACGCGTTTTCCGGCTAAACTATGCGTCCTAGACCCATCAAACTTTACACTTTTTCTGTCCCTTAAAATTCGATTTGCGGCTAAACTACTTGCCCCAGCGACTTAAAAATTATATATTCGTGATCTTGGAACTGCCACCTTTTAATCCATGTCACGAATGACACGAAAAACTAATTTTAAAAAAATTGGACATTTTTATCTTTAAACGCGTTTTCCGGCTAAACTATGCGTCCTAGACCCATCAAACTTTACACTTTTTCTGTCCCTTAAAATTCGATTTGCGGCTAAACTACTTGCCCCAGCGACTTAAAAATTATATATTCGTGATCTTGGAACTGCCACCTTTTAATCCATGTAACGAATGACACGAAAAACTCATTTTAAAAAAATTGGACATTTTTATCTTTAAACGCGTTTTCCGGCTAAACTATGCGTCCTAGACCCATCAAACTTTACACTTTTTCTGTCCCTTAAAATTCGATTTGCGGCTAAACTACTTGCCCCAGCGACTTAAAAATTATATATTCGTGATCTTGGAACTGCCACCTTTTAATCCATGTAACGAATGACACGAAAAACTAATTTTAAAAAAATTGGACATTTTTATCTTTAAACGCGTTTTCCGCCTAAACTATGCGTCCTAGACCCATCAAACTTTACACTTTTTCTGTCCCTTAAAATTCGATTTACGGCTAAACTACTTGCCCCAGCGACTTAAAAATTATATATTCGTGATCTTGGAACTGCCACCTTTTAATCCATGTAACGAATGACACGAAAAACTAATTTTAAAAAAATTGGACATTTTTATCTTTAAACGCGTTTTCCGGCTAAACTATGCGTCCTAGACCCATCAAACTTTACACTTTTTCTGTCCCTTAAAATTCGATTTGCGGCTAAACTACTTGCCCCAGCGACTTAAAAATTATATATTCGTGATCTTGGAACTGCCACCTTTTAATCCATGTAACGAATGACACGAAAAACTAATTTTAAAAAAATTGGACATTTTTATCCTTAAACGCGTTTTCCGGCTAAACTATGCGTCCTAGACCCATCAAACTTTACACTTTTTCTGTCCCTTAAAATTCGATTTGCGGCTAAACTACTTGCCCCAGCGACTTAAAAATTATATATTCGTGATCTTGGAACTGTCACCTTTTAATCCATGTAACGAATGACACGAAAAACTAATTTTAAAAAAATTGGACATTTTTATCTTTAAACGCGTTTTCCAGCTAAACTATGCGTCCTAGACCCATCAAACTTTACACTTTTTCTGTCCCTTAAAATTCGATTTGCGGCTAAACTACTTGCCCCAGCGACTTAAAAATTATATATTCGTGATCTTGGAACTGCCACCTTTTAATCCATGTAACGAATGACACGAAAAACTAATTTTAAAAAAATTGGACATTTTTATCTTTAAACGCGTTTTCCGGCTAAACTATCAAACTTTACACTTTTTCTGTCCCTTAAAATTCGATTTGCGGCTAAACTACTTGCCCCAACGACTTAAAAATTATATATTCGTGATCTTGGAACTGCCACCTTTTAATCCATGTAACGAATGACACGAAAAACTAATTTTTAAAAAATTGGACATTTTTATCTTTAAACGCGTTTTCCGGCTAAACTATGCGTCCTAGACCCATCAAACTTTACACTTTTTCTGTCCCTTAAAATTCGATTTGCGGCTAAACTACTTGCCCCAGCGACTTAAAAATTATATATTCGTGATCTTGGAACTGCCACCTTTTAATCCATGTAACGAATGACACGAAAAACTAATTTTAAAAAAATTGGACATTTTTATCTTTAAACGCGTTTTCCGGCTAAACTATGCGTCCTGGACCCATCAAACTTTACACTTTTTCTGTCCCTTAAAATTCGATTTGCGGCTAAACTACTTGCCCCAGCGACTTAAAAATTATATATTCGTGATCTTGGAACTGCCACCTTTTAATCCATGTAACGAATGACACGAAAAACTAATTTTAAAAAAATTGGACATTTTTATCTTTAAACGCGTTTTCCGGCTAAACTATGCGTCCTAGACCCATCAAACTTTACACTTTTTCTGTCCCTTAAAATTCGATTTGCGGCTAAACTACTTGCCCCAGCGACTTAAAAATTATATATTCGTGATCTTGGAACTGCCACCTTTTAATCCATGTAACGAATGACACGAAAAACTAATTTTAAAATAATTGGACATTTTTATCTTTAAACGCGTTTTCCGGCTAAACTATGCGTCCTAGACCCATCAAACTTTACACTTTTTCTGTCCCTTAAAATTCGATTTGCGGTTAAACTACTTGCCCCAGCGACTTAAAAATTATATATTCGTGATCTTGGAACTGCCACCTTTTAATCCATGTAACGAATGACACGAAAAACTAATTTTAAAAAAATTGGACATTTTTATCTTTAAACGCGTTTTCCGGCTAAACTATGCCTCCTAGACCCATCAAACTTTACACTTTTTCTGTCCCTTAAAATTCGATTTGCGGCTAAATTACTTGCCCCAGCGACTTAAAAATTATATATTCGTGATCTTGGAACTGCCACCTTTTAATCCATGTAACGAATGACACGAAAAACTAATTTTAAAAAAATTGGACATTTTTATCTTTAAACGCGTTTTCCGGCTAAACTATGCGTCCTAGACCCATCAAACTTTACACTTTTTCTGTCCCTTAAAATTCGATTTGCGGCTAAACTACTTGCCCCAGCGACTTAAAAATTATATATTCGTGATCTTGGAACTGCCACCTTTTAATCCATGTAACGAATGACACGAAAAACTAATTTTAAAAAAATTGGACATTTTTATCTTTAAACGCGTTTTCCGGCTAAACTATGCGTCCTAGACCCATCAAACTTTACAATTTTTCGGTCCCTTAAAATTCGATTTGCGGCTAAACTACTTGCCCCAGCGACTTAAAAATTATATATTCGTGATCTTGGAACTGCCACCTTTTCATCCATGTAACGAATGACACGAAAAACTAATTTAAAAAAAATTGGACATTTTTATCTTTAAACGCGTTTTCCGGCTAAACTATGCGTCCTAGACCCATCAAACTTTACACTTTTTCTGTCCCTTAAAATTCGATTTGCGGCTAAACTACTTGCCCCAGCGACTTAAAAATTATATAATCGTGATCTTGGAACTGCCACCTTTTAATCCATGTAACGAATGACACGAAAAACTAATTTTAAAAAAATTGGACATTTTTATCTTTAAACGCGTTTTCCGGCTAAACTATGCGTCCTAGACCCATCAAACTTTACACTTTTTCTGTCCCTTAAAATTCGATTTGCGGCTAAACTACTTGCCCCAGCGACTTAAAAATTATATATTCGTGATCTTGGAACTGCCACCTTTTAATCCATGTAACGAATGACACGAAAAACTAATTTTAAAAAAATTGGACGTTTTTATCTTTAAACGCGTTTTCCGGCTAAACTATGCGTCCTAGACCCATCAAACTTTACACTTTTTCTGTCCCTTAAAATTCGATTTGCGGCTAAACTACTTGCCCCAGCGACTTAAAAATTATATATTCGTGATCTTGGAACTGCCACCTTTTAATCCATGTAACGAATGACACGAAAAACTAATTTTTAAAAAATTGGACATTTTTATCTTTAAACGCGTTTTCCGGCTAAACTATGCGTCCTAGACCCATCAAACTTTACACTTTTTCTGTCCCTTAAAATTCGATTTGCGGCTAAACTACTTGCCCCAGCGACTTAAAAATTATATATTCGTGATCTTGGAACTGCCACCTTTTAATCCATGTAACGAATGACACGAAAAACTAATTTTAAAAAAATTGGACATTTTTATCTTTAAACGCGTTTTCCGGCTAAGCTATGCGTCCTAGACCCATCAAACATTACACTTTTTCTGTCCCTTAAAATTCGATTTGCGGCTAAACTACTTGCCCCAGCGACTTAAAAATTATATATTCGTGATCTTGGAACTGCCACCTTTTAATCTATGTAACGAATGACACGAAAAACTAATTTTAAAAAAATTGGACATTTTTATCTTTAAACGCGTTTTCCGGCTAAACTATGCGTCCTAGACCCATCAAAATTTACACTTTTTCTGTCCCTTAAAATTCGATCTGCGGCTAAACTACTTGCCCCAGCGACTTAAAAATTATATATTCGTGATCTTGGAACTGCCACCTTTTAATCCATGTAACGAATGACACGAAAAACTAATTTTAAAAAAATTGGACATTTTTATCTTTAAACGCGTTTTCCGGCTAAACTATGCGTCCTAGACCCATCAAACTTTACACTTTTTCTGTCCCTTAAAATTCGATTTGCGGCTAAACTACTTGCCCCAGCGACTTAAAAATTATATATTCGTGATCTTGGAACTGCCACCTTTTAATCCATGTAACGAATGACACGAAAAACTCATTTTAAAAAAATTGGACATTTTTATCTTTAAACGCGTTTTCCGGCTAAACTATGCGTCCTAGACCCATCAAACTTTACACTTTTTCTGTCCCTTAAAATTCGATTTGCGGCTAAACTACTTGCCCCAGCGACTTAAAAATTATATATTCGTGATCTTGGAACTGCCACCTTTTAATCCATGTAACGAATGACACGAAAAACTAATTTTAAAAAAATTGGACATTTTTATCTTTAAACGCGTTTTCCGGCTAAACTATGCGTCCTAGACCCATCAAACTTTACACTTTTTCTGTCCCTTAAAATTCGATTTGCGGCTAAACTACTTGCCCCAGCGACTTAAAAATTATATATTCGTGATCTTGGAACTGCCACCTTTTAATCCATGTAACGAATGACACGAAAAACAAATTTTAAAAAAATTGGACATTTTTATCTTTAAACGCGTTTTCCGGCTAAACTATGCGTCCTAGACCCATCAAACTTTACACTTTTTCTGTCCCTTAAAATTCGATTTGCGGCTAAACTACTTGCCCCAGCGACTTAAAAATTATATATTCGTGATCTTGGAACTCTCACCTTTTAATCCATGTAACGAATGACACGAAAAACTAATTTTAAAAAAATTGGACATTTTTATCTTTAAACGCGTTTTCCGGCTAAACTATGCGTCCTAGACCCATGAAACTTTACACTTTTTCTGTCCCTTAAAATTCGATTTGCGGCTAAACTACTTGCCCCAGCGCCTTAAAAATTATATATTCGTGATCTTGGAACTGCCACCTTTTAATCCATGTAACGAATGACACGAAAAACTAATTTTAAAAAAATTGGACATTTTTTTATTTTTAAACGCGTCTTCCGGCTAAACTATGCGTCCTAGACCCATCAAACTTTACACTTTTTCTGTCCCTTAAAATTCGATTTGCGGCTAAACTACTTGCCCCAGCGACTTAAAAATTATATATTCGTGATCTTGGAACTGCCACCTTTTAATCCATGTAACGAATGACACGAAAAACTAATTTTAAAAAAATTGGACATTTTTATCTTTAAACGCGTTTTCCGGCTAAACTATGCGTCCTAGACCCATCAAACTTTACACTTTTTCTGTCCCTTAAAATTCGATTTGCGGCTAAACTACTTGCCCCAGCGACTTAAAAATTATATATTCGTGATCTTGGAACTGCCACCTTTTAATCCATGTAACGAATGACACGAAAAACTAATTTTAAAATAATTGGACATTTTTATCTTTAAACGCGTTTTCCGGCTAAACTATGCGTCCTAGACCCATCAAACTTTACACTTTTTCTGTCCCTTAAAATTCGATTTGCGGCTAAACTACTTGCCCCAGCGACTTAAAAATTATATATTCGTGATCTTGGAACTGCCACCTTTTAATCCATGTAACGAATGACACGAAAAACTAATTTTTAAAAAATTGGACATTTTTATCTTTAAACGCGTTTTCCGGCTAAGCTATGCGTCCTAGACCAATCAAACTTTACACTTTTTCTGTCCCTTAAAATTCGATTTGCGGCTAAACTACTTGCCCCAGCGACTTAAAAATTATATATTCGTGATCTTGGAACTGCCACCTTTTAATCCATGTAACGAATGACACGAAAAACTAATTTTAAAAAAATTGGACATTTTTATCTTTAAACGCGTTTTCCGGCTAAACTTTGCGTCCTAGACCCATCAAACTTTACACTTTTTCTGTCCCTTAAAATTCGATTTGCGGCTAAACTACTTGCCCCAGCGACTTAAAAATTATATGTTCGTGATCTTGGAACTGCCACCTTTTAATCCATGTAACGAATGACACGAAAAACTAATTTTAAAAAATTGGACATTTTTATCTTTAAACGCGTTTTCCGGCTAAACTATGCGTCCTAGACCCATCAAACTTTACACTTTTTCTGTCCCTTAAAATTCGATTTGCGGCTAAACTACTTGCCCCAGCGACTTAAAAATTATATATTCGTGATCTTGGAACTGCCACCTTTTAATGCATGTAACGAATGACACGAAAAACTAATTTTAAAAAAATTGGACGTTTTTATCTTTAAACGTGTTTTCCGGCTAAACTATGCGTCCTAGACCCATCAAACTTTACACTTTTGCTGTCCCTTAAAATTCGATTTGCGGCTAAACTACTTGCCCCAGCGACTTAAAAATTATATATTCGTGATCTTGGAACTGCCACCTTTTAATTCATGTAACGAATGACACGAAAAACTAATTTTAAAAAAATTGGACATTTTTATCTTTAAACGCGTTTTCCGGCTAAACTATGCGTCCTAGACCCATCAAACTTTACACTTTTTCTGTCCCTTAAAATTCGATTTGCGGCTAAACTACTTGCCCCAGCGACTTAAAAATTATATATTCGTGATCTTGGAACTGCCACCTTTTAATCCATGTAACGAATGACACGAAAAACTAATTTTAAAAAAATTGGACATTTTTATCTTTAAACGCATTTTCCGGCTAAACTATGCGTCCTAGACCCATCAAACTTTACACTTTTTCTGTCCCTTAAAATTCGATTTGCGGCTAAACTACTTGCCCCAGCGACTTAAAAATTATATATTCGTGATCTTGGAACTGCCACCTTTTAATCCATGTAACGAATGACACGAAAAACTAATTTTAAAAAAATTGGACATTTTTATCTTTAAACGCGTTTTCCGGCTAAACTATGCGTCCTAGACCCATCAAACTTTACACTTTTTCTGTCCCTTAAAATTCGATTTGCGGCTAAACGACTTGCCCCAGCGACTTAAAAATTATATATTCGTGATCTTGGAACTGCCACCTTTTAATCCATGTAACGAATGACACGAAAAACTAATTTTAAAAAAATTGGACATTTTTATCTTTAAACGCGTTTTCCGGCTAAACTATGCGTCCTAAACCCATCAAACTTTACACTTTTTCTGTCCCTTAAAATTCGATTTGCGGCTAAACTACTTGCCCCAGCGACTTAAAAATTATATATTCGTGATCTTGGAACTGCCACCTTTTAATCCATGTAACGAATGACACGAAAAACTAATTTTAAAAAAATTGGACATTTTTATCTTTAAACGCCTTTTCCGGCTAAACTATGCGTCCTAGACCCATCAAACTTTACACTTTTTCTGTCCCTTAAAATTCGATTTGCGGCTAAACTACTTGCCCCAGCGACTTAAAAATTATATATTCGTGATCTTGGAACTGCCACCTTTTAATCCATGTAACGAATGACATGAAAAACTAATTTTAAAAAAATTGGACGTTTTTATCTTTAAACGCGTTTTCCGGCTAAACTATGCGTCCTAGACCCATCAAACTTTACACTTTTTCTGTCCCTTAAAATTCGATTTGCGGCTAAACTACTTGCCCCAGCGACTTAAAAATTATATATTCGTGATCTTGGAACTGCCACCTTTTAATCCATGTAACGAATGACACGAAAAACTAATTTTAAAAAAATTGGACATTTTTATCTTTAAACGCGTTTTCCGGCTAAACTATGCGTCCTAGACCCATCAAACTTTACACTTTTTCTGTCCCTTAAAATTCGATTTGCGGCTAAAGTACTTGCCCCAGCGACTTAAAAATTATATATTCTTGATCTTGGAACTGCCACCTTTTAATCCATGTAACGAATGACACGAAAAACTAATTTTAAAAAAATTGGACATTTTTATCTTTAAACGCGTTTTCCGGCTAAACTATGCGTCCTAGACCCATCAAACTTTACACTTTTTCTGTCCCTTAAAATTCGATTTGCGGCTAAACTACTTGCCCCAGCGACTTAAAAATTATACATTCGTGATCTTGGAACTGCCACCTTTTAATCCATGTAACGAATGACACGAAAAACTAATTTTAAAAAAATTGGACATTTTTATCTTTAAACGCGTTTTCCGGCTAAACTATGCGTCCTAGACCCATCAAACTTTACACTTTTTCTGTCCCTTAAAATTCGATTTGCGGCTAAACTACTTGCCCCAGCGACTTAAAAATTACATATTCGTGATCTTGGAACTGCCACCTTTTAATCCATGTAACGAATGACACGAAAAACTAATTTTAAAAAAATTGGACATTTTTATCTTTAAACGCGTTTTCCGGCTAAACTATGCGTCCTAGACCCATCAAACTTTACACTTTTTCTGTCCCTTAAAATTCGATTTGCGGCTAAACTACTTGCCCCAGCGACTTAAAAATTATATATTCGTGATCTTGGAACTGCCACCTTTTAATCCATGTAACGAATGACACGAAAAACTAATTTTAAAAAAATTGGACATTTTTATCTTTAAACGCGTTTTCCGGCTAAACTATGCGTCCTAGACCCATCAAACTTTACACTTTTTCTGTCCCTTAAAATTCGATTTGCGGCTAAACTACTTGCCCCAGCGACTTAAAAATTATATATTCGTGATCTTGGAACTGAAACCTTTTAATCCATGTAACGAATGACACGAAAAACTAATTTTAAAAAAATTGGACATTTTTATCTTTAAACGCGTTTTCCGGCTAAACTATGCGTCCTAGACCCATCAAACTTTACACTTTTTCTGTCCCTTAAAATTCGATTTGCGGCTAAACTACTTGCCCCAGCGATTTAAAAATTATATATTCGTGATCTTGGAACTGCCACCTTTTAATCCATGTAACGAATGACACGAAAAACTAATTTTAAAAAAATTGGACATTTTTATCTTTAAACGCGTTTTCCGGCTAAACTATGCGTCCTAGACCCATCAAACTTTACACTTTTTCTGTCCCTTAAAATTCGATTTGCGGCTAAACTACTTGCCCCAGCGACTTAAAAATTATATATTCGTGATCTTGGAACTGCCACCTTTTAATCCATGTAACGAATGACACGAAAAACTAATTTTAAAAAAATTGGACATTTTTATCTTTAAACAAGTTTTCCGGCTAAACTATGCGTCCTAGACCCATCAAACTTTACACTTTTTCTGTCCCTTAAAATTCGATTTGCGGCTAAACTACTTGCCCCAGCGACTTAAAAATTATATATTCGTGATCTTGGAACTGCCACCTTTTAATCCATGTAACGAATGACACGAAAAACTAATTTTAAAAAAATTGGACATTTTTATCTTTAAACGCGTTTTCCGGCTAAACTATGCGTCCTAGACCCATCAAACTTTACACTTTTTCCGTCCCTTAAAATTCGATTTGCGGCTAAACTACTTGCCCCAGCGACTTAAAAATTATATATTCGTGATCTTGGAACTGCCACTTTTAATCCATGTAACGAATGACACGAAAAACTAATTTTAAAAAAATTGGACATTTGTATGTTTAAACGCGTTTTCCGGCTAAACTATGCGTCCTAGACCCATCAAACTTTACACTTTTTCTGTCCCTTAAAATTCGATTTGCGGCTAAACTACTTGCCCCAGCGACTTAAAAATTATATATTCGTGATCTTGGAACTGCCACCTTTTAATCCATGTAACGAATGACACGAAAAACTAATTTTAAAAAAATTGGACATTTTTATCTTTAAACGCGTTTTCCGGCTAAACTATGCGTCCTAGACCCATCAAACTTTACACTTTTTCTGTCCCTTAAAATTCGATTTGCGGCTAAACTACTTGCCCCAGCGACTTAAAAATTATATATTCGTGATCTTGGAACTGCCACCTTTTAATCCATGTAACGAATGACACGAAAAACTAATTTTAAAAAAATTGGACATTTTTATCTTTAAACGCGTTTTCCGGCTAAACTATGCGTCCTAGACCCATCAAACTTTACACTTTTTCTGTCCCTTAAAATTCGATTTGCGGCTAAACTACTTGCCCCAGCGACTTAAAAATTATATATTCGTGATCTTGGAACTGCCACCTTTTAATCCATGTAACGAATGACACGAAAAACTAATTTTAAAAAAATTGGACATTTTTATCTTTAAACGCGTTTTCCGGCTAAACTATGCGTCCTAGACCCATCAAACTTTACACTTTTTCTGTCCCTTAAAATTCGATTTGCGGCTAAACTACTTGCCCCAACGACTTAAAAATTATATATTCGTGATCTTGGAACTGCCACCTTTTAATCCATGTAACGAATGACACGAAAAACTAATTTTAAAAAAATTGGACATTTTTATCTTTAAACGCGTTTTCCGGCTAAACTATGCGTCCTAGACCCATCAAACTTTACACTTTTTTTGTCCCTTAAAATTCGATTTGCGGCTAAACTACTTGCCCCAGCGACTTAAAAATTATATATTCGTGATCTTGGAACTGCCACCTTTTAATCCATGTAACGAATGACACGAAAAACTAATTTTAAAAAAATTGGACATTTTTATCTTTAAACGCGTTTTCCGGCTAAACTATGCGTCCTAGACCCATCAAACTTTACACTTTTTCTGTCCCTTAAAATTCGATTTGCGGCTAAACTACTTGCCGCAGCGACTTAAAAATTATATATTCGTGATCTTGGAACTGCCACCTTTTAATCCATGTAACGAATGACACGAAAAACTAATTTTAAAAAAATTGGACATTTTTATCTTTAAACGCGTTTTCCGGCTAAACTATGCGTCCTAGACCCATCAAACTTTACACTTTTTCTGTTCCTTAAAATTCGATTTGCGGCTAAACTACTTGCCCCAGCGACTTAAAAATTATATATTCGTGATCTTGGAACTGCCACCTTTTAATCCATGTAACGAATGACACGAAAAACTAATTTAAAAAAAAATTGGACATTTTTATCTTTAAACGCGTTTTCCGGCTAAACTATGCGTCCTAGACCCATCAAACTTTACACTTTTTCTGTCCCTTAAAGTTCGATTTGCGGCTAAACTACTTGCCCCAGCGACTTAAGAATTATATATTCGTGATCTTGGAACTGCCACCTTTTAATCCATGTAACGAATGACACGAAAAACTAATTTTAAAAAAATTGGACATTTTTATCTTTAAACGCGTTTTCCGGCTAAACTATGCGTCCTAGACCCATCAAACTTTACACTTTTTCTGTCCCTTAAAATTCGATTTGCGGCTAAACTACTTGCCCCAGCGACTTAAAAATTATATATTCGTGATCTTGGAACTGCCACCTTTTAATCCATGTAACGAATGACACGAAAAACTAATTTTATAAAAATTGGACATTTTTATCTTTAAACGCGTTTTCCGGCTAAACTATGCGTCCTAGACCCATCAAACTTTACACTTTTTCTGTCCCTTAAAATTCGATTTGCGGCTAAACTACTTGCCCCAGCGACTTAAAAATTATATATTCGTGATCTTGGAACTGCCACCTTTTAATCCATGTAACGAATGACACGAAAAACTAATTTTAAAAAAATTGGACATTTTTATCTTTAAACGCGTTTTCCGGCTAAACTATGCGTCCTAGACCCATCAAACTTTACACTTTTTTTGTCCCTTAAAATTCGATTTGCGGCTAAACTACTTGCCCCAGCGACTTAAAAATTATATATTCGTGATCTTGGAACTGCCACCTTTTAATCCATGTAACGAATGACACGAAAAACTAATTTTTAAAAATTGGACATTTTTATCTGTAAACGCGTTTTCCGGCTAAACTATGCGTCCTAGACCCATCAAACTTTACACTTTTTCTGTCCCTTAAAATTCGATTTGCGGCTAAACTACTTGCCCCAGCGACTTAAAAATTATATATTCGTGATCTTGGAACTGCCACCTTTTAATCCATGTAACGAATGACACGAAAAACTAATTTTAAAAAAATTGGACATTTTTATCTTTAAACGCGTTTTCCGGCTAAACTATGCGTCCTAGACCCATCAAACTTTACACTTTTTCTGTTCCTTAAAATTCGATTTGCGGCTAAACTACTTGCCCCAGCGACTTAAAAATTATATATTCGTGATCTTGGAACTGCCACCTTTTAATCCATGTAACGAATGACACGAAAAACTAATTTTAAAAAAAATTGGACATTTTTATCCTTAAACGCGTTTTCCGGCTAAACTATGCGTCCTAGACCCATCAAACTTTACACTTTTTCTGTCCCTTAAAATTCGATTTGCGGCTAAACTACTTGCCCCAGCGACTTAAAAATTATATATTCGTGATCTTGGAACTGCCACCTTTTAATCCATGTAACGAATGACACGAAAAACTAATTTTAAAAAAATTGGACATTTTTATGTTTAAACGCGTTTTCCGGCTAAACTATGCGTCCTAGACCCATCAAACTTTACACTTTTTCTGTCCCTTAAAATTCGATTTGCGGCTAAACTACTTGCCCCAGCGACTTAAAAATTATATATTCGTGATCTTGGAACTGCCACCTTTTAATCCATGTAACGAATGACACGAAAAACTAATTTTAAAAAAATTGGACATTTTTATCTTTAAACGCGTTTTCCGGCTAAACTATGCGTCCTAGACCCATCAAACTTTACACTTTTTCTGTCCCTTAAAATTCGATTTGCGGCTAAACTACTTGCCCCAGCGACTTAAAAATTATATATTCGTGATCTTGGAACTGCCACCTTTTAATCCATGTAACGAATGACACGAAAAACTAATTTTAAAAAAATTGGACATTTTTATCTTTAAACGCGTTTTCCGGCTAAACTATGCGTCCTAGACCCATCAAACTTTACACTTTTTCTGTCCCTTAAAATTCGATTTGCGGCTAAACTACTTGCCCCAGCGACTTAAAAATTATATATTCGTGATCTTGGAACTGCCACCTTTTAATCCATGTAACGAATGACACGAAAAACTAATTTTAAAAAAATTGGACATTTTTATCTTTAAACGCGTTTTCCGGCTAAACTATGCGTCCTAGACCCATCAAACTTTACACTTTTTCTGTCCCTTAAAATTCGATTTGCGGCTAAACTACTTGCCCCAGCGACTTAAAAATTATATATTCGTGATCTTGGAACTGCCACCTTTTAATCCATGTAACGAATGACACGAAAAACTAATTTTTAAAAATTGGACATTTTTATCTGTAAACGCGTTTTCCGGCTAAACTATGCGTCCTAGACCCATCAAACTTTACACTTTTTCTGTCCCTTAAAATTCGATTTGCGGCTAAACTACTTGCCCCAGCGACTTAAAAATTATATATTCGTGATCTTGGAACTGCCACCTTTTAATCCATGTAACGAATGACACGAAAAACTAATTTTAAAAAAATTGGACATTTTTATCTTTAAACGCGTTTTCCGGCTAAACTATGCGTCCTAGACCCATCAAACTTTACACTTTTTCTGTTCCTTAAAATTCGATTTGCGGCTAAACTACTTGCCCCAGCGACTTAAAAATTATATATTCGTGATCTTGGAACTGCCACCTTTTAATCCATGTAACGAATGACACGAAAAACTAATTTAAAAAAAAATTGGACATTTTTATCTTTAAACGCGTTTTCCGGCTAAACTATGCGTCCTAGACCCATCAAACTTTACACTTTTTCTGTCCCTTAAAATTCGATTTGCGGCTAAACTACTTGCCCCAGCGACTTAAAAATTATATATTCGTGATCTTGGAACTGCCACCTTTTAATCCATGTAACGAATGACACGAAAAACTAATTTTAAAAAAATTGGACATTTTTATGTTTAAACGCGTTTTCCGGCTAAACTATGCGTCCTAGACCCATCAAACTTTACACTTTTTCTGTCCCTTAAAATTCGATTTGCGGCTAAACTACTTGCCCCAGCGACTTAAAAATTATATATTCGTGATCTTGGAACTGCCACCTTTTAATCCATGTAACGAATGACACGAAAAACTAATTTTAAAAAAATTGGACATTTTTATCTTTAAACGCGTTTTCCGGCTAAACTATGCGTCCTAGACCCATCAAACTTTACACTTTTTCTGTCCCTTAAAATTCGATTTGCGGCTAAACTACTTGCCCCAGCGACTTAAAAATTATATATTCGTGATCTTGGAACTGCCACCTTTTAATCCATGTAACGAATGACACGAAAAACTAATTTTAAAAAAATTGGACATTTTTATCTTTAAACGCGTTTTCCGGCTAAACTATGCGTCCTAGACCCATCAAACTTTACACTTTTTCTGTCCCTTAAAATTCGATTTGCGGCTAAACTACTTGCCCCAGCGACTTAAAAATTATATATTCGGGATCTTGGAACTGCCACCTTTTAATCCATGTAACGAATGACACGAAAAACTAATTTTAAAAAAATTGGACATTTTTATCTTTAAACGCGTTTTCCGGCTAAACTATGCGTCCTAGACCCATCAAACTTTACACTTTTTCTGTCCCTTAAAATTCGATTTGCGGCTAAACTACTTGCCCCAACTACTTAAAAATTATATATTCGTGATCTTGGAACTGCCACCTTTTAATCCATGTAACGAATGACACGAAAAACTAATTTTAAAAAAATTGGACATTTTTATCTTTAAACGCGTTTTCCGGCTAAACTATGCGTCCTAGACCCATCAAACTTTACACTTTTTTTGTCCCTTAAAATTCGATTTGCGGCTAAACTACTTGCCCCAGCGACTTAAAAATTATATATTCGTGATCTTGGAACTGCCACCTTTTAATCCATGTAACGAATGACACGAAAAACTAATTTTAAAAAAATTGGACATTTTTATCTTTAAACGCGTTTTCCGGCTAAACTATGCGTCCTAGACCCATCAAACTTTACACTTTTTCTGTCCCTTAAAATTCGATTTGCGGCTAAACTACTTGCCCCAGCGACTTAAAAATTATATATTCGTGATCTTGGAACTGCCACCTTTTAATCCATGTAACGAATGACACGAAAAACTAATTTTAAAAAAATTGGACATTTTTATCTTTAAACGCGTTTTCCGGCTAAACTATGCGTCCTAGACCCATCAAACTTTACACTTTTTCTGTTCCTTAAAATTCGATTTGCGGCTAAACTACTTGCCCCAGCGACTTAAAAATTATATATTCGTGATCTTGGAACTGCCACCTTTTAAGCCATGTAACGAATGACACGAAAAACTAATTTTAAAAAAAATTGGACATTTTTATCTTTAAACGCGTTTTCCGGCTAAACTATGCGTCCTAGACCCATCAAACTTTACACTTTTTCTGTCCCTTAAAATTCGATTTGCGGCTAAACTACTTGCCCCAGCGACTTAAGAATTATATATTCGTGATCTTGGAACTGCCACCTTTTAATCCATGTAACGAATGACACGAAAAACTAATTTTAAAAAAATTGGACATTTTTATGTTTAAACGCGTTTTCCGGCTAAACTATGAGTCCTAGACCCATCAAACTTTACACTTTTTCTGTCCCTTAAAATTCGATTTGCGGCTAAACTACTTGCCCCAGCGACTTAAAAATTATATATTCGTGATCTTGGAACTGCCACCTTTTAATCCATGTAACGAATGACACGAAAAACTAATTTTAAAAAAATTGGACATTTTTATCTTTAAACGCGTTTTCCGGCTAAACTATGCGTCCTAGACCCATCAAACTTTACACTTTTTCTGTCCCTTAAAATTCGATTTGCGGCTAAACTACTTGCCCCAGCGACTTAAAAATTATATATTCGTGATCTTGGAACTGCCACCTTTTAATCCATGTAACGAATGACACGAAAAACTAATTTTTAAAAATTGGACATTTTTATCTTTAAACGCGTTTTCCGGCTAAACTATGCGTCCTAGACCCATCAAACTTTACACTTTTTCTGTCCCTTAAAATTCGATTTGCGGCTAAACTACTTGCCCCAGCGACTGAAAAATTATATATTCGTGATCTTGGAACTGCCACCTTTTAATCCATGTAACGAATGACACGAAAAACTAATTTTAAAAAAATTGGACATTTTTATCTTTAAACGCGTTTTCCGGCTAAACTATGCGTCCTAGACCCATCAAACTCTACACTTTTTCTGTTCCTTAAAATTCGATTTGCGGCTAAACTACTTGCCCCAGCGACTTAAAAATTATATATTCGTGATCTTGGAACTGCCACCTTTTAATCCATGTAACGAATGACACGAAAAACTAATTTTAAAAAAAATTGGACATTTTTATCTTTAAACGCGTTTTCCGGCTAAACTATGCGTCCTAGACCCATCAAACTTTACACTTTTTCTGTCCCTTAAAATTCGATTTGCGGCTAAACTACTTGCCCCAGCGACTTAAAAATTATATATTCGTGATCTTGGAACTGCCACCTTTTAATCCATGTAACGAATGACACGAAAAACTAATTTTAAAAAAATTGGACATTTTTATGTTTAAACGCGTTTTCCGGCTAAACTATGCGTCCTAGACCCATCAAACTTTACACTTTTTCTGTCCCTTAAAATTCGATTTGCGGCTAAACTACTTGCCCCAGCGACTTAAAAATTATATATTCGTGATCTTGGAACTGCCACCTTTTAATCCATGTAACGAATGACACGAAAAACTAATTTTAAAAAAATTGGACATTTTTATCTTTAAACGCGTTTTCCGGCTAAACTATGCGTCCTAGACCCATCAAACTTTACACTTTTTCTGTCCCTTAAAATTCGATTTGCGGCTAAACTACTTGCCCCAGCGACTTAAAAATTATATATTCGTGATCTTGGAACTGCCACCTTTTAATCCATGTAACGAATGACACGAAAAACTAATTTTAAAAAAATTGGACATTTTTATCTTTAAACGCGTTTTCCGGCTAAACTATGCGTCCTAGACCCATCAAACTTTACACTTTTTCTGTCCCTTAAAATTCGATTTGCGGCTAAACTACTTGCCCCAGCGACTTAAAAATTATATATTCGTGATCTTGGAACTGCCACCTTTTAATCCATGTAACGAATGACACGAAAAACTAATTTTAAAAAAATTGGACATTTTTATCTTTAAACGCGTTTTCCGGCTAAACTATGCGTCCTAGACCCATCAAACTTTACACTTTTTCTGTCCCTTAAAATTCGATTTGCGGCTAAACTACTTGCCCCAGCGACTTAAAAATTATATATTCGTGATCTTGGAACTGCCACCTTTTAATCCATGTAACGAATGACACGAAAAACTAATTTTAAAAAAATTGGACATTTTTATCTTTAAACGCGTTTTCCGGCTAAGCTATGCGTCCTAGACCCATCAAACTTTACACTTTTTCTGTTCCTTAAAATTCGATTTGCGGCTAAACTACTTGCCCCAGCGACTTAAAAATTATATATTCGTGATCTTGGAACTGCCACCTTTTAATCCATGTAACGAATGACACGAAAAACTAATTTTAAAAAAATTGGACATTTTTATCTTTAAACGCGTTTTCCGGCTAAACTATGCGTCCTAGACCCATCAAACTTTACACTTTTTCTGTCCCTTAAAATTCGATTTGCGGCTAAACTACTTGCCCCAGCGACTTAAAAATTATATATTCGTGATCTTGGAACTGCCACCTTTTAATCCATGTAACGAATGACACGAAAAACTAATTTTAAAAAAATTGGACATTTTTATCTTTAAACGCGTTTTCCGGCTAAACTATGCGTCCTAGACCCATCAAACTTTACACTTTTTCTGTCCCTTAAAATTCGATTTGCGGCTAAACTACTTGCCCCAGCGACTTAAAAATTATATATTCGTGATCTTGGAACTGCCACCTTTTAATCCATGTAACGAATGACACGAAAAACTAATTTTAAAAAAATTGGACATTTTTATCTTAAAACGCGTTTTCCGGCTTAACTATGCGTCCTAGACCCATCAAACTTTACACTTTTTCTGTCCCTTAAAATTCGATTTGCGGCTAAACTACTTGCCACAGCGACTTAAAAATTATATATTTGTGATCTTGGAACTGCCACCTTTTAATCCATGTAACGAATGACACGAAAAACTAATTTTAAAAAAATTGGACATTTTTATCTTTAAACGCGTTTTCCGGCTAAAGTATGCGTCCTAGACCCATCAAACTTTACACTTTTTCTGTCCCTTAAAATTCGATTTGCGGCTAAACTACTTGCTCCAGCGACTTAAAAATTATATATTCGTGATCTTGGAACTGCCACCTTTTAATCCATGTAACGAATAACACGAAAAACTAATTTTAAAAAAATTGGACATTTTTATCTTTAAACGCGTTTTCCGGCTAAACTATGCGTCCTAGACCCATCAAACTTTACACTTTTTCTGTCCCTTAAAATTCGATTTGCGGCTAAACTACTTGCCCCAGCGACTTAAAAATTATATATTCGTGATCTTGGAACTGCCACCTTTTAATCCATGTAACGAATGACACGAAAAACTAATTTTAAAAAAATTGGACATTTTTATCTTTAAACGCGTTTTCCGGCTAAACTATGCGTCCTAGACCCATCAAACTTTACACTTTTTCTGTCCCTTAAAATTCGATTTGCGGCTAAACTACTTGCCCCAGCGACTTAAAAATTATATATTCGTGATCTTGGAACTGCCACCTTTTAATCCATGTAACGAATGACACGAAAAACTAATTTTAAAAAAATTGGACATTTTCATCTTTAAACGCGTTTTCCGGCTAAACTATGCGTCCTAGACCCATCAAACTTTACACTTTTTCTGTCCCTTAAAATTCGATTTGCGGCTAAACTACTTGCCCCAGCGACTTAAAAATTATATATTCGTGATCTTGGAACTGCCACCTTTTAATCCATGTAACGAATGACACGAAAAACTAATTTTAAAAAAATTGGACATTTTTATCTTTAAACGCGTTTTCCGGCTAAACTATGCGTCCTAGACCCATCAAACTTTACACTTTTTCTGTCCCTTAAAATTCGATTTGCGGCTAAACTACTTGCCCCAGCGACTTAAAAATTATATATTCGTGATCTTGGAACTGCCACCTTTTAATCCATGTAACGAATGACACGAAAAACTAATTTTTTAAAATTGGACATTTTTATCTTTAAACGCGTTTTCCGGCTAAACTATGCGTCCTAGACCCATCAAACTTTACACTTTTTCTGTCCCTTAAAATTCGATTTGCGGCTAAACTACTTGCCCCAGCGACTTAAAAATTATATATTCGTGATCTTGGAACTGCCACCTTTTAATCCATGTAACGAATGACACGAAAAACTAATTTTAAAAAAATTGGACATTTTTATCTTTAAACGCGTTTTCCGGCTAAACTATGCGTCCTAGACCCATCAAACTTTACACTTTTTCTGTTCCTTAAAATTCGATTTGCGGCTAAACTACTTGCCCCAGCGACTTAAAAATTATATATTCGTGATCTTGGAACTGCCACCTTTTAATCCATGTAACGAATGACACGAAAAACTAATTTAAAAAAAATTGGACATTTTTATCTTTAAACGCGTTTTCCGGCTAAACTATGCGTCCTAGACCCATCAAACTTTACACTTTTTCTGTCCCTTAAAATTCGATTTGCGGCTAAACTACTTGCCCCAGCGACTTAAAAATTATATATTCGTGATCTTGGAACTGCCACCTTTTAATCCATGTAACGAATGACACGAAAAACTAATTTTAAAAAAATTGGACATTTTTATGTTTAAACGCGTTTTCCGGCTAAACTATGCGTCCTAGACCCATCAAACTTTACACTTTTTCTGTCCCTTAAAATTCGATTTGCGGCTAAACTACTTGCCCCAGCGACTTAAAAATTATATATTCGTGATCTTGGAACTGCCACCTTTTAATCCATGTAACGAATGACACGAAAAACTAATTTTAAAAAAATTGGACATTTTTATCTTTAAACGCGTTTTCCGGCTAAACTATGCGTCCTAGACCCATCAAACTTTACACTTTTTCTGTCCCTTAAAATTCGATTTGCGGCTAAACTACTTGCCCCAGCGACTTAAAAATTATATATTCGTGATCTTGGAACTGCCACCTTTTAATCCATGTAACGAATGACACGAAAAACTTATTTTAAAAAAATTGGACATTTTTATCTTTAAACGCGTTTTCCGGCTAAACTATGCGTCCTAGACCCATCAAACTTTACACTTTTTCTGTCCCTTAAAATTCGATTTGCGGCTAAACTACTTGCCCCAACGACTTAAAAATTATATATTCGTGATCTTGGAACTGCCACCTTTTAATCCATGTAACGAATGACACGAAAAACTAATTTTAAAAAAATTGGACATTTTTATCTTTAAACGCGTTTTCCGGCTAAACTATGCGTCCTAGACCCATCAAACTTTACACTTTTTTTGTCCCTTAAAATTCGATTTGCGGCTAAACTACTTGCCCCAGCGACTTAAAAATTATATATTCGTGATCTTGGAACTGCCACCTTTTAATCCATGTAACGAATGACACGAAAAACTAATTTTAAAAAAATTGGACATTTTTATCTTTAAACGCGTTTTCCGGCTAAACTATGCGTCCTAGACCCATCAAACTTTACACTTTTTCTGTCCCTTAAAATTCGATTTGCGGCTAAACTACTTGCCCCAGCGACTTAAAAATTATATATTCGTGATCTTGGAACTGCCACCTTTTAATCCATGTAACGAATGACACGAAAAACTAATTTTAAAAAAATTGGACATTTTTATCTTTAAACGCGTTTTCCGGCTAAACTATGCGTCCTAGACCCATCAAACTTTACACTTTTTCTGTTCCTTAAAATTCGATTTGCGGCTAAACTACTTGCCCCAGCGACTTAAAAATTATATATTCGTGATCTTGGAACTGCCACCTTTTAAGCCATGTAACGAATGACACGAAAAACTAATTTTAAAAAAAATTGGACATTTTTATCTTTAAACGCGTTTTGCGGCTAAACTATGCGTCCTAGACCCATCAAACTTTACACTTTTTCTGTCCCTTAAAATTCGATTTGCGGCTAAACTACTTGCCCCAGCGACTTAAGAATTATATATTCGTGATCTTGGAACTGCCACCTTTTAATCCATGTAACGAATGACACGAAAAACTAATTTTAAAAAAATTGGACATTTTTATGTTTAAACGCGTTTTCCGGCTAAACTATGCGTCCTAGACCCATCAAACTTTACACTTTTTCTGTCCCTTAAAATTCGATTTGCGGCTAAACTACTTGCCCCAGCGACTTAAAAATTATATATTCGTGATCTTGGAACTGCCACCTTTTAATCCATGTAACGAATGACACGAAAAACTAATTTTATAAAAATTGGACATTTTTATCTTTAAACGCGTTTTCCGGCTAAACTATGCGTCCTAGACCCATCAAACTTTACACTTTTTCTGTCCCTTAAAATTCGATTTGCGGCTAAACTACTTGCCCCAGCGACTTAAAAATTATATATTCGTGATCTTGGAACTGCCACCTTTTAATCCATGTAACGAATGACACGAAAAACTAATTTTAAAAAAATTGGACATTTTTATCTTTAAACGCGTTTTCCGGCTAAACTATGCGTCCTAGACCCATCAAACTTTACACTTTTTCTGTCCCTTAAAATTCGATTTGCGGCTAAACTACTTGCCCCAGCGACTTAAAAATTATATATTCGTGATCTTGGAACTGCCACCTTTTAATCCATGTAACGAATGACACGAAAAACTAATTTTTTAAAATTGGACATTTTTATCTTTAAACGCGTTTTCCGGCTAAACTATGCGTCCTAGACCCATCAAACTTTACACTTTTTCTGTCCCTTAAAATTCGATTTGCGGCTAAACTACTTGCCCCAGCGACTTAAAAATTATATATTCGTGATCTTGGAACTGCCACCTTTTAATCCATGTAACGAATGACACGAAAAACTAATTTTAAAAAAATTGGACATTTTTATCTTTAAACGCGTTTTCCGGCTAAACTATGCGTCCTAGACCCATCAAACTCTACACTTTTTCTGTTCCTTAAAATTCGATTTGCGGCTAAACTACTTGCCCCAGCGACTTAAAAATTATATATTCGTGATCTTGGAACTGCCACCTTTTAATCCATGTAACGAATGACACGAAAAACTAATTTTAAAAAAAATTGGACATTTTTATCTTTAAACGCGTTTTCCGGCTAAACTATGCGTCCTAGACCCATCAAACTTTACACTTTTTCTGTCCCTTAAAATTCGATTTGCGGCTAAACTACTTGCCCCAGCGACTTAAAAATTATATATTCGTGATCTTGGAACTGCCACCTTTTAATCCATGTAACGAATGACACGAAAAACTAATTTTAAAAAAATTGGACATTTTTATCTTTAAACGCGTTTTCCGGCTAAACTATGCGTCCTAGACCCATCAAACTTTACACTTTTTCTGTCCCTTAAAATTCGATTTGCGGCTAAACTACTTGCCCCAGCGACTTAAAAATTATATATTCGTGATCTTGGAACTGCCACCTTTTAATCCATGTAACGAATGACACGAAAAACTAATTTTAAAAAAATTGGACATTTTTATCTTTAAACGCGTTTTCCGGCTAAACTATGCGTCCTAGACCCATCAAACTTTACACTTTTTCTGTCCCTTAAAATTCGATTTGCGGCTAAACTACTTGCCCCAGCGACTTAAAAATTATATATTCGTGATCTTGGAACTGCCACCTTTTAATCCATGTAACGAATGACACGAAAAACTAATTTTAAAAAAATTGGACATTTTTATCTTAAAACGCGTTTTCCGGCTTAACTATGCGTCCTAGACCCATCAAACTTTACACTTTTTCTGTCCCTTAAAATTCAATTTGCGGCTAAACTACTTGCCACAGCGACTTAAAAATTATATATTTGTGATCTTGGAACTGCCACCTTTTAATCCATGTAACGAATGACACGAAAAACTAATTTTAAAAAAATTGGACATTTTTATCTTTAAACGCGTTTTCCGGCTAAAGTATGCGTCCTAGACCCATCAAACTTTACACTTTTTCTGTCCCTTAAAATTCGATTTGCGGCTAAACTACTTGCTCCAGCGACTTAAAAATTATATATTCGTGATCTTGGAACTGCCACCTTTTAATCCATGTAACGAATAACACGAAAAACTAATTTTAAAAAAATTGGACATTTTTATCTTTAAACGCGTTTTCCGGCTAAACTATGCGTCCTAGACCCATCAAACTTTACACTTTTTCTGTCCCTTAAAATTCGATTTGCGGCTAAACTACTTGCCCCAGCGACTTAAAAATTATATATTCGTGATCTTGGAACTGCCACCTTTTAATCCATGTAACGAATGACACGAAAAACTAATTTTAAAAAAATTGGACATTTTTATCTTTAAACGCGTTTTCCGGCTAAACTATGCGTCCTAGACCCATCAAACTTTACACTTTTTCTGTCCCTTAAAATTCGATTTGCGGCTAAACTACTTGCCCCAGCGACTTAAAAATTATATATTCGTGATCTTGGAACTGCCACCTTTTAATCCATGTAACGAATGACACGAAAAACTAATTTTAAAAAAATTGGACATTTTCATCTTTAAACGCGTTTTCCGGCTAAACTATGCGTCCTAGACCCATCAAACTTTACACTTTTTCTGTCCCTTAAAATTCGATTTGCGGCTAAACTACTTGCCCCAGCGACTTAAAAATTATATATTCGTGATCTTGGAACTGCCACCTTTTTATCCATGTAACGAATGACACGAAAAACTAATTTTAAAAAAATTGGACATTTTTATCTTTAAACGCGTTTTCCGGCTAAACTATGCGTCCTAGACCCATCAAACTTTACACTTTTTCTGTCCCTTAAAATTCGATTTGCGGCTAAACTACTTGCCCCAGCGACTTAAAAATTATATATTCGTGATCTTGGAACTGCCACCTTTTAATCCATGTAACGAATGACACGAAAAACTAATTTTAAAAAAATTGGACATTTTTATCTTTAAACGCGTTTTCCGGCTAAACTATGCGTCCTAGACCCATCAAACTTTACACTTTTTCTGTCCCCGATTTGCGGCTAAACTACTTGCCCCAGCGACTTAAAAATTATATATTCGTGATCTTGGAACTGCCACCTTTTAATCCATGTAACGAATGACACGAAAAACTAATTTTAAAAAAATTGGACATTTTTATCTTTAAACGCGTTTTCCGGCTAAACTATGCGTCCTAGACCCATCAAACTTTACACTTTTTCTGTCCCTTAAAATTCGATTTGCGGCTAAGCTACTTGCCCCAGCGACTTAAAAATTATATATTCGTGATCTTGGAACTGCCACCTTTTAATCCATGTAACGAATGAAACGAAAAACTAATTTTAAAAAAATTGGACATTTTTATCTTTAAACGCGTTTTCCGGCTAAACTATGCGTCCTAGACCCATCAAACTTTACACTTTTTCTGTCCCTTAAAATTCGATTTGCGTCTAAACTACTTGCCCCCGCGACTTAAAAATTATATATTCGTGATCTTGGAACTGCCACCTTTTAATCCATGTAACGAATGACACGAAAAACTAATTTTAAAAAAATTGGACATTTTTATCTTTAAACGCGTTTTCCGGCTAAACTATGCGTCCTAGACCCATCAAACTTTACACTTTTTCTGTCCCTTAAAATTCGATTTGCGGCTAAACTACTTGCCCCAGCGACTTAAAAATTATATATTCGTGATCTTGGAACTGCCACCTTTTAATCCATGTAACGAATGACACGAAAAACTAATTTTAAAAAAATTGGACATTTTTATCTTTAAACGCGTTTTCCGGCTAAGCTATGCGTCCTAGACCCATCAAACTTTACACTTTTTCTGTCCCTTAAAATTCGATTTGCGGCTAAACTACTTGCCCCAGCGACTTAAAAATTATATATTCGTGATCTTGGAACTGCCACCTTTTAATCCATGTAACGAATGACACGAAAAACTAATTTTAAAAAAATTGGACATTTTTATCTTTAAACGCGTTTTCCGGCTAAACTATGCGTCCTAGACCCATCAAACTTTACACTTTTTCTGTCCCTTAAAATTCGATTTGCGGCTAAACTACTTGCCCCAGCGACTTAAAAATTATATATTCGTGATCTTGGAACTGCCACCTTTTAATCCATGTAACGAATGACACGAAAAACTAATTTTAAAAAAATTGGATATTTTTATCTTTAAACGCGTTTTCCGGCTAAACTATGCGTCCTAGACCCATCAAACCTTACACTTTTTCTGTCCCTTAAAATTCGATTTGCGGCTAAACTACTTGCCCCAGCGACTTAAAAATTATATATTCGTGATCTTGGAACTGCCACCTTTTAATCCATGTAACGAATGACACGAAAAACTAATTTTAAAAAAATTGGACATTTTTATCTTTAAACGCGTTTTCCGGCTAAGCTATGCGTCCTAGACCCATCAAACTTTACACTTTTTCTGTCCCTTAAAATTCGATTTGCGGCTAAACTACTTGCCCCAGCGACTTAAAAATTATATATTCGTGATCTTGGAACTGCCACCTTTTAATCCATGTAACGAATGACACGAAAAACTAATTTTAAGAAAATTGGACATTTTTATCTTTAAACGCGTTTTCCGGCTAAACTATGCGTCCTAGACCCATCAAACTTTACACTTTTTCTGTCCCTTAAAATTCGATTTGCGGCTAAACTACTTGCCCCAGCGACTTAAAAATTATATATTCGTGATCTTGGAACTGCCACCTTTTAATACATGTAACGAATGACACGAAAAACTAATTTTAAAAAAATTGGACATTTTTATCTTTAAACTCGTTTTCCGGCTAAACTATGCGTCCTAGACCCATCAAACTTTACACTTTTTCTGTCCCTTAAAATTCGATTTGCGGCTAAACTACTTGCCCCAGCGACTTAAAAATTATATATTCGTGATCTTGGAACTGCCACCTTTTAATCCATGTAACGAATGACACGAAAAACTAATTTTAAAAAAATTGGACATTTTTATCTTTAAACGCGTTTTCCGGCTAAACTATGCGTCCTAGACCCATCAAACTTTACACTTTTTCTGTCCCTTAAAATTCGATTTGCGGCTAAACTACTTGCCCCAGCGACTTAAACATTATATATTCGTGATCTTGGAACTGCCACCTTTTAATCCATGTAACGAATGACACGAAAAACTAATTTTAAAAAAATTGGACATTTTTATCTTTAAACGCTTTTTCCGGCTAAACTATGCGTCCTAGACCCATCAAACTTTACACTTTTTCTGTCCCTTAAAATTCGATTTGCGGCTAAACTACTTGCCCCAGCGACTTAAAAATTATATATTCGTGATCTTGGAACTGCCACCTTTTAATCCATGTAACGAATGACACGAAAAACTAATTTTAAAAAAATTGGACATTTTTATCTTTAAACGCGTTTTCCGGCTAAACTATGCGTCCTAGACCCATCAAACTTTACACTTTTTCTGTCCCTTAAAATTCGATTTGCGGCTAAACTACTTGCCCCAGCGACTTAAAAATTATATATTCGTGATCTTGGAACTGCCACCTTTTAATCCATGTAACGAATGACACGAAAAACTAATTTTAAAAAAATTGGACATTTTTATCTTTAAACGCGTTTTCCGGCTAAACTATGCGTCCTAGACCCATCAAACTTTACACTTTTTCTGTCCCGTAAAATTCGATTTGCGGCTAAACTACTTGCCCCAGCGACTTAAAAATTATATATTCGTGATTTTGGAACTGCCACCTTTTAATCCATGTAACGAATGACACGAAAAACTAATTTTAAAAAAATTGGACATTTTTATCTTTAAACGCGTTCTGCGGCTAAACTATGCGTCCTAGACCCATCAAACTTTACACTTTTTCTGTCCCTTAAAATTCGATTTGCGGCTAAACTACTTGCCCCAGCGACTTAAAAATTATATATTCGTGATCTTGGAACTGCCACCTTTTAATCCATGTAACGAATGACACGAAAAACTAATTTTAAAAAAATTGGACATTTTTATCTTTAAACGCGTTTTCCGGCTAAACTATGCGTCCTAGACCCATCAAACTTTACACTTTTTCTGTCCCTTAAAATTCGATTTGCGGCTAAGCTACTTGCCCCAGCGACTTAAAAATTATATATTCGTGATCTTGGAACTGCCACCTTTTAATCCATGTAACGAATGAAACGAAAAACTAATTTTAAAAAAATTGGACATTTTTATCTTTAAACGCGTTTTCCGGCTAAACTATGCGTCCTAGACCCATCAAACTTTACACTTTTTCTGTCCCTTAAAATTCGATTTGCGGCTAAACTACTTGCCCCCGCGACTTAAAAATTATATATTCGTGATCTTGGAACTGCCACCTTTTAATCCATGTAACGAATGACACGAAAAACTAATTTTAAAAAAATTGGACATTTTTATCTTTAAACGCGTTTTCCGGCTAAACTATGCGTCCTAGACCCATCAAACTTTACACTTTTTCTGTCCCTTAAAATTCGATTTGCGGCTAAACTACTTGCCCCAGCGACTTAAAAATTATATATTCGTGATCTTGGAACTGTCACCTTTTAATCCATGTAACGAATGACACGAAAAACTAATTTTAAAAAAATTGGACATTTTTATCTTTAAACGCGTATTCCGGCTAAACTATGCGTCCTAGACCCATCAAACTTTACACTTTTTCTGTCCCTTAAAATTCGATTTGCGGCTAAACTACTTGCCCCAGCGACTTAAAAATTATATATTCGTGATCTTGGAACTGCCACCTTTTAATCCATGTAACGAATGACACGAAAAACTAATTTTAAAAAAATTGGACATTTTTATCTTTAAACGCGTTTTCCGGCTAAACTATGCGTCCTAGACCCATCAAACTTTACACTTTTTCTGTCCCTTAAAATTCGATTTGCGGCTAAACTACTTGCCCCAGCGACTTAAAAATTATATATTCGTGATCTTGGAACTGCCACCTTTTAATCCATGTAACGAATGACACGAAAAACTAATTTTAAAAAAATTGGATATTTTTATCTTTAAACGCGTTTTCCGGCTAAACTATGCGTCCTAGACCCATCAAACCTTACACTTTTTCTGTCCCTTAAAATTCGATTTGCGGCTAAACTACTTGCCCCAGCGACTTAAAAATTATATATTCGTGATCTTGGAACTGCCACCTTTTAATCCATGTAACGAATGACACGAAAAACTAATTTTAAAAAAATTGGACATTTTTATCTTTAAACGCGTTTTCCGGCTAAGCTATGCGTCCTAGACCCATCAAACTTTACACTTTTTCTGTCCCTTAAAATTCGATTTGCGGCTAAACTACTTGCCCCAGCGACTTAAAAATTATATATTCGTGATCTTGGAACTGCCACCTTTTAATCCATGTAACGAATGACACGAAAAACTAATTTTAAAAAAAATTGGACATTTTTATCTTTAAACGCGTTTTCCGGCTAAACTATGCGTCCTAGACCCATCAAACTTTACACTTTTTCTGTCCCTTAAAATTCGATTTGCGGCTAAACTACTTGCCCCAGCGACTTAAAAATTATATATTCGTGATCTTGGAACTGCCACCTTTTAATACATGTAACGAATGACACGAAAAACTAATTTTAAAAAAATTGGACATTTTTATCTTTAAACTCGTTTTCCGGCTAAACTATGCGTCCTAGACCCATCAAACTTTACACTTTTTCTGTCCCTTAAAATTCGATTTGCGGCTAAACTACTTGCCCCAGCGACTTAAAAATTATATATTCGTGATCTTGGAACTGCCACCTTTTAATCCATGTAACGAATTACACGAAAAACTAATTTTAAAAAAATTGGACATTTTTATCTTTAAACGCGTTTTCCGGCTAAACTATGCGTCCTAGACCCATCAAACTTTACACTTTTTCTGTCCCTTAAAATTCGATTTGCGGCTAAACTACTTGCCCCAGCGACTTAAAAATTATATATTCGTGATCTTGGAACTGCCACCTTTTAATCCATGTAACGAATGACACGAAAAACTAATTTTAAAAAAATTGGACATTTTTATCTTTAAACGCGTTTTCCGGCTAAACTATGCGTCCTAGACCCATCAAACTTTACACTTTTTCTGTCCCTTAAAATTCGATTTGCGGCTAAACTACTTGCCCCAGCGACTTAAAAATTATATATTCGTGATCTTGGAACTGCCACCTTTTAATCCATGTAACGAATGACACGAAAAACTAATTTTAAAAAAATTGGACATTTTTATCTTTAAACGCGTTTTCCGGCTAAACTATGCGTCCTAGACCCATCAAACTTTACACTTTTTCTGTCCCTTAAAATTCGATTTGCGGCTAAACTACTTGCCCCAGCGACTTAAAAATTATATATTCGTGATCTTGGAACTGTCACCTTTTAATCCATGTAACGAATGACACGAAAAACTAATTTTAAAAAAATTGGACATTTGTATCTTTAAACGCGTTTTCCGGCTAAACTATGCGTCCTAGACCCATCAAACTTTACACTTTTTCTGTCCCTTAAAATTCGATTTGCGGCTAAACTACTTGCCCCAGCGACTTAAAAATTATATATTCGTGATCTTGGAACTGCCACCTTTTAATCCATGTAACGAATGACACGAAAAACTAATTTTAAAAAAATTGGACATTTTTATCTTTAAACGCGTTTTCCGGCTAAACTATGCGTCCTAGACCCATCAAACTTTACACTTTTTCTGTCCCTTAAAATTCGATTTGCGGCTAAACTACTTGCCCCAGCGACTTAAAAATTATATATTCGTGATCTTGGAACTGCCACCTTTTAATCCATGTAACGAATGACACGAAAAACTAATTTTAAAAAAATTGGACATTTTTATCTTTAAACGCGTTTTCCGGCTAAACTATGCGTCCTAGACCCATCAAACTTTACACTTTTTCTGTCCCTTAAAATTCGATTTGCGGCTAAACTACTTGCCCCAGCGACTTAAAAATTATATATTCGTGATCTTGGAACTGCCACCTTTTAATCCATGTAACGAATGACACGAAAAACTAATTTTAAAAAAATTGGACATTTTTATCTTTAAACGCGTTTTCCGGCTAAACTATGCGTCCTAGACCCATCAAACTTTACACTTTTTCTGTCCCTTAAAATTCGATTTGCGGCTAAACTACTTGCCCCAGCGACTTAAAAATTATATATTCGTGATCTTGGAACTGCCACCTTTTAATCCATGTAACGAATGACACGAAAAACTAATTTTAAAAAAATTGGACATTTTTATCTTTAAACGCGTTTTCCGGCTAAACTATGCGTCCTAGACCCATCAAACTTTACACTTTTTCTGTCCCTTAAAATTCGATTTGCGGCTAAACTACTTGCCCCAGCGACTTAAAAATTATATATTCGTGATCTTGGAACTGCCACCTTTTAATCCATGTAACGAATGACACGAAAAACTAATTTTAAAAAAATTGGACATTTTTATCTTTAAACGCGTTTTCCGGCTAAACTATGCGTCCTAGACCCATCAAACTTTACACTTTTTCTGTCCCATAAAATTCGATTTGCGGCTAAACTACTTGCCCCAGCGACTTAAAAATTATATATTCGTGATCTTGGAACTGCCACCTTTTAATCCATGTAACGAATGACACGAAAAACTAATTTAAAAAAAATTGGACATTTTTATCTTTAAACGCGTTTTCCGGCTAAGCTATGCGTCCTAGACCCATCAAACTTTACACTTTTTCTGTCCCTTAAAATTCGATTTGCGGCTAAACTACTCGCCCCAGCGACTTAAAAATTATATATTCGTGATCTTGGAACTGCCACCTTTTAATCCATGTAACGAATGACACGAAAAACTAATTTTAAAAAAATTGGACATTTTTATCTTTAAACGCGTTTTCCGGCTAAACTATGCGTCCTAGACCCATCAAACTTTACACTTTTTCTGTCCCTTAAAATTCGATTTGCGGCTAAACTACTTGCCCCAGCGACTTAAAAATTATATATTCGTGATCTTGGAACTGTCACCTTTTAATCCATGTAACGAATGACACGAAAAACTAATTTTAAAAAATTGGACATTTTTATCTTTAAACGCGTTTTCCGGCTAAACTATGCGTCCTAGACCCATCAAACTTTACACTTTTTCTGTCCCTTAAAATTCGATTTGCGGCTAAACTACTTGCCCCAGCGACTTAAAAATTATATATTCGTGATCTTGGAACTGCCACCTTTTAATCCATGTAACGAATGACACGAAAAACTAATTTTAAAAAAATTGGACATTTTTATCTTTAAACGCGTTTTCCGGCTAAACTATGCGTCCTAGACCCATCAAACTTTACACTTTTTCTGTCCCTTAAAATTCGATTTGCGGCTAAACTACTTGCCCCAGCGACTTAAAAATTATATATTCGTGATCTTGGAACTGCCACCTTTTAATCCATGTAACGAATGACACGAAAAACTAATTTTAATAAAATTGGACATTTTTATCTTTAAACGCGTATTCCGGCTAAACTATGCGTCCTAGACCCATCAAACTTTACACTTTTTCTGTCCCTTAAAATTCGATTTGCGGCTAAACTACTTGCCCCAGCGACTTAAAAATTATATATTCGTGATCTTGGAACTGCCACCTTTTAATCCATGTAACGAATGACACGAAAAACTAATTTTAAAAAAATTGGACATTTTTATCTTTAAACGCGTTTTCCGGCTAAACTATGCGTCCTAGACCCATCAAACTTTACACTTTTTCTGTCCCTTAAAATTCGATTTGCGGCTAAACTACTTGCCCCAGCGACTTAAAAATTATATATTCGTGATCTTGGAACTGCCAACTTTTAATCCATGTAACGAATGACACGAAAAACTAATTTTAAAAAAATTGGACATTTTTATCCTTAAACGCGTTTTCCGGCTAAACTATGCGTCCTAGACCCATCAAACTTTACACTTTTTCTGTCCCTTAAAATTCGATTTGCGGCTAAACTACTTGCCCCAGCGACTTAAAAATTATATATTCGTGATCTTGGAACTGCCACCTTTTAATCCATGTAACGAATGACACGAAAAACTAATTTAAAAAAAAATTGGACATTTTTATCTTTAAACGAGTTTTCCGGCAAAACTATCCGTCCTAGACCCATCAAACTTTACACTTTTTCTGTCACCTGCCACCTTTTAATCCATGTAACGAATGACACGAAAAACTAATTTTAAAAAAATTGGACATTTTTATCCTTAAACGCGTTTTCCGGCTAAACTATGCGTCCTAGACCCATCAAACTTTACACTTTTTCTGTCCCTTAAGATTCGATTTGCGGCTAAACTACTTGCCCCAGCGACTTAAAAATTATATATTCGTGATCTTGGAACTGCCACCTTTTAATCCATGTAACGAATGACACGAAAAACTAATTTTAAAAAAATTGGACATTTTTATCTTTAAGCGCGTTTTCCGGCTAAACTATGCGTCCTAGACCCATCAAACTTTACACTTTTTCTGTCCCTTAAAATTCGATTTGCGGCTAAACTACTTGCCCCAGCGACTTAAAAATTATATATTCGTGATCTTGGAACTGCCACCTTTTAATCCATGTAACGAATGACACGAAAAACTAATTTTAAAACAATTGGACATTTTTATCCTTAAACGCGTTTTCCGGCTAAACTATGCGTCCTAGACCCATCAAACTTTACACTTTTTCTGTCCCTTAAAATTCGATTTGCGGCTAAACTACTTGCCCCAGCGACTTAAAAATTATATATTCGTGATCTTGGAACTGCCACCTTTTAATCCATGTAACGAATGACACGAAAAACTAATTTTAAAAAAATTGGACATTTTTATCTTTAAACGCGTTTTCCGGCTAAACTATGCGTCCTAGACCCATCAAACTTTACACTTTTTCTGTCCCTTAAAATTCGATTTGCGGCTAAACTACTTGCCCCAGCGACTTAAAAATTATATATTCGTGATCTTGGAACTGCCACCTTTTAATCCATGTAACGAATGACACGAAAAACTAATTTTAAAAAATTGGACATTTTTATCTTTAAACGCGTTTTCCGGCTAAACTATGCGTCCTAGACCCATCAAACTTTACACTTTTTCTGTCCCTTAAAATTCGATTTGCGGCTAAACTACTTGCCCCAGCGACTTAAAAATTATATGTTCGTGATCTTGGAACTGCCACCTTTTAATCCATGTAACGAATGACACGAAAAACTAATTTTAAAAAAATTGGACATTTTTATCTTTAAACGCGTTTTCCGGCTAAGCTATGCGTCCTAGACCCATCAAACTTTACACTTTTTCTGTCCCTTAAAATTCGATTTGCGGCTAAACTACTTGCCCCAGCGACTTAAAAATTATATATTCGTGATCTTGGAACTGCCACCTTTTAATCCATGTAACGAATGACACGAAAGACTAATTTTAAAAAAATTGGACATTTTTATCTTTAAACGCGTTTTCCGGCTAAACTATGCGTCCTAGACCCATCAAACTTTACACTTTTTCTGTCCCTTAAAATTCGATTTGCGGCTAAACTACTTGCCCCAGCGACTTAAAAATTATATATTCGTGATCTTGGAACTGCCACCTTTTAATCCATGTAACGAATGACACGAAAAACTAATTTTAAAAAATTGGACATTTTTATCTTTAAACGCGTTTTCCGGCTAAACTATGCGTCCTAGACCCATCAAACTTTACACTTTTTCTGTCCCTTAAAATTCGATTTGCGGCTAAACTACTTGCCCCAGCGACTTAAAAATTATATATTCGTGATCTTGGAACTGCCACCTTTTAATCCATGTAACGAATGACACGAAAAACTAATTTTAAAAAAATTGGACATTTTTATCTTTAAACGCGTTTTCCGGCTAAACTATGCGTCCTAGACCCATCAAACTTTACACTTTTTCTGTCCCTTAAAATTCGATTTGCGGCTAAACTACTTGCCCCAGCGACTTAAAAATTATATATTCGTGATCTTGGAACTGCCACCTTTTAATCCATGTAACGAATGACACGAAAAACTAATTTTAAAAAAATTGGACATTTTTATCTTTAAACGCGTTTTCCGGCTAAACTATGCGTCCTAGACCCATCAAACTTTACACTTTTTCTGTCCCTTAAAATTCGATTTGCGGCTAAACTACTTGCCCCAGCGACTTAAAAATTATATATTCGTGATCTTGGAACTGCCACCTTTTAATCCATGTAACGAATGACACGAAAAACTAATTTTTAAAAAATTGGACATTTTTATCTTTAAACGCGTTTTCCGGCTAAACTATGCGTCCTAGACCCATCAAACTTTACACTTTTTCTGTCCCTTAAAATTCGATTTGCGGCTAAACTACTTGCCCCAGCGACTTAAAAATTATATATTCGTGATCTTGGAACTGCCACCTTTTAATCCATGTAACGAATGACACGAAAAACTAATTTTAAAAAAATTGGACATTTTTATCCTTAAACGCGTTTTCCGGCTAAACTATGCGTCCTAGACCCATCAAACTTTACACTTTTTCTGTCCCTTAAAATTCGATTTGCGGCTAAACTACTTGCCCCAGCGACTTAAAAATTATATATTCGTGATCTTGGAACTGCCACCTTTTAATCCATGTAACGAATGACACGAAAAACTAATTTAAAAAAAAATTGGACATTTTTATCTTTAAACGAGTTTTCCGGCAAAACTATCCGTCCTAGACCCATCAAACTTTACACTTTTTCTGTCCCTTAAAATTCGATTTGCGGCTAAACTACTTGCCCCAGCGACTTAAAAATTATATATTCGTGATCTTGGAACTGCCACCTTTTAATCCATGTAACGAATGACACGAAAAACTAATTTTAAAAAAATTGGACATTTTTATCTTTAAACGCGTTTTCCGGCTAAACTATGCGTCCTAGACCCATCAAACTTTACACTTTTTCTGTCCCTTAAAATTCGATTTGCGGCTAAACTACTTGCCCCAGCGACTTAAAAATTATATATTCGTGATCTTGGAACTGCCACCTTTTAATCCATGTAACGAATGACACGAAAAACTAATTTTAAAAAAATTGGACATTTTTATCTTTAAACGCGTTTTCCGGCTAAACTATGCGTCCTAGACCCATCAAACTTTACACTTTTTCTGTCCCTTAAAATTCGATTTGCGGCTAAACTACTTGCCCCAGCGACTTAAAAATTATATATTCGTGATCTTGGAACTGCCACCTTTTAATCCATGTAACGAATGACACGAAAAACTAATTTTAAAAAAATTGGACATTTTTATCTTTAAACGCGTTTTCCGGCTAAACTATGCGTCCTAGACCCATCAAACTTTACACTTTTTCTGTCCCTTAAAATTCGATTTGCGGCTAAACTACTTGCCCCAGCGACTTAAAAATTATATATTCGTGATCTTGGAACTGCCACCTTTTAATCCATGTAACGAATGACACGAAGAACTACTTTTAAAAAAATTAGACATTTTTATCTTTAAACGCGTTTTCCGGCTAAACTATGCGTCCTAGACCCATCAAACTTTACACTTTTTCTGTCCCTTAAAATTCGATTTGCGGCTAAACTACTTGCCCCAGCGACTTAAAAATTATATATTCGTGATCTTGGAACTGCCACCTTTTAATCCATGTAACGAATGACACGAAAAACTAATTTTAAAAAAATTGGACATTTTTATCTTTAAACGCGTTTTCCGGCTAAACTATGCGTCCTAGACCCATCAAACTTTACACTTTTTCTGTCCCTTAAAATTCGATTTGCGGCTAAACTACTTGCCCCAGCGACTTAAAAATTATATATTCGTGATCTTGGAACTGCCACCTTTTAATCCATGTAACGAATGACACGAAAAACTAATTTTAAAAAAATTGGACATTTTTATCTTTAAACGCGTTTTCCGGCTAAACTATGCGTCCTAGACCCATCAAACTTTACACTTTTTCTGTCCCTTAAAATTCGATTTGCGGCTAAGCTACTTGCCCCAGCGACTTAAAAATTATGTATTCGTGATCTTGGAACTGCCACCTTTTAATCCATGTAACGAATGACACAAAAAACTAATTTTAAAAAAATTGGACATTTTTATCTTTAAACGCGTTTTCCGGCTAAACTATGCGTCCTAGACCCATCAAACTTTACATTTTATCTGTCCCTTAAAATTCGATTTGCGGCTAAACTACTTGCCCCAGCGACTTAAAAATTATATATTCGTGATCTTGGAACTGCCACCTTTTAATCCATGTAACGAATGACACGAAAAACTAATTTTAAAAAATTGGACATTTTTATCTTTAAACGCGTTTTCCGGCTAAACTATGCGTCCTAGACCCATCAAACTTTACACTTTTTCTGTCCCTTAAAATTCGATTTGCGGCTAAACTACTTGCCCCAGCGACTTAAAAATTATATATTCGTGATCTTGGAACTGCCACCTTTTAATCCATGTAACGAATGACACGAAAAACTAATTTTAAAAAAATTGGACATTTTTATCTTTAAACGCGTTTTCCGGCTAAACTATGCGTCCTAGACCCATCAAACTTTACACTTTTTCTGTCCCTTAAAATTCGATTTGCGGCTAAACTACTTGCCCCAGCGACTTAAAAATTATATATTCGTGATCTTGGAACTGCCACCTTTTAATCCATGTAACGAATGACACGAAAAACTAATTTAAAAAAAAATTGGACATTTTTATCTTTAAACGAGTTTTCCGGCAAAACTATCCGTCCTAGACCCATCAAACTTTACACTTTTTCTGTCCCTTAAAATTCGATTTGCGGCTAAACTACTTGCCCCAGCGACTTAAAAATTATATATTCGTGATCTTGGAACTGCCACCTTTTAATCCATGTAACGAATGACACGAAAAACTAATTTTAAAAAAATTGGACATTTTTATCTTTAAACGCGTTTTCCGGCTAAACTATGCGTCCTAGACCCATCAAACTTTACACTTTTTCTGTCCCTTAAAATTCGATTTGCGGCTAAACTACTTGCCCCAGCGACTTAAAAATTATATATTCGTGATCTTGGAACTGCCACCTTTTAATCCATGTAACGAATGACACGAAAAACTAATTTTAAAAAAATTGGACATTTTTATCTTTAAACGCGTTTTCCGGCTAAACTATGCGTCCTAGACCCATCAAACTTTACACTTTTTCTGTCCCTTAAAATTCGATTTGCGGCTAAACTACTTGCCCCAGCGACTTAAAAATTATATATTCGTGATCTTGGAACTGCCACCTTTTAATCCATGTAACGAATGACACGAAAAACTAATTTTAAAAAAATTGGACATTTTTATCTTTAAACGCGTTTTCCGGCTAAACTATGCGTCCTAGACCCATCAAACTTTACACTTTTTCTGTCCCTTAAAATTCGATTTGCGGCTAAACTACTTGCCCCAGCGACTTAAAAATTATATATTCGTGATCTTGGAACTGCCACCTTTTAATCCATGTAACGAATGACACGAAAAACTAATTTTAAAAAAATTGGACATTTTTATCTTTAAACGCGTTTTCCGGCTAAACTATGCGTCCTAGACCCATCAAACTTTACACTTTTTCTGTCCCTTAAAATTCGATTTGCGGCTAAACTACTTGCCCCAGCGACTTAAAAATTATATATTCGTGATCTTGGAACTGCCACCTTTTAATCCATGTAACGAATGACACGAAAAACTAATTTTAAAAAAATTGGACATTTTTATCTTTAAACGCGTTTTCCGGCTAAACTATGCGTCCTAGACCCATCAAACTTTACACTTTTTCTGTCCCTTAAAATTCGATTTGCGGCTAAACTACTTGCCCCAGCGACTTAAAAATTATATATTCGTGATCTTGGAACTGCCACCTTTTAATCCATGTAACGAATGACACGAAAAACTAATTTTAAAAAAATTGGACATTTTTATCTTTAAACGCGTTTTCCGGCTAAACTATGCGTCCTAGACCCATCAGACTTTACACTTTTTCTGTCCCTTAAAATTCGATTTGCGGCTAAGCTACTTGCCCCAGCGACTTAAAAATTATGTATTCGTGATCTTGGAACTGCCACCTTTTAATCCATGTAACGAATGACACAAAAAACTAATTTTAAAAAAATTGGACATTTTTATCTTTAAACGCGTTTTCCGGCTAAACTATGCGTCCTAGACCCATCAAACTTTACATTTTATCTGTCCCTTAAAATTCGATTTGCGGCTAAACTACTTGCCCCAGCGACTTAAAAATTATATATTCGTGATCTTGGAACTGCCACCTTTTAATCCATGTAACGAATGACACGAAAAACTAATTTTAAAAAATTGGACATTTTTATCTTTAAACGCGTTTTCCGGCTAAACTATGCGTCCTAGACCCATCAAACTTTACACTTTTTCTGTCCCTTAAAATTCGATTTGCGGCTAAACTACTTGCCCCAGCGACTTAAAAATTATATATTCGTGATCTTGGAACTGCCACCTTTTAATCCATGTAACGAATGACACGAAAAACTAATTTTAAAAAAATTGGACATTTTTATCTTTAAACGCGTTTTCCGGCTAAACTATGCGTCCTAGACCCATCAAACTTTACACTTTTTCTGTCCCTTAAAATTCGATTTGCGGCTAAACTACTTGCCCCAGCGACTTAAAAATTATATATTCGTGATCTTGGAACTGCCACCTTTTAATCCATGTAACGAATGACACGAAAAACTAATTTTAAAAAAATTGGACATTTTTATCTTTAAACGCGTTTTCCGGCTAAACTATGCGTCCTAGACCCATCAAACTTTACACTTTTTCTGTCCCTTAAAATTCGATTTGCGGCTAAACTACTTGCCCCAGCGACTTAAAAATTATATATTCGTGATCTTGGAACTGCCACCTTTTAATCCATGTAACGAATGACACGAAAAACTAATTTTAAAAAAATTGGACATTTTTATCTTTAAACGCGTTTTCCGGCTAAACTATGCGTCCTAGACCCATCAAACTTTACACTTTTTCTGTCCCTTAAAATTCGATTGGCGGCTAAACTACTTGCCCCAGCGACTTTAAAATTATATATTCGTGATCTTGGAACTGCCACCTTTTAATCCATGTAACGAATGACACGAAAAACTAATTTTAAAAAAATTGGACATTTTTATCTTTAAACGCGTTTTCCGGCTAAACTATGCGTCCTAGACCCATCAAACTTTACATTTTATCTGTCCCTTAAAATTCGATTTGCGGCTAAGCTACTTGCCCCAGCGACTTAAAAATTATATATTCGTGATCTTGGAACTGCCACCTTTTAATCCATGTAACGAATGACACGAAAAACTAATTTTAAAAAAATTGGACATTTTTATCTTTAAACGCGTTTTCCGGCTAAACTATGCGTCCTAGACCCATCAAACTTTACACTTTTTCTGTCCCTTAAAATTCGATTTGCGGCTAAACTACTTGCCCCAGCGACTTAAAAATTATATGTTCGTGATCTTGGAACTGCCACCTTTTAATCCATGTAACGAATGACACGAAAAACTAATTTTAAAAAAATTGGACATTTTTATCTTTAAACGCGTTTTCCGGCTAAGCTATGCGTCCTAGACCCATCAAACTTTACACTTTTTCTGTCCCTTAAAATTCGATTTGCGGCTAAACTACTTGCCCCAGCGACTTAAAAATTATATATTCGTGATCTTGGAACTGCCACCTTTTAATCCATGTAACGAATGACACGAAAAACTAATTTTAAAAAAATTGGACATTTTTATCTTTAAACGCGTTTTCCGGCTAAACTATGCGTCCTAGACCCATCAAACTTTACACTTTTTCTGTCCCTTAAAATTCGATTTGCGGCTAAACTACTTGCCCCAGCGACTTAAAAATTATATATTCGTGATCTTGGAACTGCCACCTTTTAATCCATGTAACGAATGACACGAAAAACTAATTTTAAAAAATTGGACATTTTTATCTTTAAACGCGTTTTCCGGCTAAACTATGCGTCCTAGACCCATCAAACTTTACACTTTTTCTGTCCCTTAAAATTCGATTTGCGGCTAAACTACTTGCCCCAGCGACTTAAAAATTATATATTCGTGATCTTGGAACTGCCACCTTTTAATCCATGTAACGAATGACACGAAAAACTAATTTTAAAAAAATTGGACATTTTTATCTTTAAACGCGTTTTCCGGCTAAACTATGCGTCCTAGACCCATCAAACTTTACACTTTTTCTGTCCCTTAAAATTCGATTTGCGGCTAAACTACTTGCCCCAGCGACTTAAAAATTATATATTCGTGATCTTGGAACTGCCACCTTTTAATCCATGTAACGAATGACACGAAAAACTAATTTTAAAAAAATTGGACATTTTTATCTTTAAACGCGTTTTCCGGCTAAACTATGCGTCCTAGACCCATCAAACTTTACACTTTTTCTGTCCCTTAAAATTCGATTTGCGGCTAAACTACTTGCCCCAGCGACTTAAAAATTATATATTCGTGATCTTGGAACTGCCACCTTTTAATCCATGTAACGAATGACACGAAAAACTAATTTTAAAAAAATTGGACATTTTTATCTTTAAACGCGTTTTCCGGCTAAACTATGCGTCCTAGACCCATCAAACTTTACACTTTTTCTGTCCCTTAAAATTCGATTTGCGGCTAAACTACTTGCCCCAGCGACTTAAAAATTATATATTCGTGATCTTGGAACTGCCACCTTTTAATCCATGTAACGAATGACACGAAAAACTAATTTTAAAAAAATTGGACATTTTTATCCTTAAACGCGTTTTCCGGCTAAACTATGCGTCCTAGACCCATCAAACTTTACACTTTTTCTGTCCCTTAAAATTCGATTTGCGGCTAAACTACTTGCCCCAGCGACTTAAAAATTATATATTCGTGATCTTGGAACTGCCACCTTTTAATCCATGTAACGAATGACACGAAAAACTAATTTAAAAAAAAATTGGACATTTTTATCTTTAAACGAGTTTTCCGGCAAAACTATCCGTCCTAGACCCATCAAACTTTACACTTTTTCTGTCCCTTAAAATTCGATTTGCGGCTAAACTACTTGCCCCAGCGACTTAAAAATTATATATTCGTGATCTTGGAACTGCCACCTTTTAATCCATGTAACGAATGACACGAAAAACTAATTTTAAAAAAATTGGACATTTTTATCTTTAAACGCGTTTTCCGGCTAAACTATGCGTCCTAGACCCATCAAACTTTACACTTTTTCTGTCCCTTAAAATTCGATTTGCGGCTAAACTACTTGCCCCAGCGACTTAAAAATTATATATTCGTGATCTTGGAACTGCCACCTTTTAATCCATGTAACGAATGACACGAAAAACTAATTTTAAAAAAATTGGACATTTTTATCTTTAAACGCGTTTTCCGGCTAAACTATGCGTCCTAGACCCATCAAACTTTACACTTTTTCTGTCCCTTAAAATTCGATTTGCGGCTAAACTACTTGCCCCAGCGACTTAAAAATTATATATTCGTGATCTTGGAACTGCCCCCTTTTAATCCATGTAACGAATGACACGAAAAACTAATTTTAAAAAAATTGGACATTTTTATCTTTAAACGCGTTTTCCGGCTAAACTATGCGTCCTAGACCCATCAAACTTTACACTTTTTCTGTCCCTTAAAATTCGATTTGCGGCTAAACTACTTGCCCCAGCGACTTAAAAATTATATATTCGTGATCTTGGAACTGCCACCTTTTAATCCATGTAACGAATGACACGAAAAACTAATTTTAAAAAAATTAGACATTTTTATCTTTAAACGCGTTTTCCGGCTAAACTATGCGTCCTAGACCCATCAAACTTTACACTTTTTCTGTCCCTTAAAATTCGATTTGCGGCTAAACTACTTGCCCCAGCGACTTAAAAATTATATATTCGTGATCTTGGAACTGCCACCTTTTAATCCATGTAACGAATGACACGAAAAACTAATTTTAAAAAAATTGGACATTTTTATCTTTAAACGCGTTTTCCGGCTAAACTATGCGTCCTAGACCCATCAAACTTTACACTTTTTCTGTCCCTTAAAATTCGATTTGCGGCTAAACTACTTGCCCCAGCGACTTAAAAATTATATATTCGTGATCTTGGAACTGCCACCTTTTAATCCATGTAACGAATGACACGAAAAACTAATTTTAAAAAAATTGGACATTTTTATCTTTAAACGCGTTTTCCGGCTAAACTATGCGTCCTAGACCCATCAAACTTTACACTTTTTCTGTCCCTTAAAATTCGATTTGCGGCTAAGCTACTTGCCCCAGCGACTTAAAAATTATGTATTCGTGATCTTGGAACTGCCACCTTTTAATCCATGTAACGAATGACACAAAAAACTAATTTTAAAAAAATTGGACATTTTTATCTTTAAACGCGTTTTCCGGCTAAACTATGCGTCCTAGACCCATCAAACTTTACATTTTATCTGTCCCTTAAAATTCGATTTGCGGCTAAACTACTTGCCCCAGCGACTTAAAAATTATATATTCGTGATCTTGGAACTGCCACCTTTTAATCCATGTAACGAATGACACGAAAAACTAATTTTAAAAAATTGGACATTTTTATCTTTAAACGCGTTTTCCGGCTAAACTATGCGTCCTAGACCCATCAAACTTTACACTTTTTCTGTCCCTTAAAATTCGATTTGCGGCTAAACTACTTGCCCCAGCGACTTAAAAATTATATATTCGTGATCTTGGAACTGCCACCTTTTAATCCATGTAACGAATGACACGAAAAACTAATTTTAAAAAAATTGGACATTTTTATCTTTAAACGCGTTTTCCGGCTAAACTATGCGTCCTAGACCCATCAAACTTTACACTTTTTCTGTCCCTTAAAATTCGATTTGCGGCTAAACTACTTGCCCCAGCGACTTAAAAATTATATATTCGTGATCTTGGAACTGCCACCTTTTAATCCATGTAACGAATGACACGAAAAACTAATTTAAAAAAAAATTGGACATTTTTATCTTTAAACGAGTTTTCCGGCAAAACTATCCGTCCTAGACCCATCAAACTTTACACTTTTTCTGTCCCTTAAAATTCGATTTGCGGCTAAACTACTTGCCCCAGCGACTTAAAAATTATATATTCGTGATCTTGGAACTGCCACCTTTTAATCCATGTAACGAATGACACGAAAAACTAATTTTAAAAAAATTGGACATTTTTATCTTTAAACGCGTTTTCCGGCTAAACTATGCGTCCTAGACCCATCAAACTTTACACTTTTTCTGTCCCTTAAAATTCGATTTGCGGCTAAACTACTTGCCCCAGCGACTTAAAAATTATATATTCGTGATCTTGGAACTGCCACCTTTTAATCCATGTAACGAATGACACGAAAAACTAATTTTAAAAAAATTGGACATTTTTATCTTTAAACGCGTTTTCCGGCTAAACTATGCGTCCTAGACCCATCAAACTTTACACTTTTTCTGTCCCTTAAAATTCGATTTGCGGCTAAACTACTTGCCCCAGCGACTTAAAAATTATATATTCGTGATCTTGGAACTGCCACCTTTTAATCCATGTAACGAATGACACGAAAAACTAATTTTAAAAAAATTGGACATTTTTATCTTTAAACGCGTTTTCCGGCTAAACTATGCGTCCTAGACCCATCAAACTTTACACTTTTTCTGTCCCTTAAAATTCGATTTGCGGCTAAACTACTTGCCCCAGCGACTTAAAAATTATATATTCGTGATCTTGGAACTGCCACCTTTTAATCCATGTAACGAATGACACGAAAAACTAATTTTAAAAAAATTGGACATTTTTATCTTTAAACGCGTTTTCCGGCTAAACTATGCGTCCTAGACCCATCAAACTTTACACTTTTTCTGTCCCTTAAAATTCGATTTGCGGCTAAACTACTTGCCCCAGCGACTTAAAAATTATATATTCGTGATCTTGGAACTGCCACCTTTTAATCCATGTAACGAATGACACGAAAAACTAATTTTAAAAAAATTGGACATTGTTATCTTTAAACGCGTTTTCCGGCTAAACTATGCGTCCTAGACCCATCAAACTTTACACTTTTTCTGTCCCTTAAAATTCGATTTGCGGCTAAACTACTTGCCCCAGCGACTTAAAAATTATATATTCGTGATCTTGGAACTGCCACCTTTTAATCCATGTAACGAATGACACGAAAAACTAATTTTAAAAAAATTGGACATTTTTATCTTTAAACGCGTTTTCCGGCTAAACTATGCGTCCTAGACCCATCAGACTTTACACTTTTTCTGTCCCTTAAAATTCGATTTGCGGCTAAGCTACTTGCCCCAGCGACTTAAAAATTATGTATTCGTGATCTTGGAACTGCCCACCTTTTAATCCATGTAACGAATGACACAAAAAACTAATTTTAAAAAAATTGGACATTTTTATCTTTAAACGCGTTTTCCGGCTAAACTATGCGTCCTAGACCCATCAAACTTTACATTTTATCTGTCCCTTAAAATTCGATTTGCGGCTAAACTACTTGCCCCAGCGACTTAAAAATTATATATTCGTGATCTTGGAACTGCCACCTTTTAATCCATGTAACGAATGACACGAAAAACTAATTTTAAAAAATTGGACATTTTTATCTTTAAACGCGTTTTCCGGCTAAACTATGCGTCCTAGACCCATCAAACTTTACACTTTTTCTGTCCCTTAAAATTCGATTTGCGGCTAAACTACTTGCCCCAGCGACTTAAAAATTATATATTCGTGATCTTGGAACTGCCACCTTTTAATCCATGTAACGAATGACACGAAAAACTAATTTTAAAAAAATTGGACATTTTTATCTTTAAACGCGTTTTCCGGCTAAACTATGCGTCCTAGACCCATCAAACTTTACACTTTTTCTGTCCCTTAAAATTCGATTTGCGGCTAAACTACTTGCCCCAGCGACTTAAAAATTATATATTCGTGATCTTGGAACTGCCACCTTTTAATCCATGTAACGAATGACACGAAAAACTAATTTTAAAAAAATTGGACATTTTTATCTTTAAACGCGTTTTCCGGCTAAACTATGCGTCCTAGACCCATCAAACTTTACACTTTTTCTGTCCCTTAAAATTCGATTTGCGGCTAAACTACTTGCCCCAGCGACTTAAAAATTATATATTCGTGATCTTGGAACTGCCACCTTTTAATCCATGTAACGAATGACACGAAAAACTAATTTTAAAAAAATTGGACATTTTTATCTTTAAACGCGTTTTCCGGCTAAACTATGCGTCCTAGACCCATCAAACTTTACACTTTTTCTGTCCCTTAAAATTCGATTGGCGGCTAAACTACTTGCCCCAGCGACTTTAAAATTATATATTCGTGATCTTGGAACTGCCACCTTTTAATCCATGTAACGAATGACACGAAAAACTAATTTTAAAAAAATTGGACATTTTTATCTTTAAACGCGTTTTCCGGCTAAACTATGCGTCCTAGACCCATCAAACTTTACATTTTATCTGTCCCTTAAAATTCGATTTGCGGCTAAACTACTTGCCCCAGCGACTTAAAAATTATATATTCGTGATCTTGGAACTGCCACCTTTTAATCCATGTAACGAATGACACGAAAAACTAATTTTAAAAAAATTGGACATTTTTATCTTTAAACGCGTTTTCCGGCTAAACTATGCGTCCTAGACCCATCAAACTTTACACTTTTTCTGTCCCTTAAAATTCGATTTGCGGCTAAACTACTTGCCCCAGCGACTTAAAAATTATATATTCGTGATCTTGGAACTGCCACCTTTTAATCCATGTAACGAATGACACGAAAAACTAATTTTAAAAAAATTGGACATTTTTATCTTTAAACGCGTTTTCCGGCTAAACTATGCGTCCTAGACCCATCAAACTTTACACTTTTTCTGTCCCTTAAAATTCGATTTGCGGCTAAGCTACTTGCCCCAGCGACTTAAAAATTATATATTCGTGATCTTGGAACTGCCACCTTTTAATCCATGCAACGAATGACACAAAAAACTAATTTTAAAAAAATTGGACATTTTTATCTTTAAACGCGTTTTCCGGCTAAACTATGCGTCCTAGACCCATCAAACTTTACATTTTATCTGTCCCTTAAAATTCGATTTGCGGCTAAACTACTTGCCCCAGCGACTTAAAAATTATATATTCGTGATCTTGGAACTGCCACCGTTTAATCCATGTAACGAATGACACGAAAAACTAATTTTAAAAAATTGGACATTTTTATCTTTAAACGCGTTTTCCGGCTAAACTATGCGTCCTAGACCCATCAAACTATACACTTTTTCTGTCCCTTAAAATTCGATTTGCGGCTAAACTACTTGCCCCAGCGACTTAAAAATTATATATTCGTGATCTTGGAACTGCCACCTTTTAATCCATGTAACGAATGACACGAAAAACTAATTTTAAAAAATTGGACATTTTTATCTTTAAACGCGTTTTCCGGCTAAACTATGCGTCCTAGACCCATCAAACTTTACACTTTTTCTGTCCCTTAAAATTCGATTTGCGGCTAAACTACTTGCCCCAGCGACTTAAAAATTATATATTCGTGATCTTGGAACTGCCACCTTTTAATCCATGTAACGAATGACACGAAAAACTAATTTTAAAAAAATTGGACATTTTTATCTTTAAACGCGTTTTCCGGCTAAACTATGCGTCCTAGACCCATCAAACTTTACACTTTTTCTGTCCCTTAAAATTCGATTTGCGGCTAAACTACTTGCCCCAGCGACTTAAAAATTATATATTCGTGATCTTGGAACTGCCACCTTTTAATCCATGTAACGAATGACACGAAAAACTAATTTTAAAAAAAATTGGACATTTTTATCTTTAAACGCGTTTTCCGGCTAAACTATGCGTCCTAGACCCATCAAACTTTACACTTTTTCTGTCCCTTAAAATTCGATTGGCGGCTAAACTACTTGCCCCAGCGACTTAAAAATTATATATTCGTGATCTTGGAACTGCCACCTTTTAATCCATGTAACGAATGACACGAAAAACTAATTTTAAAAAAATTGGACATTTTTATCTTTAAACGCGTTTTCCGGCTAAACTATGCGTCCTAGACCCATCAAACTTTACATTTTATCTGTCCCTTAAAATTCGATTTGCGGCTAAACTACTTGCCCCAGCGACTTAAAAATTATATATTCGTGATCTTGGAACTGCCACCTTTTAATCCATGTAACGAATGACACGAAAAACTAATTTTAAAAAAATTGGACATTTTTATCTTTAAACGCGTTTTCCGGCTAAACTATGCGTCCTAGACCCATCAAACTTTACACTTTTTCTGTCCCTTAAAATTCGATTTGCGGCTAAACTACTTGCCCCAGCGACTTAAAAATTATATATTCGTGATCTTGGAACTGCCACCTTTTAATCCATGTAACGAATGACACGAAAAACTAATTTTAAAACAATTGGACATTTTTATCTTTAAACGCGTTTTCCGGCTAAACTATGCGTCCTAGACCCATCAAACTTTACACTTTTTCTGTCCCTTAAAATTCGATTTGCGGCTAAACTACTTGCCCCAGCGACTTAAATATTATATATTCGTGATCTTGGAACTGCCACCTTTTAATCCATGTAACGAATGACACGAAAAACTAATTTTAAAAAAATTGGACATTTTTATCTTTAAACGCGTTTTCCGGCTAAACTATGCGTCCTAGACCCATCAAACTTTACACTTTTTCTGTCCCTTAAAATTCGATTTGCGGCTAAACTACTTGCCCCAGCGACTTAAAAATTATATATTCGTGATCTTGGAACTGCCACCTTTTAATCCATGTAACGAATGACACGAAAAACTAATTTTAAAAAAAATTGGACATTTTTATCTTTAAACGCGTTTTCCGGCTAAACTATGCGTCCTAGACCCATCAAACTTTACACTTTTTCTGTCCCTTAAAATTCGATTGGCGGCTAAACTACTTGCCCCAGCGACTTAAAAATTATATATTCGTGATCTTGGAACTGCCACCTTTTAATCCATGTAACGAATGACACGAAAAACTAATTTTAAAAAAATTGGACATTTTTATCTTTAAACGCGTTTTCCGGCTAAACTATGCGTCCTAGACCCATCAAACTTTACATTTTATCTGTCCCTTAAAATTCGATTTGCGGCTAAACTACTTGCCCCAGCGACTTAAAAATTATATATTCGTGATCTTGGAACTGCCACCTTTTAATCCATGTAACGAATGACACGAAAAACTAATTTTAAAAAAATTGGACATTTTTATCTTTAAACGCGTTTTCCGGCTAAACTATGCGTCCTAGACCCATCAAACTTTACACTTTTTCTGTCCCTTAAAATTCGATTTGCGGCTAAACTACTTGCCCCAGCGACTTAAAAATTATATATTCGTGATCTTGGAACTGCCACCTTTTAATCCATGTAACGAATGACACGAAAAACTAATTTTAAAAAAAATTGGACATTTTTATCTTTAAACGCGTTTTCCGGCTAAACTATGCGTTATAGACCCATCAAACTTTACACTTTTTCTGTCCCTTAAAATTCGATTTGCGGCTAAACTACTTGCCCCAGCGACTTAAAAATTATATATTCGTGATCTTGGAACTGCCACCTTTTAATCCATGTAACGAACGACACGAAAAACTAATTTTAAAAAAATTGGACATTTTTACCTTTAAACGCGTTTTCCGGCTAAACTATGCGTCCTAGACCCATCAAACTTTACACTTTTTCTGTCCCTTAAAATTCGATTTGCGGCTAAACTACTTGCCCCAGCGACTTAAAAATTATATATTCGTGATCTTGGAACTGCCACCTTTTAATCCATGTAACGAATGACACGAAAAACTAATTTTAAAAAAATTGGACATTTTTATCTTTAAACGCGTTTTCCGGCTAAACTATGCGTCCTAGACCCATCAAACTTTACACTTTTTCTGTCCCTTAAAATTCGATTTGCGGCTAAACTACTTGCCCCAGCGACTTAAAAATTATATATTCGTGATCTTGGAACTGCCACCTTTTAATCCATGTAACGAATGACACGAAAAACTAATTTTAAAAAAATTGGACGTTTTTATCTTTAAACGCGTTTTCCGGCTAAACTATGCGTCCTAGACCCATCAAACTTTACACTTTTTCTGTCCCTTAAAATTCGATTTGCGGCTAAACTACTTGCCCCAGCGACTTAAAAATTATATATTCGTGATCTTGGAACTGCCACCTTTTAATCCATGTAACGAATGACACGAAAAACTAATTTTTAAAAAATTGGACATTTTTATCTTTAAACGCGTTTTCCGGCTAAACTATGCGTCCTAGACCCATCAAACTTTACACTTTTTCTGTCCCTTAAAATTCGATTTGCGGCTAAACTACTTGCCCCAGCGACTTAAAAATTATATATTCGTGATCTTGGAACTGCCACCTTTTAATCCATGTAACGAACGACACGAAAAACTAATTTTAAAAAAATTGGACATTTTTATCTTTAAACGAGTTTTCCGGCAAAACTATCCGTCCTAGACCCATCAAACTTTACACTTTTTCTGTCCCTTAAAATTCGATTTGCGGCTAAACTACTTGCCCCAGCGACTTAAAAATTATATATTCGTGATCTTGGAACTGCCACCTTTTAATCCATGTAACGAATGACACGAAAAACTAATTTTAAAACAATTGGACATTTTTATCTTTAAACGCGTTTTCCGGCTAAACTATGCGTCCTAGACCCATCAATCTTTACACTTGACACGACTTAAAAATTATATATTCGTGATCTTGGAACTGCCACCTTTTAATCCATGTAACGAATGACACGAAAAACTAATTTTAAAAAAATTGGACACTTTTATCTTTAAACGCGTTTTCCGGCTAAACTATGCGTCCTAGACCCATCAAACTTTACACTTTTTCTGTCCCTTAAAATTCGATTTGCGGCTAAACTACTTGCCCCAGCGACTTAAAAATTATATATTCGTGATCTTGGAACTGCCACCTTTTAATCCATGTAACGAATGACACGAAAAACTAATTTTAAAAAAATTGGACATTTTTATCTTTAAACGCGTTTTCCGGCTAAACTATGCGTCCTAGACCCATCAAACTTTACACTTTTTCTGTCCCTTAAAATTCGATTTGCGGCTAAACTACTTGCCCCAGCGACTTAAAAATTATATATTCGTGATCTTGGAACTGCCACCTTTTAATCCATGTAACGAATGACACGAAAAACTAATTTTAAAAAAATTGGACATTTTTATCTTTAAACGCGTTTTCCGGCTAAACTATGCGTCCTAGACCCATCAAACTTTACACTTTTTCTGTCCCTTAAAATTCGATTTGCGGCTAAACTACTTGCCCCAGCGACTTAAAAATTATATATTCGTGATCTTGGAACTGCCACCTTTTAATCCATGTAACGAATGACACGAAAAACTAATTTTAAAAAAATTGGACATTTTTATCTTTAAACGCGTTTTCCGGCTAAACTATGCGTCCTAGACCCATCAAACTTTACACTTTTTCTGTCCCTTAAAATTCGATTTGCGGCTAAACTACTTGCCCCAGCGACTTAAAAATTATATATTCGTGATCTTGGAACTGCCACCTTTTAATCCATGTAACGAATGACACGAAAAACTAATTTTAAAAAAATTGGACATTTTTATCTTTAAACGCGTTTTCCGGCTAAACTATGCGTCCTAGACCCATCAAACTTTACACTTTTTCTGTCCCTTAAAATTCGATTTGCGGCTAAACTACTTGCCCCAGCGACTTAAAAATTATATATTCGTGATCTTGGAACTGCCACCTTTTAATCCATGTAACGAATGACACGAAAAACTAATTTTAAAAAAATTGGACATTTTTATCTTTAAACGCGTTTTCCGGCTAAACTATGCGTCCTAGACCCATCAAACTTTACACTTTTTCTGTCCCTTAAAATTCGATTTGCGGCTAAACTACTTGCCCCAGCGACTTAAAAATTATATATTCGTGATCTTGGAACTGCCACCTTTTAATCATGTAACGAATGACACGAAAAACTAATTTTAAAAAAATTGGACATTTTTATCTTTAAACGCGTTTTCCGGCTAAACTATGCGTCCTAGACCCATCAAACTTTACACTTTTTCTGTCCCTTAAAATTCGATTTGCGGCTAAACTACTTGCCCCAGCGACTTAAAAATTATATATTCGTGATCTTGGAACTGCCACCTTTTAATCCATGTAACGAATGACACGAAAAACTAATTTTAAAAAAATTGGACATTTTTATCTTTAAACGCGTTTTCCGGCTAAACTATGCGTCCTAGACCCATCAAACTTTACACTTTTTCTGTCCCTTAAAATTCGATTTGCGGCTAAACTACTTGCCCCAGCGACTTAAAAATTATATATTCGTGATCTTGGAACTGCCACCTTTTAATCCATGTAACGAATGACACAAAAAAATAATTTTAAAAAAATTGGACATTTTTATCTTTAAACGCGTTTTCCGGCTAAACTATGCGTCCTAGACCCATCAAACTTTACACTTTTTCTGTCCCTTAAAATTCGATTTGCGACTAAACTACTTGCCCCAGCGACTTAAAAATTATATATTCGTGATCTTGGAACTGCCACCTTTTAATCCATGTAACGAATGACACGAAAAACTAATTTTAAAAAAATTGGACATTTTTATCTTTAAACGCGTTTTCCGGCTAAACTATGCGTCCTAGACCCATCAAACTTTACATTTTATCTGTCCCTTAAAATTTGATTTGCGGCTAAACTACTTGCCCCAGCGACTTAAAAATTATATATTCGTGAACTTGGAACTGCCACCTTTTAATCCATGTAACGAATGACACGAAAAACTAATTTTAAAAAAATTGGACATTTTTATCTTTAAACGCGTTTTCCGGCTAAACTATGCGTCCTAGACCCATCAAACTTTACACTTTTTCTGTCCCTTAAAATTCGATTTGCGGCTAAACTACTTGCCCCAGCGACTTAAAAATTATATATTCGTGATCTTGGAACTGCCACCTTTTAATCCATGTAACGAATGACACGAAAAACTAATTTTAAAAAAATTGGACATTTTTATCTTTAAACGCGTTTTCCGGCTAAACTATGCGTCCTAGACCCATCAAACTTTACACTTTTTCTGTCCCTTAAAATTCGATTTGCGGCTAAACTACTTGCCCCAGCGACTTAAAAATTATATATTCGTGATCTTGGAACTGCCACCTTTTAATCCATGTAACGAATGACACGAAAAACTAATTTTAAAAAAATTGGACATTTTTATCTTTAAACGCGTTTTCCGGCTAAACTATGCGTCCTAGACCCATCAAACTTTACACTTTTTCTGTCCCTTAAAATTCGATTTGCGGCTAAGCTACTTGCCCCAGCGACTTAAAAATTATATATTCGTGATCTTGGAACTGCCACCTTTTAATCCATGTAACGAATGACACGAAAAACGAATTTTAAAAAAATTGGACATTTTTATCTTTAAACGCGTTTTCCGGCTAAACTATGCGTCCTAGACCCATCAAACTTTACACTTTTTCTGTCCCTTAAAATTCGATTTGCGGCGAAACTACTTGCCCCAGCGACTTAAAAATTATATATTCGTGATCTTGGAACTGCCACCTTTTAATCCATGTAACGAATGACACGAAAAACTAATTTTAAAAAAATTGGACATTTTTATCTTTAAACGCGTTTTCCGGCTAAACTATGCGTCCTAGACCCATCAAACTTTACATTTTATCTGTCCCTTAAAATTCGATTTGCGGCTAAACTACTTGCCCCAGCGACTTAAAAATTATATATTCGTGATCTTGGAACTGCCACCTTTTAATCCATGTAACGAATGACACGAAAAACTAATTTTAAAAAAATTGGACATTTTTATCTTTAAACGCGTTTTCCGGCTAAACTATGCGTCCTAGACCCATCAAACTTTACACTTTTTCTGTCCCTTAAAATTCGATTTGCGGCTAAGGTACTTGCCCCAGCGACTTAAAAATTATATATTCGTGAACTTGGAACTGCCACCTTTTAATCCATGTAACGAATGACACGAAAAACTAATTTTAAAAAAATTGGACATTTTTATCTTTAAACGCGTTTTCCGGCTAAACTATGCGTCCTAGACCCATCAAACTTTACACTTTTTCTGTCCCTTAAAATTCGATTTGAGGCTAAACTACTTGCCCCAGCGACTTAAAAATTATATATTCGTGATCTTGGAACTGCCACCTTTTAATCCATGTAACGAATGACACGAAAAACTAATTTTAAAAAAATTGGACATTTTTATCTTTAAACGCGTTTTCCGGCTAAACTATGCGTCCTAGACCCATCAAACTTTACACTTTTTCTGTCCCTTAAAATTTGATTTGCGGCTAAACTACTTGCCCCAGCGACTTAAAAATTATATATTCGTGATCTTGGAACTGCCACCTTTTAATCCATGTAACGAATGACACGAAAAACTAATTTTAAAAAAATTGGACATTTTTATCTTTAAACGCGTTTTCCGGCTAAACTATGCGTCCTAGACCCATCAAACTTTACACTTTTTCTGTCCCTTAAAATTCGATTTGCGGCTAAGCTACTTGCCCCAGCGACTTAAAAATTATATATTCGTGATCTTGGAACTGCCACCTTTTAATCCATGTAACGAATGACACGAAAAACTAATTTTAAAAAAATTGGACATTTTTATCTTTAAACGCGTTTTCCGGCTAAACTATGCGTCCTAGACCCATCAAACTTTACACTTTTTCTGTCCCTTAAAATTCGATTTGCGGCTAAACTACTTGCCCCAGCGACTTAAAAATTATATATTCGTGATCTTGGAACTGCCACCTTTTAATCCATGTAACGAATGACACGAAAAACTAATTTTAAAAAAATTGGACATTTTTATCTTTAAGCGCGTTTTCCGGCTAAACTATGCGTCCTAGACCCATCAAACTTTACACTTTTTCTGTCCCTTAAAATTCGATTTGCGGCTAAACTACTTGCCCCAGCGACTTAAAAATTATATATTCGTGATCTTGGAACTGCCACCTTTTAATCCATGTAACGAATGACACGAAAAACTAATTTTAAAAAAATTGGACATTTTTATCTTTAAACGCGTTTTCCGGCTAAACTATGCGTCCTAGACCCATCAAACTTTACATTTTATCTGTCCCTTAAAATTCGATTTGCGGCTAAACTACTTGCCCCATTGACTTAAAAATTATATATTCGTGATCTTGGAACTGCCACCTTTTAATCCATGTAACGAATGACACGAAAAACTAATTTTAAAAAAATTGGACATTTTTATCTTTAAACGCGTTTTCCGGCTAAACTATGCGTCCTAGACCCATCAAACTTTACACTTTTTCTGTCCCTTAAAATTTGATTTGCGGCTAAACTACTTGCCCCAGCGACTTAAAAATTATATATTCGTGATCTTGGAACTGCCACCTTTTAATCCATGTAACGAATGACACGAAAAACTAATTTTAAAAAAATTGGACATTTTTATCTTTAAACGCGTTTTCCGGCTAAACTATGCGTCCTAGACCCATCAAACTTTACACTTTTTCTGTCCCTTAAAATTCGATTTGCGGCTAAACTACTTGCCCCAGCGACTTAAAAATTATATATTCGTGATCTTGGAACTGCCACCTTTTAATCCATGTAACGAATGACACGAAAAACTAATTTTAAAAAAATTGGACATTTTTATCTTTAAACGCGTTTTCCGGCTAAACTATGCGTCCTAGACCCATCAAACTTTACACTTTTTCTGTCCCTTAAAATTCGATTTGCGGCTAAACTACTTGCCCCAGCGACTTAAAAATTATATATTCGTGATCTTGGAACTGCCACCTTTTAATCCATGTAACGAATGACACGAAAAACTAATTTTAAAAAAATTGGACATTTTTATCTTTAAACGCGTTTTCCGGCTAAACTATGCGTCCTAGACCCATCAAACTTTACACTTTTTCTGTCCCTTAAAATTCGATTTGCGGCTAAACTACTTGCCCCAGCGACTTAAAAATTATATATTCGTGATCTTGGAACTGCCACCTTTTAATCCATGTAACGAATGACACGAAAAACTAATTTTAAAAAAATTGGACATTTTTATCTTTAAACGCGTTTTCCGGCTAAACTATGCGTCCTAGACCCATCAAACTTTACACTTTTTCTGTCCCTTAAAATTCGATTTGCGGCTAAACTACTTGCCCCAGCGACTTAAAAATTATATATTCGTGATCTTGGAACTGCCACCTTTTAATCCATGTAACGAATGACACGAAAAACTAATTTTAAAAAAATTGGACATTTTTATCTTTAAACGCGTTTTCCGGCTAAACTATGCGTCCTAGACCCATCAAACTTTACACTTTTTCTGTCCCTTAAAATTTGATTTGCGGCTAAACTACTTGCCCCAGCGACTTAAAAATTATATATTCGTGATCTTGGAACTGCCACCTTTTAATCCATGTAACGAATGACACGAAAAACTAATTTTAAAAAAATTGGACATTTTTATCTTTAAACGCGTTTTCCGGCTAAACTATGCGTCCTAGACCCATCAAACTTTACACTTTTTCTGTCCCTTAAAATTCGATTTGCGGCTAAGCTACTTGCCCCAGCGACTTAAAAATTATATATTCGTGATCTTGGAACTGCCACCTTTTAATCCATGTAACGAATGACACGAAAAACTAATTTTAAAAAAATTGGACATTTTTATCTTTAAACGCGTTTTCCGGCTAAACTATGCGTCCTAGACCCATCAAACTTTACACTTTTTCTGTCCCTTAAAATTCGATTTGCGGCTAAACTACTTGCCCCAGCGACTTAAAAATTATATATTCGTGATCTTGGAACTGCCACCTTTTAATCCATGTAACGAATGACACGAAAAACTAATTTTAAAAAAATTGGACATTTTTATCTTTAAACGCGTTTTCCGGCTAAACTATGCGTCCTAGACCCATCAAACTTTACACTTTTTCTGTCCCTTAAAATTCGATTTGCGGCTAAACTACTTGCCCCAGCGACTTAAAAATTATATATTCGTGATCTTGGAACTGCCACCTTTTAATCCATGTAACGAATGACACGAAAAACTAATTTTAAAAAAATTGGACATTTTTATCTTTAAACGCGTTTTCCGGCTAAACTATGCGTCCTAGACCCATCAAACTTTACATTTTATCTGTCCCTTAAAATTCGATTTGCGGCTAAACTACTTGCCCCAGCGACTTAAAAATTATATATTCGTGATCTTGGAACTGCCACCTTTTAATCCATGTAACGAATGACACGAAAAACTAATTTTAAAAAAATTGGACATTTTTATCTTTAAACGCGTTTTCCGGCTAAACTATGCGTCCTAGACCCATCAAACTTTACACTTTTTCTGTCCCTTAAAATTCGATTTGCGGCTAAGCTACTTGCCCCAGCGACTTAAAAATTATATATTCGTGATCTTGGAACTGCCACCTTTTAATCCATGTAACGAATGACACGAAAAACTAATTTTAAAAAAATTGGACATTCTTATCTTTAAACGCGTTTTCCGGCTAAACTATGCGTCCTAGACCCATCAAACTTTACATTTTATCTGTCCCTTAAAATTCGATTTGCGGCTAAACTACTTGCACCAGCGACTTAAAAATTATATATTCGTGATCTTGGAACTGCCACCTTTTAATCCATGTAACGAATGACACGAAAAACTAATTTTAAAAAAATTGGATATTTTTATCTTTAAACGCGTTTTCCGGCTAAACTATGCGTCCTAGACCCATCAAACTTTACACTTTTTCTGTCCCTTAAAATTCGATTTGCGGCTAAACTACTTGCCCCAGCGACTTAAAAATTATATATTCGTGATCTTGGAACTGCCACCTTTTAATCTATGTAACGAATGACACGAAAAACTAATTTTAAAAAAAAATTGGACATTTTTATCTTTAAACGCGTTTTCCGGCTAAACTATGCGTCCTAGACCCATCAAACTTTACACTTTTTCTGTCCCTTAAAATTCGATTTGCGGCTAAACTACTTGCCCCAGCGACTTAAAAATTATATATTCGTTATCTTGGAACTGCCACCTTTTAATCCATGTAACGAATGACACGAAAAACTAATTTTAAAAAAATTGGACATTTTTATCTTTAAACGCGTTTTCCGGCTAAACTATGCGTCCTAGACCCATCAAACTTTACACTTTTTCTGTCCCTTAAAATTCGATTTGCGGCTAAACTACTTGCCCCAGCGACTTAAAAATTATATATTCGTGATCTTGGAACTGCCACCTTTTAATCCATGTAACGAATGACACGAAAAAACTAATTTTAAAAAAATTGGACATTTTTATCTTTAAACGCGTTTTCCGGCTAAACTATGCGTCCTAGACCCATCAAACTTTACACTTTTTCTGTCCCTTAAAATTCGATTTGCGGCTAAACTACTTGCCCCAGCGACTTAAAAATTATATATTCGTGATCTTGGAACTGCCACCTTTTAATCCATGTAACGAATGACACGAAAAACTAATTTTAAAAAAATTGGACATTTTTATCTTTAAACGCGTTTTCCGGCTAAACTATGCGTCCTAGACCCATCAAACTTTACACTTTTTCTGCCCCTTAAAATTCGATTTGCGGCTAAACTACTTGCCCCAGCGACTTAAAAATTATATATTCGTGATCTTGGAACTGCCACCTTTTAATCCATGTAACGAATGACACGAAAAACTAATTTTAAAAAAATTGGATATTTTTATCTTTAAACGCGTTTTCCGGCTAAACTATGCGTCCTAGACCCATCAAACCTTACACTTTTTCTGTCCCTTAAAATTCGATTTGCGGCTAAACTACTTGTCCCAGCGACTTAAAAATTATATATTCGTGATCTTGGAACTGTCACCTTTTAATCCATGTAACGAATGACACGAAAAACTAATTTTAAAAAAATTGGACATTTTTATCTTTAAACGCGTTTTCCGGCTAAACTATGCGTCCTATACCCATCAAACTTTACACTTTTTCTGTCCCTTAAAATTCGATTTGCGGCTAAACTACTTGCCCCAGCGACTTAAAAATTATATATTCGTGATCTTGGAACTGCCACCTTTTAATCCATGTAACGAATGACACGAAAAACTAATTTTAAAAAAATTGGACATTTTTATCTTTAAACGCGTTTTCCGGCTAAACTATGCGTCCTAGACCCATCAAACTTTACACTTTTTCTGTCCCTTAAAATTCGATTTGCGGCTAAACTACTTGCCCCAGCGACTTAAAAATTATATATTCGTGATCTTGGAACTGCCACCTTTTAATCCATGTAACGAATGACACGAAAAACTAATTTTAAAAAAATTGGACATTTTTATCTTTAAACGCGTTTTCCGGCTAAACTATGCGTCCTAGACCCATCAAACTTTACACTTTTTCTGTCCCTTAAAATTCGATTTGCGGCTAAACTACTTGCCCCAGCGACTTAAAAATTATATATTCGTGATCTTGGAACTGCCACCTTTTAATCCATGTAACGAATGACACGAAAAACTAATTTTAAAAAAATTGGATATTTTTATCTTTAAACGCGTTTTCCGGCTAAACTATGCGTCCTAGACCCATCAAACCTTACACTTTTTCTGTCCCTTAAAATTCGATTTGCGGCTAAACTACTTGCCCCAGCGACTTAAAAATTATATATTCGTGATCTTGGAACTGCCACCTTTTAATCCATGTAACGAATGACACGAAAAACTAATTTTAAAAAAATTGGACATTTTTATCTTTAAACGCGTTTTCCGGCTAAACTATGCGTCCTAGACCCATCAAACTTTACACTTTTTCTGTCCCTTAAAATTCGATTTGCGGCTAAACTACTCGCCCCAGCGACTTAAAAATTATATATTCGTGATCTTGGAACTGCCACCTTTTAATACATGTAACGAATGACACGAAAAACTAATTTTAAAAAAATTGGACATTTTTATCTTTAAACTCGTTTTCCGGCTAAACTATGCGTCCTAGACCCATCAAACTTTACACTTTTTCTGTCCATTAAAATTCGATTTGCGGCTAAACTACTTGCCCCAGCGACTTAAAAATTATATATTCGTGATCTTGGAACTGCCACCTTTTAATCCATGTAACGAATTACACGAAAAACTAATTTTAAAAAAATTGGACATTTTTATCTTTAAACGCGTTTTCCGGCTAAACTATGCGTCCTAGACCCATCAAACTTTACACTTTTTCTGTCCCTTAAAATTCGATTTGCGGCTAAACTACTTGCCCCAGCGACTTAAAAATTATATATTCGTGATCTTGGAACTGCCACCTTTTAATCCATGTAACGAATGACACGAAAAACTAATTTTAAAAAAATTGGACATTTTTATCTTTAAACGCGTTTTCCGGCTAAACTATGCGTCCTAGACCCATCAAACTTTACACTTTTTCTGTCCCTTAAAATTCGATTTGCGGCTAAACTACTTGCCCCAGCGACTTAAAAATTATATATTCGTGATCTTGGAACTGCCACCTTTTAATCCATGTAACGAATGACACGAAAAACTAATTTTAAAAAAATTGGACATTTTTATCTTTAAACGCGTTTTCCGGCTAAACTATGCGTCCTAGACCCATCAAACTTTACACTTTTTCTGTCCCTTAAAATTCGATTTGCGGCTAAACTACTTGCCCCAGCGACTTAAAAATTATATATTCGTGATCTTGGAACTGCCACCTTTTAATCCATGTAACGAATGACACGAAAAACTAATTTTAAAAAAATTGGACATTTTTATCTTTAAACGCGTTTTCCGGCTAAACTATGCGTCCTAGACCCATCAAACTTTACACTTTTTCTGTCCCTTAAAATTCGATTTGCGGCTAAACTACTTGCCCCAGCGACTTAAAAATTATATATTCGTGATCTTGGAACTGCCACCTTTTAATCCATGTAACGAATGACACGAAAAACTAATTTTAAAAAAATTGGACATTTTTATCTTTAAACGCGTTTTCCGGCTAAACTATGCGTCCTAGACCCATCAAACTTTACACTTTTTCTGTCCCTTAAAATTCGATTTGCGGCTAAACTACTTGCCCCAGCGACTTAAAAATTATATATTCGTGATCTTGGAACTGTCACCTTTTAATCCATGTAACGAATGACACGAAAAACTAATTTTAAAAAAATTGGACATTTGTATCTTTAAACGCGTTTTCCGGCTAAACTATGCGTCCTAGACCCATCAAACTTTACACTTTTTCTGTCCCTTAAAATTCGATTTGCGGCTAAACTACTTGCCCCAGCGACTTAAAAATTATATATTCGTTATCTTGGAACTGCCACCTTTTAATCCATGTAACGAATGACACGAAAAACTAATTTTAAAAAAATTGGACATTTTTATCTTTAAACGCGTTTTCCGGCTAAACTATGCGTCCTAGACCCATCAAACTTTACACTTTTTCTGTCCCTTAAAATTCGATTTGCGGCTAAGCTACTTGCCCCAGCGACTTAAAAATTATATATTCGTGATCTTGGAACTGCCACCTTTTAATCCATGTAACGAATGACACGAAAAACTAATTTTAAAAAAATTGGACATTTTTATCTTTAAACGCGTTTTCCGGCTAAACTATGCGTCCTAGACCCATCAAACTTTACACTTTTTCTGTCCCTTAAAATTCGATTTGCGGCTAAACTACTTGCCCCAGCGACTTAAAAATTATATATTCGTGATCTTGGAACTGCCACCTTTTAATCCATGTAACGAATGACACGAAAAAACTAATTTTAAAAAAATTGGACATTTTTATCTTTAAACGCGTTTTCCGGCTAAACTATGCGTCCTAGACCCATCAAACTTTACACTTTTTCTGTCCCTTAAAATTCGATTTGCGGCTAAACTACTTGCCCCAGCGACTTAAAAATTATATATTCGTGATCTTGGAACTGCCACCTTTTAATCCATGTAACGAATGACACGAAAAACTAATTTTAAAAAAATTGGACATTTTTATCTTTAAACGCGTTTTCCGGCTAAACTATGCGTCCTAGACCCATCAAACTTTACACTTTTTCTGCCCCTTAAAATTCGATTTGCGGCTAAACTACTTGCCCCAGCGACTTAAAAATTATATATTCGTGATCTTGGAACTGCCACCTTTTAATCCATGTAACGAATGACACGAAAAACTAATTTTAAAAAAATTGGATATTTTTATCTTTAAACGCGTTTTCCGGCTAAACTATGCGTCCTAGACCCATCAAACCTTACACTTTTTCTGTCCCTTAAAATTCGATTTGCGGCTAAACTACTTGTCCCAGCGACTTAAAAATTATATATTCGTGATCTTGGAACTGCCACCTTTTAATCCATGTAACGAATGACACGAAAAACTAATTTTAAAAAAATTGGACATTTTTATCTTTAAACGCGTTTTCCGGCTAAACTATGCGTCCTAGACCCATCAAACTTTACACTTTTTCTGTCCCTTAAAATTCGATTTGCGGCTAAACTACTTGCCCCAGCGACTTAAAAATTATATATTCGTGATCTTGGAACTGCCACCTTTTAATCCATGTAACGAATGACACGAAAAACTAATTTTAAAAAAATTGGACATTTTTATCTTTAAACGCGTTTTCCGGCTAAACTATGCGTCCTAGACCCATCAAACTTTACACTTTTTCTGTCCCTTAAAATTCGATTTGCGGCTAAACTACTTGCCCCAGCGACTTAAAAATTATATATTCGTGATCTTGGAACTGCCACCTTTTAATCCATGTAACGAATGACACGAAAAACTAATTTTAAAAAAATTGGACATTTTTATCCTTAAACGCGTTTTCCGGCTAAACTATGCGTCCTAGACCCATCAAACTTTACACTTTTTCTGTCCCTTAAAATTCGATTTGCGGCTAAACTACTTGCCCCAGCGACTTAAAAATTATATATTCGTGATCTTGGAACTGCCACCTTTTAATCCATGTAACGAATGACACGAAAAACTAATTTTAAAAAAATTGGATATTTTTATCTTTAAACGCGTTTTCCGGCTAAACTATGCGTCCTAGACCCATCAAACCTTACACTTTTTCTGTCCCTTAAAATTCGATTTGCGGCTAAACTACTTGCCCCAGCGACTTAAAAATTATATATTCGTGATCTTGGAACTGCCACCTTTTAATCCATGTAACGAATGACACGAAAAACTAATTTTAAAAAAATTGGACATTTTTATCTTTAAACGCGTTTTCCGGCTAAGCTATGCGTCCTAGACCCATCAAACTTTACACTTTTTCTGTCCCTTAAAATTCGATTTGCGGCTAAACTACTTGCCCCAGCGACTTAAAAATTATATATTCGTGATCTTGGAACTGCCACCTTTTAATCCATGTAACGAATGACACGAAAAACTAATTTTAAAAAAATTGGACATTTTTATCTTTAAACGCGTTTTCCGGCTAAACTATGCGTCCTAGACCCATCAAACTTTACACTTTTTCTGTCCCTTAAAATTCGATTTGCGGCTAAACTACTTGCCCCAGCGACTTAAAAATTATATATTCGTGATCTTGGAACTGCCACCTTTTAATACATGTAACGAATGACACGAAAAACTAATTTTAAAAAAATTGGACATTTTTATCTTTAAACTCGTTTTCCGGCTAAACTATGCGTCCTAGACCCATCAAACTTTACACTTTTTCTGTCCCTTAAAATTCGATTTGCGGCTAAACTACTTGCCCCAGCGACTTAAAAATTATATATTCGTGATCTTGGAACTGCCACCTTTTAATCCATGTAACGAATTACACGAAAAACTAATTTTAAAAAAATTGGACATTTTTATCTTTAAACGCGTTTTCCGGCTAAACTATGCGTCCTAGACCCATCAAACTTTACACTTTTTCTGTCCCTTAAAATTCGATTTGCGGCTAAACTACTTGCCCCAGCGACTTAAAAATTATATATTCGTGATCTTGGAACTGCCACCTTTTAATCCATGTAACGAATGACACGAAAAACTAATTTTAAAAAAATTGGACATTTTTATCTTTAAACGCGTTTTCCGGCTAAACTATGCGTCCTAGACCCATCAAACTTTACACTTTTTCTGTCCCTTAAAATTCGATTTGCGGCTAAACTACTTGCCCCAGCGACTTAAAAATTATATATTCGTGATCTTGGAACTGCCACCTTTTAATCCATGTAACGAATGACACGAAAAACTTATTTTAAAAAAATTGGACATTTTTATCTTTAAACGCGTTTTCCGGCTAAACTATGCGTCCTAGACCCATCAAACTTTACACTTTTTCTGTCCCTTAAAATTCGATTTGCGGCTAAACTACTTGCCCCAGCGACTTAAAAATTATATATTCGTGATCTTGGAACTGCCACCTTTTAATCCATGTAACGAATGACACGAAAAACTAATTTTAAAAAAATTGGACATTTTTATCTTTAAACGCGTTTTCCGGCTAAACTATGCGTCCTAGACCCATCAAACTTTACACTTTTTCTGTCCCTTAAAATTCGATTTGCGGCTAAACTACTTGCCCCAGCGACTTAAAAATTATATATTCGTGATCTTGGAACTGTCACCTTTTAATCCATGTAACGAATGACACGAAAAACTAATTTTAAAAAAATTGGACATTTGTATCTTTAAACGCGTTTTCCGGCTAAGCTATGCGTCCTAGACCCATCAAACTTTACACTTTTTCTGTCCCTTAAAATTCGATTTGCGGCTAAACTACTTGCCCCAGCGACTTAAAAATTATATATTCGTGATCTTGGAACTGCCACCTTTTAATCCATGTAACGAATGACACGAAAAACTAATTTTAAAAAAATTGGACATTTTTATCTTTAAACGCGTTTTCCGGCTAAACTATGCGTCCTAGACCCATCAAACTTTACACTTTTTCTGTCCCTTAAAATTCGATTTGCGGCTAAACTACTTGCCCCAGCGACTTAAAAATTATATATTCGTGATCTTGGAACTGCCACCTTTTAATCCATGTAACGAATGACACGAAAAACTAATTTTAAAAAAATTGGACATTTTTATCTTTAAACGCGTTTTCCGGCTAAACTATGCGTCCTAGACCCATCAAACTTTACACTTTTTCTGTCCCTTAAAATTCGATTTGCGGCTAAACTACTTGCCCCAGCGACTTAAAAATTATATATTCGTGATCTTGGAACTGCCACCTTTTAATCCATGTAACGAATGACACGAAAAACTAATTTTAAAAAAATTGGACATTTTTATCTTTAAACGCGTTTTCCGGCTAAACTATGCGTCCTAGACCCATCAAACTTTACACTTTTTCTGTCCCTTAAAATTCGATTTGCGGCTAAACTACTTGCCCCAGCGACTTAAAAATTATATATTCGTGATCTTGGAACTGCCACCTTTTAATCCATGTAACGAATGACACGAAAAACTAATTTTAAAAAAATTGGACATTTTTTATCTTTAAACGCGTTTTCCGGCTAAACTATGCGTCCTAGACCCATCAAACTTTACACTTTTTCTGTCCCTTAAAATTCGATTTGCGGCTAAACTACTTGCCCCAGCGACTTAAATATTATATATTCGTGATCTTGGAACTGCCACCTTTTAATCCATGTAACGAATGACACGAAAAACTAATTTTAAAAAAATTGGACATTTTTATCTTTAAACGCGTTTTCCGGCTAAACTATGCGTCCTAGACCCATCAAACTTTACACTTTTTCTGTCCCTTAAAATTCGATTTGCGGCTAAACTACTTGCCCCAGCGACTTAAAAATTATATATTCGTGATCTTGGAACAGCCACCTTTTAATCCATGTAACGAATGACACGAAAAACTAATTTTAAAAAAATTGGACATTTTTATCTTTAAACGCGTTTTCCGGCTAAACTATGCGTCCTAGACCCATCAAACTTTACACTTTTTCTGTCCCTTAAAATTCGATTTGCGGCTAAACTACTTGCCCCAGCGACTTAAAAATTATATATTCGTGATCTTGGAACTGCCACCTTTTAATCCATGTAACGAATGACACGAAAAACTAATTTTAAAAAAATTGGACATTTTTATCTTTAAACGCGTTTTCCGGCTAAACTATGCATCCTAGACCCATCAAACTTTACACTTTTTCTGTCCCTTAAAATTCGATTTGCGGCTAAACTACTTGCCCCAGCGACTTAAAAATTATATATTCGTGATCTTGGAACTGCCACCTTTTAATCCATGTAACGAATGACACGAAAAACTAATTTTAAAAAAATTGGACATTTTTATCTTTAAACGCGTTTTCCGGCTAAACTATGCGTCCTAGACCCATCAAACTTTACACTTTTTCTGTCCCTTAAAATTCGATTTGCGGCTAAACTACTTGCCCCAGCGACTTAAAAATTATATATTCGTGATCTTGGAACTGCCACCTTTTAATCCATGTAACGAATGACACGAAAAACTAATTTTAAAAAAATTGGACATTTTTATCTTTAAACGCGTTTTCCGGCTAAACTATGCGTCCTAGACCCATCAAACTTTACACTTTTTCTGTCCCTTAAAATTCGATTTGCGGCTAAACTACTTGCCCCAGCGACTTAAAAATTATATATTCGTGATCTTGGAACTGCCACCTTTTAATCCATGTAACGAATGGCACGAAAAACTAATTTTAAAAAAATTGGACATTTTTATCTTTAAACGCGTTTTCCGGCTAAACTATGCGTCCTAGACCCATCAAACTTTACACTTTTTCTGTCCCTTAAAATTCGATTTGCGGCTAAACTACTTGCCCCAGCGACTTAAAAATTATATATTCGTGATCTTGGAACTGCCACCTTTTAATCCATGTAACGAATGACACGAAAAACTTATTTTAAAAAAATTGGACATTTTTATCTTTAAACGCGTTTTCCGGCTAAACTATGCGTCCTAGACCCATCAAACTTTACACTTTTTCTGTCCCTTAAGATTCGATTTGCGGCTAAACTACTTGCCCCAGCGACTTAAAAATTATATATTCGTGATCTTGGAACTGCCACCTTTTAATCCATGTAACGAATGACACGAAAAACTAATTTTAAAAAAATTGGACATTTTTATCTTTAAACGCGTTTTCCGGCTAAACTATGCGTCCTAGACCCATCAAACTTTACACTTTTTCTGTCCCTTAAAATTCGATTTGCGGCTAAACTACTTGCCCCAGCGACTTAAAAATTATATATTCGTGATCTTGGAACTGCCACCTTTTAATCCATGTAACGAATGACACGAAAAACTAATTTTAAAAAAATTGGACATTTTTATCCTTAAACGCGTTTTCCGGCTAAACTATGCGTCCTAGACCCATCAAACTTTACACTTTTTCTGTCCCTTAAAATTCGATTTGCGGCTAAACTACTTGCCCCAGCGACTTAAAAATTATATATTCGTGATCTTGGAACTGCCACCTTTTAATCCATGTAACGAATGACACGAAAAACTAATTTTAAAAAAATTGGACATTTTTATCTTTAAACGCGTTTTCCGGCTAAACTATGCGTCCTAGACCCATCAAACTTTACACTTTTTCTGTCCCTTAAAATTCGATTTGCGGCTAAACTACTTGCCCCAGCGACTTAAAAATTATATATTCGTGATCTTGGAACTGCCACCTTTTAATCCATGTAACGAATGACACGAAAAACTAATTTTAAAAAATTGGACATTTTTATCTTTAAACGCGTTTTCCGGCTAAACTATGCGTCCTAGACCCATCAAACTTTACACTTTTTCTGTCCCTTAAAATTCGATTTGCGGCTAAACTACTTGCCCCAGCGACTTAAAAATTATATATTCGTGATCTTGGAACTGCCACCTTTTAATCCATGTAACGAATGACACGAAAAACTAATTTAAAAAAAATTGGACATTTTTATCTTTAAACGCGTTTTCCGGCTAAGCTATGCGTCCTAGACCCATCAAACTTTACACTTTTTCTGTCCCTTAAAATTCGATTTGCGGCTAAACTACTCGCCCCAGCGACTTAAAAATTATATATTCGTGATCTTGGAACTGCCACCTTTTAATCCATGTAACGAATGGCACGAAAAACTAATTTTAAAAAAATTGGACATTTTTATCTTTAAACGCGTTTTCCGGCTAAACTATGCGTCCTAGACCCATCAAACTTTACACTTTTTCTGTCCCTTAAAATTCGATTTGCGGCTAAACTACTTGCCCCAGCGACTTAAAAATTATATATTCGTGATCTTGGAACTGCCACCTTTTAATCCATGTAACGAATGACACGAAAAACTAATTTTAAAAAAATTGGACATTTTTATCCTTAAACGCGTTTTCCGGCTAAACTATGCGTCCTAGACCCATCAAACTTTACACTTTTTCTGTCCCTTAAAATTCGATTTGCGGCTAAACTACTTGCCCCAGCGACTTAAAAATTATATATTCGTGATCTTGGAACTGCCACCTTTTAATCCATGTAACGAATGACACGAAAAACTAATTTTAAAAAAATTGGACATTTTTATCTTTAAACGCGTTTTCCGGCTAAACTATGCGTCCTAGACCCATCAAACTTTACACTTTTTCTGTCCCTTAAAATTCGATTTGCGGCTAAACTACTTGCCCCAGCGACTTAAAAATTATATATTCGTGATCTTGGAACTGCCACCTTTTAATCCATGTAACGAATGACACGAAAAACTAATTTTAAAAAATTGGACATTTTTATCTTTAAACGCGTTTTCCGGCTAAACTATGCGTCCTAGACCCATCAAACTTTACACTTTTTCTGTCCCTTAAAATTCGATTTGCGGCTAAACTACTTGCCCCAGCGACTTAAAAATTATATATTCGTGATCTTGGAACTGCCACCTTTTAATCCATGTAACGAATGACACGAAAAACTAATTTAAAAAAAATTGGACATTTTTATCTTTAAACGCGTTTTCCGGCTAAGCTATGCGTCCTAGACCCATCAAACTTTACACTTTTTCTGTCCCTTAAAATTCGATTTGCGGCTAAACTACTCGCCCCAGCGACTTAAAAATTATATATTCGTGATCTTGGAACTGCCACCTTTTAATCCATGTAACGAATGACACGAAAAACTAATTTTAAAAAAATTGGACATTTTTATCTTTAAACGCGTTTTCCGGCTAAACTATGCGTCCTAGACCCATCAAACTTTACACTTTTTCTGTCCCTTAAAATTCGATTTGCGGCTAAACTACTTGCCCCAGCGACTTAAAAATTATATATTCGTGATCTTGGAACTGCCACCTTTTAATCCATGTAACGAATGACACGAAAAACTAATTTTAAAAAATTGGACATTTTTATCTTTAAACGCGTTTTCCGGCTAAACTATGCGTCCTAGACCCATCAAACTTTACACTTTTTCTGTCCCTTAAAATTCGATTTGCGGCTAAACTACTTGCCCCAGCGACTTAAAAATTATATATTCGTGATCTTGGAACTGCCACCTTTTAATCCATGTAACGAATGACACGAAAAACTAATTTTAAAAAAATTGGACATTTTTATCTTTAAACGCGTTTTCCGGCTAAACTATGCGTCCTAGACCCATCAAACTTTACACTTTTTCTGTCCCTTAAAATTCGATTTGCGGCTAAACTACTTGCCCCAGCGACTTAAAAATTATATATTCGTGATCTTGGAACTGCCACCTTTTAATCCATGTAACGAATGACACGAAAAACTAATTTTAAAAAAATTGGACATTTTTATCTTTAAACGCGTTTTCCGGCTAAACTATGCGTCCTAGACCCATCAAACTTTACACTTTTTCTGTCCCTTAAAATTCGATTTGCGGCTAAACTACTTGCCCCAGCGACTTAAAAATTATATATTCGTGATCTTGGAACTGCCACCTTTTAATCCATGTAACGAATGACACGAAAAACTAATTTTAAAAAAATTGGACATTTTTATCTTTAAACGCGTTTTCCGGCTAAACTATGCGTCCTAGACCCATCAAACTTTACACTTTTTCTGTCCCTTAAAATTCGATTTGCGGCTAAACTACTTGCCCCAGCGACTTAAAAATTATATATTCGTGATCTTGGAACTGCCACCTTTTAATCCATGTAACGAATGACACGAAAAACTAATTTTAAAAAAATTGGACATTTTTATCCTTAAACGCGTTTTCCGGCTAAACTATGCGTCCTAGACCCATCAAACTTTACACTTTTTCTGTCCCTTAAAATTCGATTTGCGGCTAAACTACTTGCCCCAGCGACTTAAAAATTATATATTCGTGATCTTGGAACTGCCACCTTTTAATCCATGTAACGAATGACACGAAAAACTTATTTAAAAAAAATTGGACATTTTTATCTTTAAACGAGTTTTCCGGCAAAACTATCCGTCCTAGACCCATCAAACTTTACACTTTTTCTGTCACCTGCCACCTTTTAATCCATGTAACGAATGACACGAAAAACTAATTTTAAAAAAATTGGACATTTTTATCTTTAAACGCGTTTTCCGGCTAAACTATGCGTCCTAGACCCATCAAACTTTACACTTTTTCTGTCCCTTAAGATTCGATTTGCGGCTAAACTACTTGCCCCAGCGACTTAAAAATTATATATTCGTGATCTTGGAACTGCCACCTTTTAATCCATGTAACGAATGACACGAAAAACTAATTTTAAAAAAATTGGACATTTTTATCTTTAAACGCGTTTTCCGGCTAAACTATGCGTCCTAGACCCATCAAACTTTACACTTTTTCTGTCCCTTAAAATTCGATTTGCGGCTAAACTACTTGCCCCAGCGACTTAAAAATTATATATTCGTGATCTTGGAACTGCCACCTTTTAATCCATGTAACGAATGACACGAAAAACTAATTTTAAAACAATTGGACATTTTTATCCTTAAACGCGTTTTCCGGCTAAACTATGCGTCCTAGACCCATCAAACTTTACACTTTTTCTGTCCCTTAAAATTCGATTTGCGGCTAAACTACTTGCCCCAGCGACTTAAAAATTATATATTCGTGATCTTGGAACTGCCACCTTTTAATCCATGTAACGAATGACACGAAAAACTAATTTTAAAAAAATTGGACATTTTTATCTTTAAACGCGTTTTCCGGCTAAACTATGCGTCCTAGACCCATCAAACTTTACACTTTTTCTGTCCCTTAAAATTCGATTTGCGGCTAAACTACTTGCCCCAGCGACTTAAAAATTATATATTCGTGATCTTGGAACTGCCACCTTTTAATCCATGTAACGAATGACACGAAAAACTAATTTTAAAAAATTGGACATTTTTATCTTTAAACGCGTTTTCCGGCTAAACTATGCGTCCTAGACCCATCAAACTTTACACTTTTTCTGTCCCTTAAAATTCGATTTGCGGCTAAACTACTTGCCCCAGCGACTTAAAAATTATATGTTCGTGATCTTGGAACTGCCACCTTTTAATCCATGTAACGAATGACACGAAAAACTAATTTTAAAAAAATTGGACATTTTTATCTTTAAACGCGTTTTCCGGCTAAGCTATGCGTCCTAGACCCATCAAACTTTACACTTTTTCTGTCCCTTAAAATTCGATTTGCGGCTAAACTACTCGCCCCAGCGACTTAAAAATTATATATTCGTGATCTTGGAACTGCCACCTTTTAATCCATGTAACGAATGACACGAAAAACTAATTTTAAAAAAATTGGACATTTTTATCTTTAAACGCGTTTTCCGGCTAAACTATGCGTCCTAGACCCATCAAACTTTACACTTTTTCTGTCCCTTAAAATTCGATTTGCGGCTAAACTACTTGCCCCAGCGACTTAAAAATTATATATTCGTGATCTTGGAACTGCCACCTTTTAATCCATGTAACGAATGACACGAAAAACTAATTTTAAAAAATTGGACATTTTTATCTTTAAACGCGTTTTCCGGCTAAACTATGCGTCCTAGACCCATCAAACTTTACACTTTTTCTGTCCCTTAAAATTCGATTTGCGGCTAAACTACTTGCCCCAGCGACTTAAAAATTATATATTCGTGATCTTGGAACTGCCACCTTTTAATCCATGTAACGAATGACACGAAAAACTAATTTTAAAAAAATTGGACATTTTTATCTTTAAACGCGTTTTCCGGCTAAACTATGCGTCCTAGACCCATCAAACTTTACACTTTTTCTGTCCCTTAAAATTCGATTTGCGGCTAAACTACTTGCCCCAGCGACTTAAAAATTATATATTCGTGATCTTGGAACTGCCACCTTATAATCCATGTAACGAATGACACGAAAAACTAATTTTAAAAAAATTGGACATTTTTATCTTTAAACGCGTTTTCCGGCTAAACTATGCTTCCTAGACCCATCAAACTTTACACTTTTTCTGTCCCTTAAAATTCGATTTGCGGCTAAACTACTTGCCCCAGCGACTTAAAAATTATATATTCGTGATCTTGGAACTGCCACCTTTTAATCCATGTAACGAATGACACGAAAAACTAATTTTAAAAAAATTGGACATTTTTATCTTTAAACGCGTTTTCCGGCTAAACTATGCGTCCTAGACCCATCAAACTTTACACTTTTTCTGTCCCTTAAAATTCGATTTGCGGCTAAACTACTTGCCCCAGCGACTTAAAAATTATATATTCGTGATCTTGGAACTGCCACCTTTTAATCCATGTAACGAATGACACGAAAAACTAATTTTAAAAAAATTGGACATTTTTATCCTTAAACGCGTTTTCCGGCTAAACTATGCGTCCTAGACCCATCAAACTTTACACTTTTTCTGTCCCTTAAAATTCGATTTGCGGCTAAACTACTTGCCCCAGCGACTTAAAAATTATATATTCGTGATCTTGGAACTGCCACCTTTTAATCCATGTAACGAATGACACGAAAAACTAATTTAAAAAAAAATTGGACATTTTTATCTTTAAACGAGTTTTCCGGCAAAACTATCCGTCCTAGACCCATCAAACTTTACACTTTTTCTGTCCCTTAAAATTCGATTTGCGGCTAAACTACTTGCCCCAGCGACTTAAAAATTATATATTCGTGATCTTGGAACTGCCACCTTTTAATCCATGTAACGAATGACACGAAAAACTAATTTTAAAAAAATTGGACATTTTTATCTTTAAACGCGTTTTCCGGCTAAACTATGCGTCCTAGACCCATCAAACTTTACACTTTTTCTGTCCCTTAAAATTCGATTTGCGGCTAAACTACTTGCCCCAGCGACTTAAAAATTATATATTCGTGATCTTGGAACTGCCACCTTTTAATCCATGTAACGAATGACACGAAAAACTAATTTTAAAAAAATTGGACATTTTTATCTTTAAACGCGTTTTCCGGCTAAACTATGCGTCCTAGACCCATCAAACTTTACACTTTTTCTGTCCCTTAAAATTCGATTTGCGGCTAAACTACTTGCCCCAGCGACTTAAAAATTATATATTCGTGATCTTGGAACTGCCACCTTTTAATCCATGTGACGAATGACACGAAAAACTAATTTTAAAAAAATTGGACATTTTTATCTTTAAACGCGTTTTCCGGCTAAACTATGCGTCCTAGACCCATCAAACTTTACACTTTTTCTGTCCCTTAAAATTCGATTTGCGGCTAAACTACTTGCCCCAGCGACTTAAAAATTATATATTCGTGATCTTGGAACTGCCACCTTTTAATCCATGTAACGAATGACACGAAAAACTAATTTTAAAAAAATTGGACATTTTTATCTTTAAACGCGTTTTCCGGCTAAACTATGCGTCCTAGACCCATCAAACTTTACACTTTTTCTGTCCCTTAAAATTCGATTTGCGGCTAAACTACTTGCCCCAGCGACTTAAAAATTATATATTCGTGATCTTGGAACTGCCACCTTTTAATCCATGTAACGAATGACACGAAAAACTAATTTTAAAAAAATTGGACATTTTTATCTTTAAACGCGTTTTCCGGCTAAACTATGCGTCCTAGACCCATCAAACTTTACACTTTTTCTGTCCCTTAAAATTCGATTTGCGGCTAAACTACTTGCCCCAGCGACTTAAAAATTATATATTCGTGATCTTGGAACTGCCACCTTTTAATCCATGTAACGAATGACACGAAAAACTAATTTTAAAAAAATTGGACATTTTTATCCTTAAACGCGTTTTCCGGCTAAACTATGCGTCCTAGACCCATCAAACTTTACACTTTTTCTGTCCCTTAAAATTCGATTTGCGGCTAAACTACTTGCCCCAGCGACTTAAAAATTATATATTCGTGATCTTGGAACTGCCACCTTTTAATCCATGTAACGAATGACACGAAAAACTAATTTAAAAAAAAATTGGACATTTTTATCTTTAAACGAGTTTTCCGGCAAAACTATCCGTCCTAGACCCATCAAACTTTACACTTTTTCTGTCCCTTAAAATTCGATTTGCGGCTAAACTACTTGCCCCAGCGACTTAAAAATTATATATTCGTGATCTTGGAACTGCCACCTTTTAATCCATGTAACGAATGACACGAAAAACTAATTTTAAAAAAATTGGACATTTTTATCTTTAAACGCGTTTTCCGGCTAAACTATGCGTCCTAGACCCATCAAACTTTACACTTTTTCTGTCCCTTAAAATTCGATTTGCGGCTAAACTACTTGCCCCAGCGACTTAAAAATTATATATTCGTGATCTTGGAACTGCCACCTTTTAATCCATGTAACGAATGACACGAAAAACTAATTTTAAAAAAATTGGACATTTTTATCTTTAAACGCGTTTTCCGGCTAAACTATGCGTCCTAGACCCATCAAACTTTACACTTTTTCTGTCCCTTAAAATTCGATTTGCGGCTAAACTACTTGCCCCAGCGACTTAAAAATTATATATTCGTGATCTTGGAACTGCCACCTTTTAATCCATGTAACGAATGACACGAAAAACTAATTTTAAAAAAATTGGACATTTTTATCTTTAAACGCGTTTTCCGGCTAAACTATGCGTCCTAGACCCATCAAACTTTACACTTTTTCTGTCCCTTAAAATTCGATTTGCGGCTAAACTACTTGCCCCAGCGACTTAAAAATTATATATTCGTGATCTTGGAACTGCCACCTTTTAATCCATGTAACGAATGACACGAAAAACTAATTTTAAAAAAATTGGACATTTTTATCTTTAAACGCGTTTTCCGGCTAAACTATGCGTCCTAGACCCATCAAACTTTACACTTTTTCTGTCCCTTAAAATTCGATTTGCGGCTAAACTACTTGCCCCAGCGACTTAAAAATTATATATTCGTGATCTTGGAACTGCCACCTTTTAATCCATGTAACGAATGACACGAAAAACTAATTTTAAAAAAATTGGACATTTTTATCTTTAAACGCGTTTTCCGGCTAAACTATGCGTCCTAGACCCATCAAACTTTACACTTTTTCTGTCCCTTAAAATTCGATTTGCGGCTAAACTACTTGCCCCAGCGACTTAAAAATTATATATTCGTGATCTTGGAACTGCCACCTTTTAATCCATGTAACGAATGACACGAAAAACTAATTTTAAAAAAATTGGACATTTTTATCTTTAAACGCGTTTTCCGGCTAAACTATGCGTCCTAGACCCATCAAACTTTACACTTTTTCTGTCCCTTAAAATTCGATTTGCGGCTAAGCTACTTGCCCCAGCGACTTAAAAATTAAGTATTCGTGATCTTGGAACTGCCACCTTTTAATCCATGTAACGAATGACACAAAAAACTAATTTTAAAAAAATTGGACATTTTTATCTTTAAACGCGTTTTCCGGCTAAACTATGCGTCCTAGACCCATCAAACTTTACATTTTATCTGTCCCTTAAAATTCGATTTGCGGCTAAACTACTTGCCCCAGCGACTTAAAAATTATATATTCGTGATCTTGGAACTGCCACCTTTTAATCCATGTAACGAATGACACGAAAAACTAATTTTAAAAAATTGGACATTTTTATCTTTAAACGCGTTTTCCGGCTAAACTATGCGTCCTAGACCCATCAAACTTTACACTTTTTCTGTCCCTTAAAATTCGATTTGCGGCTAAACTACTTGCCCCAGCGACTTAAAAATTATATATTCGTGATCTTGGAACTGCCACCTTTTAATCCATGTAACGAATGACACGAAAAACTAATTTTAAAAAAATTGGACATTTTTATCTTTAAACGCGTTTTCCGGCTAAACTATGCGTCCTAGACCCATCAAACTTTACACTTTTTCTGTCCCTTAAAATTCGATTTGCGGCTAAACTACTTGCCCCAGCGACTTAAAAATTATATATTCGTGATCTTGGAACTGCCACCTTTTAATCCATGTAACGAATGACACGAAAAACTAATTTTAAAAAAATTGGACATTTTTATCTTTAAACGCGTTTTCCGGCTAAACTATGCGTCCTAGACCCATCAAACTTTACACTTTTTCTGTCCCTTAAAATTCGATTTGCGGCTAAACTACTTGCCCCAGCGACTTAAAAATTATATATTCGTGATCTTGGAACTGCCACCTTTTAATCCATGTAACGAATGACACGAAAAACTAATTTTAAAAAAATTGGACATTTTTATCTTTAAACGCGTTTTCCGGCTAAACTATGCGTCCTAGACCCATCAAACTTTACACTTTTTCTGTCCCTTAAAATTCGATTGGCGGCTAAACTACTTGCCCCAGCGACTTTAAAATTATATATTCGTGATCTTGGAACTGCCACCTTTTAATCCATGTAACGAATGACACGAAAAACTAATTTTAAAAAAATTGGACATTTTTATCTTTAAACGCGTTTTCCGGCTAAACTATGCGTCCTAGACCCATCAAACTTTACATTTTATCTGTCCCTTAAAATTCGATTTGCGGCTAAACTACTTGCCCCAGCGACTTAAAAATTATATATTCGTGATCTTGGAACTGCCACCTTTTAATCCATGTAACGAATGACACGAAAAACTAATTTTAAAAAAATTGGACATTTTTATCTTTAAACGCGTTTTCCGGCTAAACTATGCGTCCTAGACCCATCAAACTTTACACTTTTTCTGTCCCTTAAAATTCGATTTGCGGCTAAACTACTTGCCCCAGCGACTTAAAAATTATATATTCGTGATCTTGGAACTGCCACCTTTTAATCCATGTAACGAATGACACGAAAAACTAATTTTAAAAAAATTGGACATTTTTATCTTTAAACGCGTTTTCCGGCTAAACTATGCGTCCTAGACCCATCAAACTTTACACTTTTTCTGTCCCTTAAAATTCGATTTGCGGCTAAGCTACTTGCCCCAGCGACTTAAAAATTATATATTCGTGATCTTGGAACTGCCACCTTTTAATCCATGTAACGAATGACACAAAAAACTAATTTTAAAAAAATTGGACATTTTTATCTTTAAACGCGTTTTCCGGCTAAACTATGCGTCCTAGACCTGTTTTATGTTCTAGAAAATAAAGAGATTAACTGTTGTGTGTTGTGTATATGTCTTTATTCTTTGGCATCTGGTAATGGACTAAAACTTATTTGCTAATACAATTATGAATCTGCTTGTGCAGGGATGTATACTTTCTTATTACAACAGGGATGTATAGTGTATACTTTCTCATTACATGCTTTTTTTTTTTTTTTTTTTTTTTTTTTTTTTTTTTTTTTTTTTTTTAAATTAACTAATTAACATTGATTACATAAACCTAATCAAAGCCATAACGATTTGGTGGTCTAACACTTCTTCCACTTCTTGTCACATATGGAACATTTTGATTTACATTACTTTGATTTACATTATTTTGATTTACATTATTTACATCTTCTGTTGAACTGTTTACATTAGAATCATCAAGAACAATATTATCATTATTCGATACATCATTAGTAAATGAACGATTACATTTATCACTATTTGCAATGGGTACTAAACTGTTAAATAGTGACTCTTCTGTTAGAACATCACTAGCATTGAAGTCCAAATTTCTTGATGTTACAATAAAACGTCTATTTCTACGGTAATAATTATTATAATTGTCCCTAATTATGTAAGATCTATCGTTTACTTTACGAACTATTTCTCCATAAACCCATTCTTTTCCGTCTTTCTTAAACATAATTTTTGTACCGTCATTCAATATTGGCAAATCTTTTGCATTCCGATCAAAATAAAATTTTTGTTTTTTTCGTTTTGCAGCCATCTTATTCTGCACAACGTTTTCTGCGATGTTTTTTCTTACCAACAGATTTTCATCTATTGGCAAACGGCTTTTAATTAATCGGCCAAAGAACAGTTGTGATGGTGACAAGCCCATACTAGCTACAGGTGTTGTATTGTATTCGAGTAGTCGATATTGAAAATCATTCATATCCCCCGTCTCATAGCAACGCTTGAGAATGTTTTTAACAATGGCAACAGCCTTTTCAGCCAAACCATTACTTTGAGGATATCTCGGGCTCGATAATTTTTGTGTTATATTTACTTTATTGCAATATACTTCAAATTCACGTGAATTGAACGGAATGTTGTCACTTTTGATTTCAGTTGGATAGCCGTATTCACAAAATATGCGTTCGAAAACATTTATAACATGACGAATGGACTTTTCTCTAAGCTCTTGTGACATAACAAAACACGAATATGCATCTATGAGAACAATGAAATTCTTTCCTGCATATTCATAAATATCTGTTGACACTTTTTGAAACGGATATTGTGCTGGCGTTTCTTGAATTAATGACTCCTTTTGATTATTTCTTGTGAATTTTTCACAAACCTTACAACTCTTAACAAGTTCAGTAATGTCCGTAGACATTCCAGGCCAGAAAAATTGCAAACGAGCACGAGACAGTGTCTTTTCAATGCCCAAATGTGGATTATGAAGCCACTTGCTGATTTTGCTTTGGAGTTCCGTTGGAACAACCAAACAATGATTTTTAAACAAGATGCCATTCTCAACGTGCAACTCATCTCGATATTTGTAGAACCGTTGGCTCAAATCATCAAGTTGATGATATGATGGCCATTGTGTTTCCACATATTTTACTATGCGACTGTATTTCTCATCCTTTTTTAAGGTAGTTTTATAATTTTCAAAATTGTCTTTGGACATACATGCTTTCCTTATGACTGAGTGAATAACCATTGACATTTCACTGTCAAACTCTTCTGAATCGGATAATGGTGCTCTAGAAAGACAGTCAGCAACCAACATTTCCTTACCAGGCTTATATGTGATTGTCATGCTTGGATATTTAAGCAACATTAAATACATTCGCTGTAAGCGAGGTGTGATATCATCAATGTCACGTTTCATTAGATTTTCTAGCGGTTTATGGTCTGAATCGACATTGAACTCTCGTCCATACACATAATGATGAAACTTTTTACACGCAAACACAATTGCCAATAGTTCTTTTTCAATCTGAGCCCAGCGTTGCTCAGTTTTAGACAGTGTTCTTGATGCATACGCCACTGGCTTGTTGTTCTGCAGCAAGACACTTCCCAGCCCATCCTTTGAACTGTCGGTTTGTATGGTCACTGGCAGTTTCGGATCATAAATTGCCAACACTGGTTTATTAGTTATAATATTCAACAACTCATTAAATTCAGCATCATGAGCATTTGCCCATTCAAACTTTACGTTATTCTTGGTAAGTTCACGCAAACTAGCTGTTTTCTGAGATAAACTTGGGATAAAACGTGCTAAATATTTTAATAGACCCAACAATCGCAAAACGTCAGATTTGCTAGCTGGTTTAGGCATACCTATGATAGCCTGAACATCTTTATTATCTGGCATTACGGTTCCGTCAACAATTATATGACCCATGAACTTCACCCTGTTTGTTCGATACTGAATTTTTTTACTGTTAAATTTAATGTTATTTACTTTTGCTCGCTCTAATAAGATGGCTAACGTTTTATCATGTTCATTAGCATTTTTACCAGCAATGAAAATGTCATCAAAATAAATTTCGACACCTGGAATGTCACCAAATATTTTTACCATACGTTGTTGAAACATCTCTGGTGCATTCTTCAGTCCAAAAGGGACCCGATGCCAACGATAGCGACCAAACGGCGTCATAAATGTCGTTAAATATGAACTCGTTTCATCTAATTCCATATGCCAAAATCCATTACATAAATCTAATACAGTAAATACACGTTTGTTTGACAAACGACTAATAATATCATCAAATGTGGGAATTAGAAAATGTTCACGCTTAATACACATGTTTAATGGCTTTGGATCTAGGCAACATCGAATTTCACCATCTTGTTTTTCTACGATTTGCAAATTGCTAACCCAATCAGTTGGCTGGTCAACAAAACTTATGATTCCTTCTTGCAATAGAACATCAAGTTTATTTCTTAATTTATCATGTAAGCTTAAGGGTATACGTTTCTTGTAGTGTAATGACGGGACAGAGTTTTCCTTCAGCGTTATTGAACATTTACCTGGAATTTTCCCAAGCCCATCAAATACTTCCCCATAAGTTTCTACGAATTCCGATACTACACTAGGGAAAGACAATTGAATTGCATCAATTCGCTTTATCAATCCGAACTTTATGCTTGACTCAAGACCCAAGATTGGTTCAAAACAATTGTCAACAATCAAAAATTTTGCAGAATGACTAGTTTGCTTGTCAATATCAAAACAATTCAACTTTATTTGGCCATGAATTTTAATTTTATTAGAACTATAGTCAATAACATCACAGTTAACATGTGAAAAATTGTTTGCTTTTGTAATTTTTTTAATAAAATCAATCGGAATACAGTTTGCATCTGAACCAGAATCAATTTTAAATTTAATTGGCCAATCTTGAATGACGTATGATTTTTCCCATCGAATTCGATTAATTACTTCCAATCTGTCAAAACGTTTATGCTTATTTAATTTACAACTATTAATATGAATAATGCCTATATGTAAACAATTACCATTGGAACTCCAGTTTTCAACTGCGTTGACTTGTTTTTGTTGCGTGAAACCACCTTGTCTGTTGTTGTTGTTAATATTGCCGCTGTTGTTGTTGTTATTCGATTTACACAGCCGAGCAAAATGCCCAATACGTCCACAATAGTTACATTTGATGTTCTTCGCTGGGCAAAATTGACGATGACGACCAGAATACGTTTGTCCACAGTTGAAACACTTGGTTTTGATTGCATCCACCTCTGATGGAACATTGCTTGTCGGAACACACTGTACCACTTGTTGTTCAATTGCATTCACTTCACGTGGCGAAACATGCGTCTTATCCAACAAAAGTTTATTTGCCGATGCTGATTCAAATACCTTGCATGTATCGATAACATGCGTGAGTGTTTGTTGTTTTCCATCCAACAATTTTAACTGTAATTTCTTGTCGGCTACACCAATGACAATGCGGTCTAACAACATACGATCTGCATACGATTTGTTGCAACCAGAACATTCGAAATCACAGTACTGTAGTTGTGTACGAAGTTCTGTTTCAAATTCTGTGAATGGTTGTTTTTCCTTCTGAACGATCATGTTGAACTTAAATGCTTCCATTGTCGTATTTTTTGTCGGCAAACAATACTCATCAAATGCAACGATGATGTCATCCAGTGTATTTGGAACATGTGTTTTCTCATCAACAACGGAATCAGCATCTTTTTCTTCGTCACCTTTTTTCTTTTCGCCTTCTTGTTCCTTTTCGCCTCCTTTTTTCTTTTCGTCTTTTTCATCCCTCACGTATATTGAACTTTTTCCATTGGCTTTCTTTGTTGTACCAAACATTGCATTGACACTTCCATCATTTGGAAATAATGTATTGTATATTTCCATGCCACGTTGACCGATGAGCCACAAAAATGTTGCAATTTTTGTCGTTTCAGATTCCTTCATTTTATTATTTGCAATGAGGTAAATCATGAATGTTTGTTTCCATCGGGGCCATTCTTTTGGTAAATCTGAACAATCCAATGCTTGTGGCAACCGCAAATCCATGATCTCACAATGTAATTTTATATTGCGTCACTTTTTATAATGAACAATTTGTACTTTATTTTATTCAATTTACAATCAAACTGCGTTTTATAATTAAAATAAATTCACACTGAATATTATTTATGTATGTATGTTAAATAATAAAATTATTAATTTAAACTTCTGCCACTTCTGACACCATGTTTTATGTTCTAGAAAATAAAGAGATTAACTGTTGTGTGTTGTGTATATGTCTTTATTCTTTGGCATCTGGTAATGGACTAAAACTTATTTGCTAATACAATTATGAATCTGCTTGTGCAGGGATGTATACTTTCTTATTACAACAGGGATGTATAGTGTATACTTTCTCATTACAAGACCCATCAAACTTTACATTTTATCTGTCCCTTAAAATTCGATTTGCGGCTAAACTACTTGCCCCAGCGACTTAAAAATTATATATTCGTGATCTTGGAACTGCCACCGTTTAATCCATGTAACGAATGACACGAAAAACTAATTTTAAAAAATTGGACATTTTTATCTTTAAACGCGTTTTCCGGCTAAACTATGCGTCCTAGACCCATCAAACTTTACACTTTTTCTGTCCCTTAAAATTCGATTTGCGGCTAAACTACTTGCCCCAGCGACTTAAAAATTATATATTCGTGATCTTGGAACTGCCACCTTTTAATCCATGTAACGAATGACACGAAAAACTAATTTTAAAAAAATTGGACATTTTTATCTTTAAACGCGTTTTCCGGCTAAACTATGCGTCCTAGACCCATCAAACTTTACACTTTTTCTGTCCCTTAAAATTCGATTTGCGGCTAAACTACTTGCCCCAGCGACTTAAAAATTATATATTCGTGATCTTGGAACTGCCACCTTTTAATCCATGTAACGAATGACACGAAAAACTAATTTTAAAAAAATTGGACATTTTTATCTTTAAACGCGTTTTCCGGCTAAACTATGCGTCCTAGACCCATCAAACTTTACACTTTTTCTGTCCCTTAAAATTCGATTTGCGGCTAAACTACTTGCCCCAGCGACTTAAAAATTATATATTCGTGATCTTGGAACTGCCACCTTTTAATCCATGTAACGAATGACACGAAAAACTAATTTTAAAAAAATTGGACATTTTTATCTTTAAACGCGTTTTCCGGCTAAACTATGCGTCCTAGACCCATCAAACTTTACACTTTTTCTGTCCCTTAAAATTCGATTGGCGGCTAAACTACTTGCCCCAGCGACTTAAAAATTATATATTCGTGATCTTGGAACTGCCACCTTTTAATCCATGTAACGAATGACACGAAAAACTAATTTTAAAAAAATTGGACATTTTTATCTTTAAACGCGTTTTCCGGCTAAACTATGCGTCCTAGACCCATCAAACTTTACATTTTATCTGTCCCTTAAAATTCGATTTGCGGCTAAACTACTTGCCCCAGCGACTTAAAAATTATATATTCGTGATCTTGGAACTGCCACCTTTTAATCCATGTAACGAATGACACGAAAAACTAATTTTAAAAAAATTGGACATTTTTATCTTTAAACGCGTTTTCCGGCTAAACTATGCGTCCTAGACCCATCAAACTTTACACTTTTTCTGTCCCTTAAAATTCGATTTGCGGCTAAACTACTTGCCCCAGCGACTTAAAAATTATATATTCGTGATCTTGGAACTGCCACCTTTTAATCCATGTAACGAATGACACGAAAAACTAATTTTAAAAAAAATTGGACATTTTTATCTTTAAACGCGTTTTCCGGCTAAACTATGCGTTATAGACCCATCAAAGTTTACACTTTTTCTGTCCCTTAAAATTCGATTTGCGGCTAAACTACTTGCCCCAGCTACTTAAAAATTATATATTCGTGATCTTGGAACTGCCACCTTTTAATCCATGTAACGAATGACACGAAAAACTAATTTTAAAAAAATTGGACATTTTTACCTTTAAACGCGTTTTCCGGCTAAACTATGCGTCCTAGACCCATCAAACTTTACACTTTTTCTGTCCCTTAAAATTCGATTTGCGGCTAAACTACTTGCCCCAGCGACTTAAAAATTATATATTCGTGATCTTGGAACTGCCACCTTTTAATCCATGTAACGAATGACACGAAAAACTAATTTTAAAAAAATTGGACATTTTTATCTTTAAACGCGTTTTCCGGCTAAACTATGCGTCCTAGACCCATCAAACTTTACACTTTTTCTGTCCCTTAAAATTCGATTTGCGGCTAAACTACTTGCCCCAGCGACTTAAAAATTATATATTCGTGATCTTGTAACTGCCACCTTTTAATCCATGTAACGAATGACACGAAAAACTAATTTTAAAAAAATTGGACATTTTTATCTTTAAACGCGTTTTCCGGCTAAACTATGCGTCCTAGACCCATCAAACTTTACACTTTTTCTGTCCCTTAAAATTCGATTTGCGGCTAAACTACTTGCCCCAGCGACTTAAAAATTATATATTCGTGATCTTGGAACTGCCACCTTTTAATCCATGTAACGAATGACACGAAAAACTAATTTTTAAAAAATTGGACATTTTTATCTTTAAACGCGTTTTCCGGCTAAACTATGCGTCCTAGACCCATCAAACTTTACACTTTTTCTGTCCCTTAAAATTCGATTTGCGGCTAAACTACTTGCCCCAGCGACTTAAAAATTATATATTCGTGATCTTGGAACTGCCACCTTTTAATCCATGTAACGAATGACACGAAAAACTAATTTTAAAAAAATTGGACATTTTTATCTTTAAACGAGTTTTCCGGCAAAACTATCCGTCCTAGACCCATCAAACTTTACACTTTTTCTGTCCCTTAAAATTCGATTTGCGGCTAAACTACTTGCCCCAGCGACTTAAAAATTATATATTCGTGATCTTGGAACTGCCACCTTTTAATCCATGTAACGAATGACACGAAAAACTAATTTTAAAACAATTGGACATTTTTATCTTTAAACGCGTTTTCCGGCTAAACTATGCGTCCTAGACCCATCAAACTTTACACTTTTTCTGTCCCTTAAAATTCGATTTGCGGCTAAACTACTTGCCCCAGCGACTTAAAAATTATATATTCGTGATCTTGGAACTGCCACCTTTTAATCCATGTAACGAATGACACGAAAAACTAATTTTAAAAAAATTGGACACTTTTATCTTTAAACGCGTTTTCCGGCTAAACTATGCGTCCTAGACCCATCAAACTTTACACTTTTTCTGTCCCATAAAATTCGATTTGCGGCTAAACTACTTGCCCCAGCGACTTAAAAATTATATATTCGTGATCTTGGAACTGCCACCTTTTAATCCATGTAACGAATGACACGAAAAACTAATTTTAAAAAAATTGGACATTTTTATCTTTAAACGCGTTTTCCGGCTAAACTATGCGTCCTAGACCCATCAAACTTTACACTTTTTCTGTCCCTTAAAATTCGATTTGCGGCTAAACTACTTGCCCCAGCGACTTAAAAATTATATATTCGTGATCTTGGAACTGCCACCTTTTAATCCATGTAACGAATGACACGAAAAACTAATTTTAAAAAAAATTGGACATTTTTATCTTTAAACGCGTTTTCCGGCTAAACTATGCGTCCTAGACCCATCAAACTTTACACTTTTTCTGTCCCTTAAAATTCGATTTGCGGCTAAACTACTTGCCCCAGCGACTTAAAAATTATATATTCGTGATCTTGGAACTGCCACCTTTTAATCCATGTAACGAATGACACGAAAAACTAATTTTAAAAAAATTGGACATTTTTATCTTTAAACGCGTTTTCCGGCTAAACTATGCGTCCTAGACCCATCAAACTTTACACTTTTTCTGTCCCTTAAAATTCGATTTGCGGCTAAACTACTTGCCCCAGCGACTTAAAAATTATATATTCGTGATCTTGGAACTGCCACCTTTTAATCCATGTAACGAATGACACAAAAAAATAATTTTAAAAAAATTGGACATTTTTATCTTTAAACGCGTTTTCCGGCTAAACTATGCGTCCTAGACCCATCAAACTTTACACTTTTTCTGTCCCTTAAAATTCGATTTGCGACTAAACTACTTGCCCCAGCGACTTAAAAATTATATATTCGTGATCTTGGAACTGCCACCTTTTAATCCATGTAACGAATGACACGAAAAACTAATTTTAAAAAAATTGGACATTTTTATCTTTAAACGCGTTTTCCGGCTAAACTATGCGTCCTGGACCCATCAAACTTTACATTTTATCTGTCCCTTAAAATTCGATTTGCGGCTAAACTACTTGCCCCAGCGACTTAAAAATTATATATTCGTGAACTTGGAACTGCCACCTTTTAATCCATGTAACGAATGACACGAAAAACTAATTTTAAAAAAATTGGACATTTTTATCTTTAAACGCGTTTTCCGGCTAAACTATGCGTCCTAGACCCATCAAACTTTACACTTTTTCTGTCCCTTAAAATTCGATTTGCGGCTAAACTACTTGCCCCAGCGACTTAAAAATTATATATTCGTGATCTTGGAACTGCCACCTTTTAATCCATGTAACGAATGACACGAAAAACTAATTTTAAAAAAATTGGACATTTTTATCTTTAAACGCGTTTTCCGGCTAAACTATGCGTCCTAGACCCATCAAACTTTACACTTTTTCTGTCCCTTAAAATTCGATTTGCGGCTAAACTACTTGCCCCAGCGACTTAAAAATTATATATTCGTGATCTTGGAACTGCCACCTTTTAATCCATGTAACGAATGACACGAAAAACTAATTTTAAAAAAATTGGACATTTTTATCTTTAAACGCGTTTTCCGGCTAAACTATGCGTCCTAGACCCATCAAACTTTACACTTTTTCTGTCCCTTAAAATTCGATTTGCGGCTAAGCTACTTGCCCCAGCGACTTAAAAATTATATATTCGTGATCTTGGAACTGCCACCTTTTAATCCATGTAACGAATGACACGAAAAACGAATTTTAAAAAAATTGGACATTTTTATCTTTAAACGCGTTTTCCGGCTAAACTATGCGTCCTAGACCCATCAAACTTTACACTTTTTCTGTCCCTTAAAATTCGATTTGCGGCTAAACTACTTGCCCCAGCGACTTAAAAATTATATATTCGTGATCTTGGAACTGCCACCTTTTAATCCATGTAACGAATGACACGAAAAACTAATTTTAAAAAAATTGGACATTTTTATCTTTAAACGCGTTTTCCGGCTAAACTATGCGTCCTAGACCCATCAAACTTTACACTTTTTCTGTCCCTTAAAATTCGATTTGAGGCTAAACTACTTGCCCCAGCGACTTAAAAATTATATATTCGTGATCTTGGAACTGCCACCTTTTAATCCATGTAACGAATGACACGAAAAACTAATTTTAAAAAAATTGGACATTTTTATCTTTAAACGCGTTTTCCGGCTAAACTATGCGTCCTAGACCCATCAAACTTTACACTTTTTCTGTCCCTTAAAATTTGATTTGCGGCTAAACTACTTGCCCCAGCGACTTAAAAATTATATATTCGTGATCTTGGAACTGCCATTTTTTAATCCATGTAACGAATGACACGAAAAACTAATTTTAAAAAAATTGGACATTTTTATCTTTAAACGCGTTTTCCGGCTAAACTATGCGTCCTAGACCCATCAAACTTTACACTTTTTCTGTCCCTTAAAATTCGATTTGCGGCTAAGCTACTTGCCCCAGCGACTTAAAAATTATATATTCGTGATCTTGGAACTGCCACCTTTTAATCCATGTAACGAATGACACGAAAAACTAATTTTAAAAAAATTGGACATTTTTATCTTTAAACGCGTTTTCCGGCTAAACTATGCGTCCTAGACCCATCAAACTTTACACTTTTTCTGTCCCTTAAAATTCGATTTGCGGCTAAACTACTTGCCCCAGCGACTTAAAAATTATATATTCGTGATCTTGGAACTGCCACCTTTTAATCCATGTAACGAATGACACGAAAAACTAATTTTAAAAAAATTGGACATTTTTATCTTTAAGCGCGTTTTCCGGCTAAACTATGCGTCCTAGACCCATCAAACTTTACACTTTTTCTGTCCCTTAAAATTCGATTTGCGGCTAAACTACTTGCCCCAGCGACTTAAAAATTATATATTCGTGATCTTGGAACTGCCACCTTTTAATCCATGTAACGAATGACACGAAAAACTAATTTTAAAAAAATTGGACATTTTTATCTTTAAACGCGTTTTCCGGCTAAACTATGCGTCCTAGACCCATCAAACTTTACATTTTATCTGTCCCTTAAGATTCGATTTGCGGCTAAACTACTTGCCCCATTGACTTAAAAATTATATATTCGTGATCTTGGAACTGCCACCTTTTAATCCATGTAACGAATGACACGAAAAACTAATTTTAAAAAAATTGGACATTTTTATCTTTAAACGCGTTTTCCGGCTAAACTATGCGTCCTAGACCCATCAAACTTTACACTTTTTCTGTCCCTTAAAATTTGATTTGCGGCTAAACTACTTGCCCCAGCGACTTAAAAATTATATATTCGTGATCTTGGAACTGCCACCTTTTAATCCATGTAACGAATGACACGAAAAACTAATTTTTAAAAAATTGGACATTTTTATCTTTAAACGCGTTTTCCGGCTAAACTATGCGTCCTAGACCCATCAAACTTTACACTTTTTCTGTCCCTTAAAATTCGATTTGCGGCTAAACTACTTGCCCCAGCGACTTAAAAATTATATATTCGTGATCTTGGAACTGCCACCTTTTAATCCATGTAACGAATGACACGAAAAACTAATTTTAAAAAAATTGGACATTTTTATCTTTAAACGCGTTTTCCGGCTAAACTATGCGTCCTAGACCCATCAAACTTTACACTTTTTCTGTCCCTTAAAATTCGATTTGCGGCTAAACTACTTGCCCCAGCGACTTAAAAATTATATATTCGTGATCTTGGAACTGCCACCTTTTAATCCATGTAACGAATGACACGAAAAACTAATTTTAAAAAAATTGCACTTTTTTATTTTTAAACGCGTTTTCCGGCTAAACTATGCGTCCTAGACCCATCAAACTTTACACTTTTTCTGCCCCTTAAAATTCGATTTGCGGCTAAACTACTTGCCCCAGCGACTTAAAAATTATATATTCGTGATCTTGGAACTGCCACCTTTTAATCCATGTAACGAATGACACGAAAAACTAATTTTAAAAAAATTGGACATTTTTATCTTTAAACGCGTTTTCCGGCTAAACTATGCGTCCTAGACCCATCAAACTTTACACTTTTTCTGTCCCTTAAAATTCGATTTGCGGCTAAACTACTTGCCCCAGCGACTTAAAAATTATATATTCGTGATCTTGGAACTGCCACCTTTTAATCCAAGTAACGAATGACACGAAAAACTAATATTAAAAAAATTGGACATTTTTATCTTTAAACGCGTTTTCCGGCTAAACTATGCGTCCTAGACCCATCAAACTTTACATTTTATCTGTCCCTTAAAATTCGATTTGCGGCTAAACTACTTGCCCCAGCGACTTAAAAATTATATATTCGTGATCTTGGAACTGCCACCTTTTAATCCATGTAACGAATGACACGAAAAACTAATTTTAAAAAAATTGGACATTTTTATCTTTAAACGCGTTTTCCGGCTAAACTATGCGTCCTAGACCCATCAAACTTTACACTTTTTCTGTCCCTTAAAATTTGATTTGCGGCTAAACTACTTGCCCCAGCGACTTAAAAATTATATATTCGTGATCTTGGAACTGCCACCTTTTAATCCATGTAACGAATGACACGAAAAACTAATTTTAAAAAAATTGGACATTTTTATCTTTAAACGCGTTTTCCGGCTAAACTATGCGTCCTAGACCCATCAAACTTTACACTTTTTCTGTCCCTTAAAATTCGATTTGCGGCTAAACTACTTGCCCCAGCGACTTAAAAATTATATATTCGTGATCTTGGAACTGCCACCTTTTAATCCATGTAACGAATGACACGAAAAACTAATTTTAAAAAAATTGGACATTTTTATCTTTAAACGCGTTTTCCGGCTAAACTATGCGTCCTAGACCCATCAAACTTTACACTTTTTCTGTCCCTTAAAATTCGATTTGCGGCTAAACTACTTGCCCCAGCGACTTAAAAATTATATATTCGTGATCTTGGAACTGCCACCTTTTAATCCATGTAACGAATGACACGAAAAACTAATTTTTAAAAAATTGGACATTTTTATCTTTAAACGCGTTTTCCGGCTAAACTATGCGTCCTAGACCCATCAAACTTTACACTTTTTCTGTCCCTTAAAATTCGATTTGCGGCTAAACTACTTGCCCCAGCGACTTAAAAATTATATATTCGTGATCTTGGAACTGCCACCTTTTAATCCATGTAACGAATGACACGAAAAACTAATTTTAAAAAAATTGGACATTTTTATCTTTAAACGAGTTTTCCGGCAAAACTATCCGTCCTAGACCCATCAAACTTTACACTTTTTCTGTCCCTTAAAATTCGATTTGCGGCTAAACTACTTGCCCCAGCGACTTAAAAATTATATATTCGTGATCTTGGAACTGCCACCTTTTAATCCATGTAACGAATGACACGAAAAACTAATTTTAAAACAATTGGACATTTTTATCTTTAAACGCGTTTTCCGGCTAAACTATGCGTCCTAGACCCATCAAACTTTACACTTTTTCTGTCCCTTAAAATTCGATTTGCGGCTAAACTACTTGCCCCAGCGACTTAAAAATTATATATTCGTGATCTTGGAACTGCCACCTTTTAATCCATGTAACGAATGACACGAAAAACTAATTTTAAAAAAATTGGACACTTTTATCTTTAAACGCGTTTTCCGGCTAAACTATGCGTCCTAGACCCATCAAACTTTACACTTTTTCTGTCCCATAAAATTCGATTTGCGGCTAAACTACTTGCCCCAGCGACTTAAAAATTATATATTCGTGATCTTGGAACTGCCACCTTTTAATCCATGTAACGAATGACACGAAAAACTAATTTTAAAAAAATTGGACATTTTTATCTTTAAACGCGTTTTCCGGCTAAACTATGCGTCCTAGACCCATCAAACTTTACACTTTTTCTGTCCCTTAAAATTCGATTTGCGGCTAAACTACTTGCCCCAGCGACTTAAAAATTATATATTCGTGATCTTGGAACTGCCACCTTTTAATCCATGTAACGAATGACACGAAAAACTAATTTTAAAAAAAATTGGACATTTTTATCTTTAAACGCGTTTTCCGGCTAAACTATGCGTCCTAGACCCATCAAACTTTACACTTTTTCTGTCCCTTAAAATTCGATTTGCGGCTAAACTACTTGCCCCAGCGACTTAAAAATTATATATTCGTGATCTTGGAACTGCCACCTTTTAATCCATGTAACGAATGACACGAAAAACTAATTTTAAAAAAATTGGACATTTTTATCTTTAAACGCGTTTTCCGGCTAAACTATGCGTCCTAGACCCATCAAACTTTACACTTTTTCTGTCCCTTAAAATTCGATTTGCGGCTAAACTACTTGCCCCAGCGACTTAAAAATTATATATTCGTGATCTTGGAACTGCCACCTTTTAATCCATGTAACGAATGACACAAAAAAATAATTTTAAAAAAATTGGACATTTTTATCTTTAAACGCGTTTTCCGGCTAAACTATGCGTCCTAGACCCATCAAACTTTACACTTTTTCTGTCCCTTAAAATTCGATTTGCGACTAAACTACTTGCCCCAGCGACTTAAAAATTATATATTCGTGATCTTGGAACTGCCACCTTTTAATCCATGTAACGAATGACACGAAAAACTAATTTTAAAAAAATTGGACATTTTTATCTTTAAACGCGTTTTCCGGCTAAACTATGCGTCCTGGACCCATCAAACTTTACATTTTATCTGTCCCTTAAAATTCGATTTGCGGCTAAACTACTTGCCCCAGCGACTTAAAAATTATATATTCGTGAACTTGGAACTGCCACCTTTTAATCCATGTAACGAATGACACGAAAAACTAATTTTAAAAAAATTGGACATTTTTATCTTTAAACGCGTTTTCCGGCTAAACTATGCGTCCTAGACCCATCAAACTTTACACTTTTTCTGTCCCTTAAAATTCGATTTGCGGCTAAACTACTTGCCCCAGCGACTTAAAAATTATATATTCGTGATCTTGGAACTGCCACATTTTAATCCATGTAACGAATGACACGAAAAACTAATTTTAAAAAAATTGGACATTTTTATCTTTAAACGCGTTTTCCGGCTAAACTATGCGTCCTAGACCCATCAAACTTTACACTTTTTCTGTCCCTTAAAATTCGATTTGCGGCTAAACTACTTGCCCCAGCGACTTAAAAATTATATATTCGTGATCTTGGAACTGCCACCTTTTAATCCATGTAACGAATGACACGAAAAACTAATTTTAAAAAAATTGGACATTTTTATCTTTAAACGCGTTTTCCGGCTAAACTATGCGTCCTAGACCCATCAAACTTTACACTTTTTCTGTCCCTTAAAATTCGATTTGCGGCTAAGCTACTTGCCCCAGCGACTTAAAAATTATATATTCGTGATCTTGGAACTGCCACCTTTTAATCCATGTAACGAATGACACGAAAAACGAATTTTAAAAAAATTGGACATTTTTATCTTTAAACGCGTTTTCCGGCTAAACTATGCGTCCTAGACCCATCAAACTTTACACTTTTTCTGTCCCTTAAAATTCGATTTGCGGCTAAACTACTTGCCCCAGCGACTTAAAAATTATATATTCGTGATCTTGGAACTGCCACCTTTTAATCCATGTAACGAATGACACGAAAAACTAATTTTAAAAAAATTGGACATTTTTATCTTTAAACGCGTTTTCCGGCTAAACTATGCGTCCTAGACCCATCAAACTTTACACTTTTTCTGTCCCTTAAAATTCGATTTGAGGCTAAACTACTTGCCCCAGCGACTTAAAAATTATATATTCGTGATCTTGGAACTGCCACCTTTTAATCCATGTAACGAATGACACGAAAAACTAATTTTAAAAAAATTGGACATTTTTATCTTTAAACGCGTTTTCCGGCTAAACTATGCGTCCTAGACCCATCAAACTTTACACTTTTTCTGTCCCTTAAAATTTGATTTGCGGCTAAACTACTTGCCCCAGCGACTTAAAAATTATATATTCGTGATCTTGGAACTGCCATTTTTTAATCCATGTAACGAATGACACGAAAAACTAATTTTAAAAAAATTGGACATTTTTATCTTTAAACGCGTTTTCCGGCTAAACTATGCGTCCTAGACCCATCAAACTTTACACTTTTTCTGTCCCTTAAAATTCGATTTGCGGCTAAGCTACTTGCCCCAGCGACTTAAAAATTATATATTCGTGATCTTGGAACTGCCACCTTTTAATCCATGTAACGAATGACACGAAAAACTAATTTTAAAAAAATTGGACATTTTTATCTTTAAACGCGTTTTCCGGCTAAACTATGCGTCCTAGACCCATCAAACTTTACACTTTTTCTGTCCCTTAAAATTCGATTTGCGGCTAAACTACTTGCCCCAGCGACTTAAAAATTATATATTCGTGATCTTGGAACTGCCACCTTTTAATCCATGTAACGAATGACACGAAAAACTAATTTTAAAAAAATTGGACATTTTTATCTTTAAGCGCGTTTTCCGGCTAAACTATGCGTCCTAGACCCATCAAACTTTACACTTTTTCTGTCCCTTAAAATTCGATTTGCGGCTAAACTACTTGCCCCAGCGACTTAAAAATTATATATTCGTGATCTTGGAACTGCCACCTTTTAATCCATGTAACGAATGACACGAAAAACTAATTTTAAAAAAATTGGACATTTTTATCTTTAAACGCGTTTTCCGGCTAAACTATGCGTCCTAGACCCATCAAACTTTACATTTTATCTGTCCCTTAAGATTCGATTTGCGGCTAAACTACTTGCCCCATTGACTTAAAAATTATATATTCGTGATCTTGGAACTGCCACCTTTTAATCCATGTAACGAATGACACGAAAAACTAATTTTAAAAAAATTGGACATTTTTATCTTTAAACGCGTTTTCCGGCTAAACTATGCGTCCTAGACCCATCAAACTTTACACTTTTTCTGTCCCTTAAAATTTGATTTGCGGCTAAACTACTTGCCCCAGCGACTTAAAAATTATATATTCGTGATCTTGGAACTGCCACCTTTTAATCCATGTAACGAATGACACGAAAAACTAATTTTTAAAAAATTGGACATTTTTATCTTTAAACGCGTTTTCCGGCTAAACTATGCGTCCTAGACCCATCAAACTTTACACTTTTTCTGTCCCTTAAAATTCGATTTGCGGCTAAACTACTTGCCCCAGCGACTTAAAAATTATATATTCGTGATCTTGGAACTGCCACCTTTTAATCCATGTAACGAATGACACGAAAAACTAATTTTAAAAAAATTGGACATTTTTATCTTTAAACGCGTTTTCCGGCTAAACTATGCGTCCTAGACCCATCAAACTTTACACTTTTTCTGTCCCTTAAAATTCGATTTGCGGCTAAACTACTTGCCCCAGCGACTTAAAAATTATATATTCGTGATCTTGGAACTGCCACCTTTTAATCCATGTAACGAATGACACGAAAAACTAATTTTAAAAAAATTGCACTTTTTTATTTTTAAACGCGTTTTCCGGCTAAACTATGCGTCCTAGACCCATCAAACTTTACACTTTTTCTGCCCCTTAAAATTCGATTTGCGGCTAAACTACTTGCCCCAGCGACTTAAAAATTATATATTCGTGATCTTGGAACTGCCACCTTTTAATCCATGTAACGAATGACACGAAAAACTAATTTTAAAAAAATTGGACATTTTTATCTTTAAACGCGTTTTCCGGCTAAACTATGCGTCCTAGACCCATCAAACTTTACACTTTTTCTGTCCCTTAAAATTCGATTTGCGGCTAAACTACTTGCCCCAGCGACTTAAAAATTATATATTCGTGATCTTGGAACTGCCACCTTTTAATCCAAGTAACGAATGACACGAAAAACTAATATTAAAAAAATTGGACATTTTTATCTTTAAACGCGTTTTCCGGCTAAACTATGCGTCCTAGACCCATCAAACTTTACATTTTATCTGTCCCTTAAAATTCGATTTGCGGCTAAACTACTTGCCCCAGCGACTTAAAAATTATATATTCGTGATCTTGGAACTGCCACCTTTTAATCCATGTAACGAATGACACGAAAAACTAATTTTAAAAAAATTGGACATTTTTATCTTTAAACGCGTTTTCCGGCTAAACTATGCGTCCTAGACCCATCAAACTTTACACTTTTTCTGTCCCTTAAAATTTGATTTGCGGCTAAACTACTTGCCCCAGCGACTTAAAAATTATATATTCGTGATCTTGGAACTGCCACCTTTTAATCCATGTAACGAATGACACGAAAAACTAATTTTAAAAAAATTGGACATTTTTATCTTTAAACGCGTTTTCCGGCTAAACTATGCGTCCTAGACCCATCAAACTTTACACTTTTTCTGTCCCTTAAAATTCGATTTGCGGCTAAACTACTTGCCCCAGCGACTTAAAAATTATATATTCGTGATCTTGGAACTGCCACCTTTTAATCCATGTAACGAATGACACGAAAAACTAATTTTAAAAAAATTGGACATTTTTATCTTTAAACGCGTTTTCCGGCTAAACTATGCGTCCTAGACCCATCAAACTTTACATTTTATCTGTCCCTTAAAATTCGATTTGCGGCTAAACTACTTGCCCCAGCGACTTAAAAATTATATATTCGTGATCTTGGAACTGCCACCTTTTAATCCATGTAACGAATGACACGAAAAACTAATTTTAAAAAAATTGGACATTTTTATCTTTAAACGCGTTTTCCGGCTAAACTATGCGTCCTAGACCCATCAAACTTTACACTTTTTCTGTCCCTTAAAATTCGATTTGCGGCTAAGCTACTTGCCCCAGCGACTTAAAAATTATATATTCGTGATCTTGGAACTGCCACCTTTTAATCCATGTAACGAATGACACGAAAAACTAATTTTAAAAAAATTGGACATTCTTATCTTTAAACGCGTTTTCCGGCTAAACTATGCGTCCTAGACCCATCAAACTTTACATTTTATCTGTCCCTTAAAATTCGATTTGCGGCTAAACTACTTGCACCAGCGACTTAAAAATTATATATTCGTGATCTTGGAACTGCCACCTTTTAATCCATGTAACGAATGACACGAAAAACTAATTTTAAAAAAATTGGATATTTTTATCTTTAAACGCGTTTTCCGGCTAAACTATGCGTCCTAGACCCATCAAACTTTACACTTTTTCTGTCCCTTAAAATTCGATTTGCGGCTAAACTACTTGCCCCAGCGACTTAAAAATTATATATTCGTGATCTTGGAACTGCCACCTTTTAATCTATGTAACGAATGACACGAAAAACTAATTTTAAAAAAAAATTGGACATTTTTATCTTTAAACGCGTTTTCCGGCTAAACTATGCGTCCTAGACCCATCAAACTTTACACTTTTTCTGTCCCTTAAAATTCGATTTGCGGCTAAACTACTTGCCCCAGCGACTTAAAAATTATATATTCGTTATCTTGGAACTGCCACCTTTTAATCCATGTAACGAATGACACGAAAAACTAATTTTAAAAAAATTGGACATTTTTATCTTTAAACGCGTTTTCCGGCTAAACTATGCGTCCTAGACCCATCAAACTTTACACTTTTTCTGTCCCTTAAAATTCGATTTGCGGCTAAGCTACTTGCCCCAGCGACTTAAAAATTATATATTCGTGATCTTGGAACTGCCACCTTTTAATCCATGTAACGAATGACACGAAAAACTAATTTTAAAAAAATTGGACATTTTTATCTTTAAACGCGTTTTCCGGCTAAACTATGCGTCCTAGACCCATCAAACTTTACACTTTTTCTGTCCCTTAAAATTCGATTTGCGGCTAAACTACTTGCCCCAGCGACTTAAAAATTATATATTCGTGATCTTGGAACTGCCACCTTTTAATCCATGTAACGAATGACACGAAAAAACTAATTTTAAAAAAATTGGACATTTTTATCTTTAAACGCGTTTTCCGGCTAAACTATGCGTCCTAGACCCATCAAACTTTACACTTTTTCTGTCCCTTAAAATTCGATTTGCGGCTAAACTACTTGCCCCAGCGACTTAAAAATTATATATTCGTGATCTTGGAACTGCCACCTTTTAATCCATGTAACGAATGACACGAAAAACTAATTTTAAAAAAATTGGACATTTTTATCTTTAAACGCGTTTTCCGGCTAAACTATGCGTCCTAGACCCATCAAACTTTTCACTTTTTCTGTCCCTTAAAATTCGATTTGCGGCTAAACTACTTGTCCCAGCGACTTAAAAATTATATATTCGTGATCTTGGAACTGCCACCTTTTAATCCATGTAACGAATGACACAAAAAACTAATTTTAAAAAAATTGGACATTTTTATCTTTAAACGCGTTTTCCGGCTAAACTATGCGTCCTAGACCCATCAAACTTTACACTTTTTCTGTCCCTTAAAATTCGATTTGCGGCTAAACTACTTGCCCCAGCGACTTAAAAATTATATATTCGTGATCTTGGAACTGCCACCTTTTAATCCATGTAACGAATGACACGAAAAACTAATTTTAAAAAAATTGGACATTTTTATCTTTAAACGCGTTTTCCGGCTAAACTATGCGTCCTAGACCCATCAAACTTTACATTTTATCTGTCCCTTAAAATTCGATTTGCGGCTAAGCTACTTGCCCCAGCGACTTAAAAATTATATATTCGTGATCTTGGAACTGCCACCTTTTAATCCATGTAACGAATGACACGAAAAACTAATTTTAAAAAAATTGGACATTTTTATCTTTAAACGCGTTTTCCGGCTAAACTATGCGTCCTAGACCCATCAAACTTTACACTTTTTCTGTCCCTTAAAATTCGATTTGCGGCTAAACTACTTGCCCCAGCGACTTAAAAATTATATATTCGTGATCTTGGAACTGCCACCTTTTAATCCATGTAACGAATGACACGAAAAACTAATTTTAAAAAAATTGGACATTTTTATCTTTAAACGCGTTTTCCGGCTAAACTATGCGTCCTAGACCCATCAAACTTTACACTTTTTCTGTCCCTTAAAATTCGATTTGCGGCTAAGCTACTTGCCCCAGCGACTTAAAAATTATATATTCGTGATCTTGGAACTGCCACCTTTTAATCCATGTAACGAATGACACGAAAAACTAATTTTAAAAAAATTGGACATTTTTATCTTTAAACGCGTTTTCCGGCTAAACTATGCGTCCTAGACCCATCAAACTTTACACTTTTTCTGTCCCTTAAAATTCGATTTGCGGCTAAACTACTTGCCCCAGCGACTTAAAAATTATATATTCGTGATCTTGGAACTGCCACCTTTTAATCCATGTAACGAATGACACGAAAAAACTAATTTTAAAAAAATTGGACATTTTTATCTTTAAACGCGTTTTCCGGCTAAACTATGCGTCCTAGACCCATCAAACTTTACACTTTTTCTGTCCCTTAAAATTCGATTTGCGGCTAAACTACTTGCCCCAGCGACTTAAAAATTATATATTCGTGATCTTGGAACTGCCACCTTTTAATCCATGTAACGAATGACACGAAAAACTAATTTTAAAAAAATTGGACATTTTTATCTTTAAACGCGTTTTCCGGCTAAACTATGCGTCCTAGACCCATCAAACTTTACATTTTATCTGTCCCTTAAAATTCGATTTGCGGCTAAGCTACTTGCCCCAGCGACTTAAAAATTATATATTCGTGATCTTGGAACTGCCACCTTTTAATCCATGTAACGAATGACACGAAAAACTAATTTTAAAAAAATTGGACATTTTTATCTTTAAACGCGTTTTCCGGCTAAACTATGCGTCCTAGACCCATCAAACTTTACACTTTTTCTGTCCCTTAAAATTCGATTTGCGGCTAAACTACTTGCCCCAGCGACTTAAAAATTATATATTCGTGATCTTGGAACTGCCACCTTTTAATCCATGTAACGAATGACACGAAAAACTAATTTTAAAAAAATTGGACATTTTTATCTTTAAACGCGTTTTCCGGCTAAACTATGCGTCCTAGACCCATCAAACTTTACACTTTTTCTGTCCCTTAAAATTCGATTTGCGGCTAAGCTACTTGCCCCAGCGACTTAAAAATTATATAAGTTAACGCAAGAAATGTTTGCATCAGCAGATAACTGTCCCACATCCAGATTCGCTTCCCACGACTCATAAGAATCACCAGGTGACTACGTGAAGGAATGTGATGACGAGGCGTCTAGAGACAGCACATGCAACAGCAAATTGCAAACTCGGGTTGGATAGATTAAGTTACTTTTCAGTTAGATTTTAGGAAACTAATTCTGTCATAAGTTAGTTCGTAAGTAGTACTCAAATAAAGAGGTTCATCCTCATAAAAATAAAAAGTTTGTGTTTTTTTTTTATAAAATTTAAAATAAAATAAATTTAATTGGCGCCCAACGTGGTTGGCCTGAGGAAGTGTTAAAAAGTGAAACGTGAAATCGACCTAAAGTAGTTCGTCGCGTTCCAAGACCTAGAACATTGAAAGTGATATGACTTAAAACTTAAAATCGACCTAAAGAAGTTCGTCGGGTTTTAGGACTTAGTTCACTTCAAGTGGTAAAGAAAGAAAAGAAAATCAAACAAGAACTCTAACGTGAAAATAGACCTCAAGAAGCTCGCCACGTTTCGAAGAGTTAATTACCAGTGTTCGTGTCACTTCTTCGGCCAAACCCAAGAAGAATAAATTTGCTATAGTCTGTAGACATAGTAAACCACGAGGGAGTGTGAGACAAGGAAGTGCCTGAGTACCAGCTGTAGCTAGAAAAAAGGATCAACACTTAACTCACCAGCGTGGGATCATGTTCTTCATTTTTATGTAAGTTAGACTTAAGTTAAAAGAAAGAAAATAAAAAATAAAAGATTAATAGGTAAAGGGAAAACTCAATTTTGAATAAATTTTTTAAAAAAAAAATCTGTTTTGAAACAAAAATATTTTAAAGAAAACAGGAAAAGGGTTAGAAATTTCAATTGTGAATTAATTTTTAATTTTTATTTTTACGAAAAGTTTTATAGTGTAATAAATTTGTAATAATTTTCAAACTAAATATCTCAAATATTCAAACATATTTTTTTACGAAAAAACGTTATAGTATAGTAAATTTGTAATAATTTTCAAACTAAAATATCTCAAATATTCAAACATAATCATGGTGGCTACACGATCGAATACCGATAGTATTGCATCTGAAACCAATTCTGCCAGTAACCCTTCACAAAATCCGCAAAATCCTATTCCAACAAACGCTAGTACAGGTGCAAATAATTTCCCGCCATACGCGGCATCCACAAGTCAGAGTATCCAACCTACACCAGAATTAGACATACTCATCACGAGTATCGTCAATCGAGTCTTAAGGGAACAAAGCCAGCCCACTCAAAATAATCCCACCCAAAATATCGAAAGAGACCAAGGTATTGACGCACAATTCAGAACAGACATATCAGAAATGGATAAAATCCCCGATATTGTCAAGTGCCTAAAAATTTTCTCAGGTGACAAAGCTGAATTTGGATCCTGGAGAAAAAGCGTTGAGAGAATTCTCGGAATATATGAACCTTTTAAAGGCACTCCTAAATACTTTGCAATTTTAAGCGTTATACGCAATAAAATTGTGGGAGAAGCGGATATCGCTCTAGAATCATATAATATCCCTTTAAATTGGGAAAGTATATCCCAATGTTTGATTATGCACTATGCAGACAAACGGGATATTAATACGTTGGAATTCCAAATGGCTTCTCTTGTTCAAGGAAGTAAAACGGTCCACGAGTTTTATCAATTAGTTTACTCACATCTCTCACTTATCCTCAATAAAATATCTTGTGGGGATATGGGTGTTGAAGCAACCAAAGTTCTTACGGAAACTTATAGGTCAAAAGCCCTTGATACCTTTATAAGAGGGTTAAGAGGAGACTTACCTAGATTACTATCCATAAAAGAACCGATTGATCTCCCTCATGCCCTGAACTTATGTTTAAAGTTAGAAAACCAAAACATTAGATCTAATCATATTCAACACCAAATAACACCAAGAAAACCACAACCACAACCCTTTATACCCCGAAGAAACCCAAATATGATTGGCAGAACTTATCCCTCTGTAGCACCTAAACCAGTTCCGCAACAATACTCAACATACCCTAATCCTCATCCTTCCAGATACCCGACAATGTCAAACGTATTAAACCAAACCCCAAATTATGGACAATCTCCAAATTATTCAAGCCCAGGCTACCAGAACTGGAGCACATATAATAATCAATTAAGACCCATGCGTCCGCAACAACAGAATCTTCAAAAAGGTTATCAGCCTAATATGACTAACATCAAACCAGAACCGAATTCCAGTCTTAACACTAGAAAAGTAAATAACGTGGTTACAAAACAAAACCAACCACATTTTCACATAGAATCTGTTCCGGAAGATACTCCTTATGAACAAAACCAGAGCGGATTCCTCGAAAATCCAGATGAGGAATTACAAGGTTACATAAATTCTTTAAATCAATATGATGAAAATGGAACGTCATCTGAACATGACTACTTTACGGACTTTGCAGATATCCATTTTTTAGGTTAGCGGACTCTTCGCTTCCATTTTTTGAATGTAAGACGAAGAGTGGGAACATTTTAAAATTCCTGATAGACACCGGGTCTAGCAGAAATTACATTCAGCCCCAACTCGTTACAACTCCTCTAGATAATAAACAAAACTTTCTTGCAAAATCAATTGCAGGCGATGTTTCAATAACCCAACACACCTTTATTAATTTATTCGGTCAGAACATTAATTTAAAATTCTACATCTTACCAAATTTAAAATCGTTCCATGGTATACTTGGGAACGATAGCTTGAAAGAATTATCAGCCGTCATACACACAAAAGAGAATTTTATCACAATCCTCAATAAGATTAAGGTAAAAATTAAACAACAAAACTCTATGACTATCAATTCTATTGACACACAGTTCGAACATATGTCAGAAACTCAGAAAGAAGCTCTTATCACAACTATCAAACATTTTCCCTCACTTTTCGCCGATCCCGACGAAAAACTAACTTTCACGACAAAGGTTCTTGGAGAAATTCGTACTTTCACGGACACTCCGATTTATACGAGGTGTTACCCATATCCTACTTCTCTTAAGGAAGAAATCGAAAACCAGCTTGGGAAACTTCTAGAAGACGGAATTATTAGACCTTCTCGGTCACCATACAATTCGCCCGTCTGGATTGTACCCAAGAAACCTGATGCTGCAGGTAACAAACAGTATAGATTGGTAATCGACTATAGGAAGCTTAACGCAAATACTATCGCGGATCGTTACCCAATCCAAGACATTAACGAGGTACTAGCACAACTAGGCAAAAACCGAATGTTTTCAGTTCTCGATCTAAAAAACGGATTCCATCAAATACCTCTTAAGGAATCTGATATAGAGAAGACCGCCTTCTCAATAAATAATGGAAAGTTTGAATTTGTTAGGCTCCCATTTGGCCTAAAAAACGCGCCGTCAATTTTCCAACGCGCACTCGACGACATCCTCCGCGAACACATAGGAAAGATTTGCTTCGTCTATATAGACGATATTATAGTGTTTAGTAAAAGTGAATCAGAACATTTAAAACATTTGGAAATTATTTTTCAGACGTTATTCGAAGCGAACATGAAAATTCACCTGGAGAAATGTGACTTTTTTAAGAACAAGGTCGAATTCCTAGGTTTTATTATTTCCTCCGAAGGAATTTTAGCTAATCCGGCTAAAGTAGATGCAATTTCGAAATTTCCAGCCCCAAATACCCTTAAGGAGCTACGTTCATTTCTAGGTATGTCAGGATACTACCGTCGCTTCATTAAAGACTATGCGAAGCTCGCTAAGCCCCTGACATCCCTTTTAAGAGGGGAAGGAGGACGTTTGTCCAAAGTAAATTCTGATAAAATAAAAATTAATCTCGACGATAATGCTAGAGATGCCTTCCTGAAGATAAAAAACTCCCTAACTTCGCAAGATATTATTCTCGCATACCCAGACTTTACGAAAAGTTTTGAGCTAACTACTGACGCGTCGAATTACGCGATAGGTGCAGTTTTGTCACAAGGTGACAAACCGATAACATTCATTTCGAGAACACTAAGTACCACCGAAGAGCATTACGCAACTAACGAGAAGGAGATGCTTGCCATAATATGGGCACTCACTTCTCTAAGAAATTACCTATACGGTACTGCTCGTGTCAAAATATTTACAGACCATCAACCATTGACTTTCGCTCTCAGTAATAAGAACCACAATTCTAAGATGAAGCGATGGAAGTCAATTTTGGAAGAGTACAACTATGAGATCAAGTACAAACCCGGAAAAACTAATATAGTCGCCGATGCACTGTCTAGGCCACCAAGATGTTGTCAAGTAAATGCTTTAACAACAACTCTACATAGCCACGAAAGCTCGAATCAAAACCTTATCCAAATGGCGAATCAACCCATAAACGTGTTCAAAAACCAAATCTTTCTTAATGTCGGTAATACTTCTGAATATAAATTCGAAATCATCTTCCCAACGTATCATCGTCATACTATTGTTGAACCAAATTTTTCCTCAGAAAAACTTGTTGAAATTTTTAAAAAATATCTCAATCCTTCTGTAATAAATGGAATCAAAGCCGAGGAAGCGATTCTCGGAAAAATCCAAGAAATATTTCCCTCACATTTTAGCCTCTATAAAGTACTATTCTCAAGAAACATGGTAATAGACCTAACAGACGAAAATTTACAAGAAACCGAAATTCTTAAAGAGCACAATAGCGCTCACCGAAACAACAGAGAAAACAAAATTCAGTTACTACAAAGGTTTTATTTTCCAAAAATGCGGGAAAAAATAAAGAACATTACGGATAAATGTCAAATTTGCAAGGAACAAAAATACGATCGACACCCCAACAATATACCCTTACAACCTACCCCTATACCCGTATATCCTGGGCAGATCTTACATATTGACCTATATTTCACTGACAATAAGGTTGTACTGACTGCCATAGACAAATTTTCCAAGTATGCTTTAGCAAGAATCGTAGCGTCTAGAGCTACAGAACATATCAAGCAACCCTTAAGAGAGCTCATATTATCTTTCGGTGTCCCAGAATGGATTGTGGTTGATAATGAGAAATCATTAAGCTCAAATTCCATTCTATTCATGGTTGAGAATTTTTTCAACATTAAAGTGTTTAAAGCCCCTCCATACGTAAGTTCTGTGAATGGCCAAATCGAAAGGTTTCATTCAACACTTTCTGAACTATTACGTTGTATGAAAGCCGAACAAAACTTTAGTTCATTCTCCGAAATGCTCGACAAGTCCATTTACGAATATAATAGATCCGTTCATACCACCACAAACAAAAAACCTATCGAAGTATTTTTTGCACGAAATAAAGTTAATAACCCCGAACAGTTACAAGAAGAGAGACAAATTGTCACTCAAGCAATCAAAGATAAGCAAACTGCTGATCTTAGTTATCATAACAAGAAAAAGAGAGCTTTTAGAAATTTTGCAATAGGAGATACCATTTATGTAAAAATTAACAAAAGGCTAGGCAACAAACTCACTCCTAAATATAGAAAAGAAATAGTAGCCGAAAACAAAAATTCTACAATAGTAACTAGGTCTGGAAAAGTTGTCCATAAGAATCTAATTAAGAATCAAAATTCCTCTTTATAGGTTATTACCGCTATGCGCAGCGGATATACAAATATTGGATTACTCAAAGTCTCAATTGGTCAAGATAAATGTTGGAACCTCGAAAATACAGACAGGATCTTTCAAAATAATCCACATAATTAACATTGAACATTACGAAAACCTGACAAGGAATATAGAAAATACCCTGATAGAAACCACACGAAATCACCCCCTTTATCCTTACATTTCTCATGAAATAGATAAAATAAAAACCTACCTGGCAGGATTGAAAGTTGAAGACAAGAAAAAGAAAAGATCACTTGATTTCCTAGGTACCGCCTGGAAATGGATCGCCGGTAGTCCGGATCATCATGATTATGAAATTTTGACAGGAAAAATGAACAACGTACTCGAAAACAATAATAGGCAAATGATAATAAACCGTATGACCATAGGGAAAATTAATGAAATCACCAATGTAACAAACGAAATATTTAAAATTGTAAGAAACGAAGTAAAGAATAAAGACACTGAAACATTAAAATTAAAATATGAACTAGATTTAGTAAAAGAAGAATTAATAAATATAGCATACGCCATTCATTGGGCAAAAGTTAATGTAGTGAATTCTTTTATACTGTCAAATTCTGAAATTAAGCTAACGGAAGAATTTTTTAGAAAACAAAATACACCTTTCATAAATATTGACGAGGCACTTGATTTTTGTAATATTAAAATTGCCTCTAATGGTAAGAATTTAATTTATATAATTGATATACCAACAACAGACTCAGATATTTGTACTATGCTTATAATAAAAGCAGTAAAGATGGGAATAAAGATAAACGAAATTCCTTTTAAAAAAATTTTAAAATGTAAAAATAAAACATATGGTATAAAACAAGATTGTTTAGTAATAAGCGAACATTCTATTTGTAATAGTAGAAATATTGTAGATATAAGTAACTCTACGTGTATCCCCAACCTGTTGAAAAGCAAAATACCCACCTGCACTACTATCGATAACCGAAACACACCATCCATCGAAGAAATCTCGGACGGCATATTATTCCTTAACCAATTCAATGACTCGGTAACAATTAACAATGAGGCTATTCGATTAGATGGAACGTATATCATAAAACACTCAAACACCACAATCATTGTGAATGGAAAGATTTTCAAAACCAGCGAGATAACTAAACATCAACCTTTACCAGCTTTGTTGCAACCTAGATCATCAGTGCAAGAGTTCAAAGAGGTACTTTCTCTGGGAATGATAAAAGAATTACAGATGAATGGCACGGAACAGATTGATCTACTGGAAAGGAAAAATGCATTAAATATTGGGATTAACGTATTCCTGGTAATAATACTCCTCATAATAATAACAACTTTCCTTTATGGTAAAACAAAGAAAAACACCAACCAAGAATTCTCACCTAAAAACGAGCAAGGATCCATTACCATAGGAATTAAGGATTTGCCAAATCTAATAAAACCATCAACGTCGAACGAGGGCGTTCGAATTTGAGCAGGGAGGAGTTAACGCAAGAAATGTTTGCATCAGCAGATAACTGTCCCACATCCAGATTCGCTTCCCACGACTCATAAGAATCACCAGGTGACTACGTGAAGGAATGTGATGACGAGGCGTCTAGAGACAGCACATGCAACAGCAAATTGCAAACTCGGGTTGGATAGATTAAGTTACTTTTCAGTTAGATTTTAGGAAACTAATTCTGTCATAAGTTAGTTCGTAAGTAGTACTCAAATAAAGAGGTTCATCCTCATAAAAATAAAAAGTTTGTGTTTTTTTTTTATAAAATTTAAAATAAAATAAATTTAATTTATATTCGTGATCTTGGAACTGCCACCTTTTAATCCATGTAACGAATGACACGAAAAACTAATTTTAAAAAAATTGGACATTTTTATCTTTAAACGCGTTTTCCGGCTAAACTATGCGTCCTAGACCCATCAAACTTTACACTTTTTCTGTCCCTTAAAATTCGATTTGCGGCTAAACTACTTGCCCCAGCGACTTAAAAATTATATATTCGTGATCTTGGAACTGCCACCTTTTAATCCATGTAACGAATGACACAAAAAACTAATTTTAAAAAAATTGGACATTTTTATCTTTAAACGCGTGTTCCGGCTAAACTATGCGTCCTAGACCCATCAAACTTTACACTTTTTCTGTCCCTTAAAATTCGATTTGCGGCTAAACTACTTGCCCCAGCGACTTAAAAATTATATATTCGTGATCTTGGAACTGCCACCTTTTAATCCATGTAACGAATGACACGAAAAACTAATTTTAAAAAAATTGGACATTTTTATCTTTAAACGCGTTTTCCGGCTAAACTATGCGTCCTAGACCCATCAAACTTTACACTTTTTCTGTCCCTTAAAATTCGATTTGCGGCTAAGCTACTTGCCCCAGCGACTTAAAAATTATATATTCGTGATCTTGGAACTGCCACCTTTTAATCCATGTAACGAATGACACGAAAAACTAATTTTAAAAAAATTGGACATTTTTATCTTTAAACGCGTTTTCCGGCTAAACTATGCGTCCTAGACCCATCAAACTTTACACTTTTTCTGTCCCTTAAAATTCGATTTGCGGCTAAACTACTTGCCCCAGCGACTTAAAAATTATATATTCGTGATCTTGGAACTGCCACCTTTTAATCCATGTAACGAATGACACGAAAAACTAATTTTAAAAAAATTGGACATTTTTATCTTTAAACGCGTTTTCCGGCTAAACTATGCGTCCTAGACCCATCAAACTTTACACTTTTTCTGTCCTTTAAAATTCGATTTGCGGCTAAACTACTTGCCCCAGCGACTTAAAAATTATATATTCGTGATCTTGGAACTGCCACATTTTAATCCATGTAACGAATGACACGAAAAACTAATTTTAAAAAAATTGGACATTTTTATCTTTAAACGCGTTTTCCGGCTAAACTATGCGTCCTAGACCCATCAAACTTTACATTTTATCTGTCCCTTAAAATTCGATTTGCGGCTAAACTACTTGCCCCAGCGACTTAAAAATTATAAATTCGTGATCTTGGAACTGCCACCTTTTAATCCATGTAACGAATGACACGAAAAACTAATTTTAAAAAAATTGGACATTTTTATCTTTAAACGCGTTTTCCGGCTAAACTATGCGTCCTAGACCCATCAAACTTTACACTTTTTCTGTCCCTTAAAATTCGATTTGCGGCTAAGCTACTTGCCCCAGCGACTTAAAAATTATATATTCGTGATCTTGGAACTGCCACCTTTTAATCCATGTAACGAATGACACGAAAAACTAATTTTAAGAAAATTGGACATTTTTATCTTTAAACGCGTTTTCCGGCTAAACTATGCGTCCTAGACCCATCAAACTTTACACTTTTTCTGTCCCTTAAAATTCGATTTGCGGCTAAACTACTTGCCCCAGCGACTTAAAAATTATATATTCGTGATCTTGGAACTGCCACCTTTTAATCCATGTAACGAATGACACGAAAAACTAATTTAAAAAAAATTGGACATTTTTATCTTTAAACGCGTTTTCCGGCTAAACTATGCGTCCTAGACCCATCAAACTTTACATTTTATCTGTCCCTTAAAATTCGATTTGCGGCTAAACTACTTGCCCCAGCGACTTAAAAATTATATATTCGTGAACTTGGAACTGCCACCTTTTAATCCATGTAACGAATGACACGAAAAACTAATTTTAAAAAAATTGGACATTTTTATCTTTAAACGCGTTTTCCGGCTAAACTATGCGTCCTAGACCCATCAAACTTTACACTTTTTCTGTCCCTTAAAATTCGATTTGCGGCTAAACTACTTGCCCCAGCGACTTAAAAATTATATATTCGTGATCTTGGAACTGCCACCTTTTAATCCATGTAACGAATGACACGAAAAACTAATTTTAAAAAATTGGACATTTTTATCTTTAAACGCGTTTTCCGGCTAAACTATGCGTCCTAGACCCATCAAACTTTACACTTTTTCTGTCCCTTTAAATTCGATTTGCGGCTAAACTACTTGCCCCAGCGACTTAAAAATTATATATTCGTGATCTTGGAACTGCCACCTTTTAATCCATGTAACGAATGACACGAAAAACTAATTTTAAAAAAATTGGACATTTTTATCTTTAAACGCGTTTTCCGGCTAAACTATGCGTCCTAGACCCATCAAACTTTACACTTTTTCTGTCCCTTAAAATTCGATTTGCGGCTAAGCTACTTGCCCCAGCGACTTAAAATTATATATTCGTGATCTTGGAACTGCCACCTTTTAATCCATGTAACGAATGACACGAAAAACTAATTTTAAAAAAATTGGACATTTTTATCTTTAAACGCGTTTTCCGGCTAAACTATGCGTCCTAGACCCATCAAACTTTACACTTTTTCTGTCCCTTAAAATTCGATTTGCGGGTAAACTACTTGCCCCAACGACTTAAAAATTATATATTCGTGATCTTGGAACTGCCACCTTTTAATCCATGTAACGAATGACACGAAAAACTAATTTTAAAAAAAATTGGACATTTTTATCTTTAAACGCGTTTTCCGGCTAAACTATGCGTCCTAGACCCATCAAACTTTACACTTTTTCTGTCCCTTAAAATTCGATTTGCGGCTAAACTACTTGCCCCAGCGACTTAAAAATTATATATTCGTGATCTTGGAACTGCCACCTTTTAATCCATGTAACGAATGACACGAAAAACTAATTTTAAAAAAATTGGACATTTTTATCTTTAAACGCGTTTTCCGGCTAAACTATGCGTCCTAGACCCATCAAACTTTACATTTTATCTGTCCCTTAAAATTCGATTTGCGGCTAAACTACTTGCCCCAGCGACTTAAAAATTATATATTCGTGATCTTGGAACTGCCACCTTTTAATCCATGTAACGAATGACACGAAAAAATAATTTTAAAAAAATTGGACATTTTTATCTTTAAACGCGTTTTTCGGCTAAACTATGCGTCCTAGACCCATCAAACTTTACACTTTTTCTGTCCCTTAAAATTCGATTTGCGGATAAACTACTTGTCCCAGCGACTTAAAAATTATATATTCGTGATCTTGGAACTGCCACCTTTTAATCCATGTAACGAATGACACGAAAAACTAATTTTAAAAAAATTGGACATTTTTATCTTTAAACGCGTTTTCCGGCTAAACTATGCGTCCTAGACCCATCAAACTTTACACTTTTTCTGTCCCTTAAAATTCGATTTGCGGCTAAACTACTTGCCCCAGCGACTTAAAAATTATATATTCGTGATCTTGGAACTGCCACCTTTTAATCCATGTAACGAATGACACGAAAAACTAATTTTAAAAAAATTGGACATTTTTATCTTTAAACGCGTTTTCCGGCTAAACTATGCGTCCTAGACCCATCAAACTTTACACTTTTTCTGTCCCTTAAAATTCGATTTGCGGCTAAACTACTTGCCCCAGCGACTTAAAAATTATATATTCGTGATCTTGGAACTGCCACCTTTAATCCATGTAACGAATGACACGAAAAACTAATTTTAAAAAAATTGGACATTTTTATCTTTAAACGTGTTTTCCGGCTAAACTATGCGTCCTAGACCCATCAAACTTTACACTTTTTCTGTCCCTTAAAATTCGATTTGCGGCTAAACTACTTGCCCCAGCGACTTAAAAATTATATATTCGTGATCTTGGAACTGCCACCTTTTAATCCATGTAACGAATGACACGAAAAACTAATTTTAAAAAAATTGGACATTTTTATCTTTAAACGCGTTTTCCGGCTAAACTATGCGTCCTAGACCCATCAAACTTTACACTTTTTCTGTCCCTTAAAATTCGATTTGCGGCTAAACTACTTGCCCCAGCGACTTAAAAATTATATATTCGTGATCTTGGAACTGCCACCTTTTAATCCATGTAACGAATGACACGAAAAACTAATTTTAAAAAAATTGCACTTTTTTATTTTTAAACGCGTTTTCCGGCTAAACTATGCGTCCTAGACCCATCAAACTTTACACTTTTTCTGTCCCTTAAAATTCGATTTGCGGCTAAACTACTTGCCCCAGCGACTTAAAAATTATATATTCGTGATCTTGGAACTGCCACCTTTTAATCCATGTAACGAATGACACGAAAAACTAATTTTAAAAAAATTGGACATTTTTATCTTTAAACGCGTTTTCCGGCTAAACTATGCGTCCTAGACCCATCAAACTTTACACTTTTTCTGTCCCGTAAAATTCGATTTGCGGCTAAACTACTTGCCCCAGCGACTTAAAAATTATATATTCGTGATCTTGGAACTGCCACCTTTTAATCCATGTAACGAATGACACGAAAAACTAATATTAAAAAAATTGGACATTTTTATCTTTAAACGCGTTTTCCGGCTAAACTATGCGTCCTAGACCCATCAAACTTTACATTTTATCTGTCCCTTAAAATTCGATTTGCGGCTAAACTACTTGCCCCAGCGACTTAAAAATTATATATTCGTGATCTTGGAACTGCCACCTTTTAATCCATGTAACGAATGACACGAAAAACTAATTTTAAAAAAATTGGACATTTTTATCTTTAAACGCGTTTTCCGGCTAAACTATGCGTCCTAGACCCATCAAACTTTACACTTTTTCTGTCCCTTAAAATTTGATTTGCGGCTAAACTACTTGCCCCAGCGACTTAAAAATTATATATTCGTGATCTTGGAACTGCCACCTTTTAATCCATGTAACGAATGACACGAAAAACTAATTTTAAAAAAATTGGACATTTTTATCTTTAAACGCGTTTTCCGGCTAAACTATGCGTCCTAGACCCATCAAACTTTACACTTTTTCTGTCCCTTAAAATTCGATTTGCGGCTAAACTACTTGCCCCAGCGACTTAAAAATTATATATTCGTGATCTTGGAACTGCCACCTTTTAATCCATGTAACGAATGACACGAAAAACTAATTTTAAAAAAATTGGACATTTTTATCTTTAAACGCGTTTTCCGGCTAAACTATGCGTCCTAGACCCATCAAACTTTACATTTTATCTGTCCCTTAAAATTCGATTTGCGGCTAAACTACTTGCCCCAGCGACTTAAAAATTATATATTCGTGATCTTGGAACTGCCACCTTTTAATCCATGTAACGAATGACACGAAAAAATAATTTTAAAAAAATTGGACATTTTTATCTTTAAACGCGTTTTTCGGCTAAACTATGCGTCCTAGACCCATCAAACTTTACACTTTTTCTGTCCCTTAAAATTCGATTTGCGGATAAACTACTTGTCCCAGCGACTTAAAAATTATATATTCGTGATCTTGGAACTGCCACCTTTTAATCCATGTAACGAATGACACGAAAAACTAATTTTAAAAAAATTGGACATTTTTATCTTTAAACGCGTTTTCCGGCTAAACTATGCGTCCTAGACCCATCAAACTTTACACTTTTTCTGTCCCTTAAAATTCGATTTGCGGCTAAACTACTTGCCCCAGCGACTTAAAAATTATATATTCGTGATCTTGGAACTGCCACCTTTTAATCCATGTAACGAATGACACGAAAAACTAATTTTAAAAAAATTGGACATTTTTATCTTTAAACGCGTTTTCCGGCTAAACTATGCGTCCTAGACCCATCAAACTTTACACTTTTTCTGTCCCTTAAAATTCGATTTGCGGCTAAACTACTTGCCCCAGCGACTTAAAAATTATATATTCGTGATCTTGGAACTGCCACCTTTAATCCATGTAACGAATGACACGAAAAACTAATTTTAAAAAAATTGGACATTTTTATCTTTAAACGTGTTTTCCGGCTAAACTATGCGTCCTAGACCCATCAAACTTTACACTTTTTCTGTCCCTTAAAATTCGATTTGCGGCTAAACTACTTGCCCCAGCGACTTAAAAATTATATATTCGTGATCTTGGAACTGCCACCTTTTAATCCATGTAACGAATGACACGAAAAACTAATTTTAAAAAAATTGGACATTTTTATCTTTAAACGCGTTTTCCGGCTAAACTATGCGTCCTAGACCCATCAAACTTTACACTTTTTCTGTCCCTTAAAATTCGATTTGCGGCTAAACTACTTGCCCCAGCGACTTAAAAATTATATATTCGTGATCTTGGAACTGCCACCTTTTAATCCATGTAACGAATGACACGAAAAACTAATTTTAAAAAAATTGCACTTTTTTATCTTTAAACGCGTTTTCCGGCTAAACTATGCGTCCTAGACCCATCAAACTTTACACTTTTTCTGTCCCTTAAAATTCGATTTGCGGCTAAACTACTTGCCCCAGCGACTTAAAAATTATATATTCGTGATCTCGGAACTGCCACCTTTTAATCCATGTAACGAATGACACGAAAAACTAATTTTAAAAAAATTGCACTTTTTTATTTTTAAACGCGTTTTCCGGCTAAACTATGCGTCCTAGACCCATCAAACTTTACACTTTTTCTGTCCCTTAAAATTCGATTTGCGGCTAAACTACTTGCCCCAGCGACTTAAAAATTATATATTCGTGATCTTGGAACTGCCACCTTTTAATCCATGTAACGAATGACACGAAAAACTAATTTTAAAAAAATTGGACATTTTTATCTTTAAACGCGTTTTCCGGCTAAACTATGCGTCCTAGACCCATCAAACTTTACACTTTTTCTGTCCCTTAAAATTCGATTTGCGGCTAAACTACTTGCCCCAGCGACTTAAAAATTATATATTCGTGATCTTGGAACTGCCACCTTTTAATCCATGTAACGAATGACACGAAAAACTAATTTTAAAAAAATTGGACATTTTTATCTTTAAACGCGTTTTCCGGCTAAACTATGCGTCCTAGACCCATCAAACTTTACATTTTATCTGTCCCTTAAAATTCGATTTGCGGCTAAACTACTTGCCCCAGCGACTTAAAAATTATATATTCGTGATCTTGGAACTGCCACCTTTTAATCCATGTAACGAATGACACGAAAAAATAATTTTAAAAAAATTGGACATTTTTATCTTTAAACGCGTTTTTCGGCTAAACTATGCGTCCTAGACCCATCAAACTTTACACTTTTTCTGTCCCTTAAAATTCGATTTGCGGATAAACTACTTGTCCCAGCGACTTAAAAATTATATATTCGTGATCTTGGAACTGCCACCTTTTAATCCATGTAACGAATGACACGAAAAACTAATTTTAAAAAAATTTGACATTTTTATCTTTAAACGCGTTTTCCGGCTAAACTATGCGTCCTAGACCCATCAAACTTTACACTTTTTCTGTCCCTTAAAATTCGATTTGCGGCTAAACTACTTGCCCCAGCGACTTAAAAATTATATATTCGTGATCTTGGAACTGCCACCTTTTAATCCATGTAACGAATGACACGAAAAACTAATTTTAAAAAAATTGGACATTTTTATCTTTAAACGCGTTTTCCGGCTAAACTATGCGTCCTAGACCCATCAAACTTTACACTTTTTCTGTCCCTTAAAATTCGATTTGCGGCTAAACTACTTGCCCCAGCGACTTAAAAATTATATATTCGTGATCTTGGAACTGCCACCTTTAATCCATGTAACGAATGACACGAAAAACTAATTTTAAAAAAATTGGACATTTTTATCTTTAAACGTGTTTTCCGGCTAAACTATGCGTCCTAGACCCATCAAACTTTACACTTTTTCTGTCCCTTAAAATTCGATTTGCGGCTAAACTACTTGCCCCAGCGACTTAAAAATTATATATTCGTGATCTTGGAACTGCCACCTTTTAATCCATGTAACGAATGACACGAAAAACTAATTTTAAAAAAATTGGACATTTTTATCTTTAAACGCGTTTTCCGGCTAAACTATGCGTCCTAGACCCATCAAACTTTACACTTTTTCTGTCCCTTAAAATTCGATTTGCGGCTAAACTACTTGCCCCAGCGACTTAAAAATTATATATTCGTGATCTTGGAACTGCCACCTTTTAATCCATGTAACGAATGACACGAAAAACTAATTTTAAAAAAATTGCACTTTTTTATTTTTAAACGCGTTTTCCGGCTAAACTATGCGTCCTAGACCCATCAAACTTTACACTTTTTCTGTCCCTTAAAATTCGATTTGCGGCTAAACTACTTGCCCCAGCGACTTAAAAATTATATATTCGTGATCTTGGAACTGCCACCTTTTAATCCATGTAACGAATGACACGAAAAACTAATTTTAAAAAAATTGGACATTTTTATCTTTAAACGCGTTTTCCGGCTAAACTATGCGTCCTAGACCCATCAAACTTTACACTTTTTCTGTCCCGTAAAATTCGATTTGCGGCTAAACTACTTGCCCCAGCGACTTAAAAATTATATATTCGTGATCTTGGAACTGCCACCTTTTAATCCATGTAACGAATGACACGAAAAACTAATATTAAAAAAATTGGACATTTTTATCTTTAAACGCGTTTTCCGGCTAAACTATGCGTCCTAGACCCATCAAACTTTACATTTTATCTGTCCCTTAAAATTCGATTTGCGGCTAAACTACTTGCCCCAGCGACTTAAAAATTATATATTCGTGATCTTGGAACTGCCACCTTTTAATCCATGTAACGAATGACACGAAAAACTAATTTTAAAAAAATTGGACATTTTTATCTTTAAACGCGTTTTCCGGCTAAACTATGCGTCCTAGACCCATCAAACTTTACACTTTTTCTGTCCCTTAAGATTTGATTTGCGGCTAAACTACTTGCCCCAGCGACTTAAAAATTATATATTCGTGATCTTGGAACTGCCACCTTTTAATCCATGTAACGAATGACACGAAAAACTAATTTTAAAAAAATTGGACATTTTTATCTTTAAACGCGTTTTCCGGCTAAACTATGCGTCCTAGACCCATCAAACTTTACACTTTTTCTGTCCCTTAAAATTCGATTTGCGGCTAAACTACTTGCCCCAGCGACTTAAAAATTATATATTCGTGATCTTGGAACTGCCACCTTTTAATCCATGTAACGAATGACACGAAAAACTAATTTTAAAAAAATTGGACATTTTTATCTTTAAACGCGTTTTCCGGCTAAACTATGCGTCCTAGACCCATCAAACTTTACATTTTATCTGTCCCTTAAAATTCGATTTGCGGCTAAACTACTTGCCCCAGCGACTTAAAAATTATATATTCGTGATCTTGGAACTGCCACCTTTTAATCCATGTAACGAATGACACGAAAAACTAATTTTAAAAAAATTGGACATTTTTATCTTTAAACGCGTTTTCCGGCTAAACTATGCGTCCTAGACCCATCAAACTTTACACTTTTTCTGTCCCTTAAAATTCGATTTGCGGCTAAGCTACTTGCCCCAGCGACTTAAAAATTATATATTCGTGATCTTGGAACTGCCACCTTTTAATCCATGTAACGAATGACACGAAAAACTAATTTTAAAAAAATTGGACATTCTTATCTTTAAACGCGTTTTCCGGCTAAACTATGCGTCCTAGACCCATCAAACTTTACATTTTATCTGTCCCTTAAAATTCGATTTGCGGCTAAACTACTTGCACCAGCGACTTAAAAATTATATATTCGTGATCTTGGAACTGCCACCTTTTAATCCATGTAACGAATGACACGAAAAACTAATTTTAAAAAAATTGGATATTTTTATCTTTAAACGCGTTTTCCGGCTAAACTATGCGTCCTAGACCCATCAAACTTTACACTTTTTCTGTCCCTTAAAATTCGATTTGCGGCTAAACTACTTGCCCCAGCGACTTAAAAATTATATATTCGTGATTTTGGAACTGCCACCTTTTAATCTATGTAACGAATGACACGAAAAACTAATTTTAAAAAAAAATTGGACATTTTTATCTTTAAACGCGTTTTCCGGCTAAACTATGCGTCCTAGACCCATCAAACTTTACACTTTTTCTGTCCCTTAAAATTCGATTTGCGGCTAAACTACTTGCCCCAGCGACTTAAAAATTATATATTCGTTATCTTGGAACTGCCACCTTTTAATCCATGTAACGAATGACACGAAAAACTAATTTTAAAAAAATTGGACATTTTTATCTTTAAACGCGTTTTCCGGCTAAACTATGCGTCCTAGACCCATCAAACTTTACACTTTTTCTGTCCCTTAAAATTCGATTTGCGGCTAAGCTACTTGCCCCAGCGACTTAAAAATTATATATTCGTGATCTTGGAACTGCCACCTTTTAATCCATGTAACGAATGACACGAAAAACTAATTTTAAAAAAATTGGACATTTTTATCTTTAAACGCGTTTTCCGGCTAAACTATGCGTCCTAGACCCATCAAACTTTACACTTTTTCTGTCCCTTAAAATTCGATTTGCGGCTAAACTACTTGCCCCAGCGACTTAAAAATTATATATTCGTGATCTTGGAACTGCCACCTTTTAATCCATGTAACGAATGACACGAAAAAACTAATTTTAAAAAAATTGGACATTTTTATCTTTAAACGCGTTTTCCGGCTAAACTATGCGTCCTAGACCCATCAAACTTTACACTTTTTCTGTCCCTTAAAATTCGATTTGCGGCTAAACTACTTGCCCCAGCGACTTAAAAATTATATATTCGTGATCTTGGAACTGCCACCTTTTAATCCATGTAACGAATGACACGAAAAACTAATTTTAAAAAAATTGGACATTTTTATCTTTAAACGCGTTTTCCGGCTAAACTATGCGTCCTAGACCCATCAAACTTTTCACTTTTTCTGTCCCTTAAAATTCGATTTGCGGCTAAACTACTTGTCCCAGCGACTTAAAAATTATATATTCGTGATCTTGGAACTGCCACCTTTTAATCCATGTAACGAATGACACAAAAAACTAATTTTAAAAAAATTGGACATTTTTATCTTTAAACGCGTGTTCCGGCTAAACTATGCGTCCTAGACCCATCAAACTTTACACTTTTTCTGTCCCTTAAAATTCGATTTGCGGCTAAACTACTTGCCCCAGCGACTTAAAAATTATATATTCGTGATCTTGGAACTGCCACCTTTTAATCCATGTAACGAATGACACGAAAAACTAATTTTAAAAAAATTGGACATTTTTATCTTTAAACGCGTTTTCCGGCTAAACTATGCGTCCTAGACCCATCAAACTTTACACTTTTTCTGTCCCTTAAAATTCGATTTGCGGCTAAGCTACTTGCCCCAGCGACTTAAAAATTATATATTCGTGATCTTGGAACTGCCACCTTTTAATCCATGTAACGAATGACACGAAAAACTAATTTTAAAAAAATTGGACATTTTTATCTTTAAACGCGTTTTCCGGCTAAACTATGCGTCCTAGACCCATCAAACTTTACACTTTTTCTGTCCCTTAAAATTCGATTTGCGGCTAAACTACTTGCCCCAGCAACTTAAAAATTATATATTCGTGATCTTGGAACTGCCACCTTTTAATCCATGTAACGAATGACACGAAAAACTAATTTTAAAAAAATTGGACATTTTTATCTTTAAACGCGTTTTCCGGCTAAACTATGCGTCCTAGACCCATCAAACTTTACACTTTTTCTGTCCTTTAAAATTCGATTTGCGGCTAAACTACTTGCCCCAGCGACTTAAAAATTATATATTCGTGATCTTGGAACTGCCACATTTTAATCCATGTAACGAATGACACGAAAAACTAATTTTAAAAAAATTGGACATTTTTATCTTTAAACGCGTTTTCCGGCTAAACTATGCGTCCTAGACCCATCAAACTTTACATTTTATCTGTCCCTTAAAATTCGATTTGCGGCTAAACTACTTGCCCCAGCGACTTAAAAATTATAAATTCGTGATCTTGGAACTGCCACCTTTTAATCCATGTAACGAATGACACGAAAAACTAATTTTAAAAAAATTGGACATTTTTATCTTTAAACGCGTTTTCCGGCTAAACTATGCGTCCTAGACCCATCAAACTTTACACTTTTTCTGTCCCTTAAAATTCGATTTGCGGCTAAGCTACTTGCCCCAGCGACTTAAAAATTATATATTCGTGATCTTGGAACTGCCACCTTTTAATCCATGTAACGAATGACACGAAAAACTAATTTTAAGAAAATTGGACATTTTTATCTTTAAACGCGTTTTCCGGCTAAACTATGCGTCCTAGACCCATCAAACTTTACACTTTTTCTGTCCCTTAAAATTCGATTTGCGGCTAAACTACTTGCCCCAGCGACTTAAAAATTATATATTCGTGATCTTGGCACTGCCACCTTTTAATCCATGTAACGAATGACACGAAAAACTAATTTAAAAAAAATTGGACATTTTTATCTTTAAACGCGTTTTCCGGCTAAACTATGCGTCCTAGACCCATCAAACTTTACATTTTATCTGTCCCTTAAAATTCGATTTGCGGCTAAACTACTTGCCCCAGCGACTTAAAAATTATATATTCGTGAACTTGGAACTGCCACCTTTTAATCCATGTAACGAATGACACGAAAAACTAATTTTAAAAAAATTGGACATTTTTATCTTTAAACGCGTTTTCCGGCTAAACTATGCGTCCTAGACCCATCAAACTTTACACTTTTTCTGTCCCTTAAAATTCGATTTGCGGCTAAACTACTTGCCCCAGCGACTTAAAAATTATATATTCGTGATCTTGGAACTGCCACCTTTTAATCCATGTAAAGAATGACACGAAAAACTAATTTTAAAAAAATTGGACATTTTTATCTTTAAACGCGTTTTCCGGCTAAACTATGCGTCCTAGACCCATCAAACTTTACACTTTTTCTGTCCCTTTAAATTCGATTTGCGGCTAAACTACTTGCCCCAGCGACTTAAAAATTATATATTCGTGATCTTGGAACTGCCACCTTTTAATCCATGTAACGAATGACACGAAAAACTAATTTTAAAAAAATTGGACATTTTTATCTTTAAACGCGTTTTCCGGCTAAACTATGCGTCCTAGACCCATCAAACTTTACACTTTTTCTGTCCCTTAAAATTCGATTTGCGGCTAAGCTACTTGCCCCAGCGACTTAAAATTATATATTCGTGATCTTGGAACTGCCACCTTTTAATCCATGTAACGAATGACACGAAAAACTAATTTTAAAAAAATTGGACATTTTTATCTTTAAACGCGTTTTCCGGCTAAACTATGCGTCCTAGACCCATCAAACTTTACACTTTTTCTGTCCCTTAAAATTCGATTTGCGGGTAAACTACTTGCCCCAACGACTTAAAAATTATATATTCGTGATCTTGGAACTGCCACCTTTTAATCCATGTAACGAATGACACGAAAAACTAATTTTAAAAAAATTGGACATTTTTATCTTTAAACGCGTTTTCCGGCTAAACTATGCGTCCTAGACCCATCAAACTTTACACTTTTTCTGTCCCTTAAAATTCGATTTGCGGCTAAACTACTTGCCCCAGCGACTTAAAAATTATATATTCGTGATCTTGGAACTGCCACCTTTTAATCCATGTAACGAATGACACGAAAAACTAATTTTAAAAAAATTGGACATTTTTATCTTTAAACGCGTTTTCCGGCTAAACTATGCGTCCTAGACCCATCAAACTTTACATTTTATCTGTCCCTTAAAATTCGATTTGCGGCTAAACTACTTGCCCCAGCGACTTAAAAATTATATATTCGTGATCTTGGAACTGCCACCTTTTAATCCATGTAACGAATGACACGAAAAAATAATTTTAAAAAAATTGGACATTTTTATCTTTAAACGCGTTTTCCGGCTAAACTATGCGTCCTAGACCCATCAAACTTTACACTTTTTCTGTCCCTTAAAATTCGATTTGCGGCTAAACTACTTGCCCCAGCGACTTAAAAATTATATATTCGTGATCTTGGAACTGCCACCTTTTAATCCATGTAACGAATGACACGAAAAACTAATTTTAAAAAAATTGGACATTTTTATCTTTAAACGCGTTTTCCGGCTAAACTATGCGTCCTAGACCCATCAAACTTTACACTTTTTCTGTCCCTTAAAATTCGATTTGCGGCTAAACTACTTGCCCCAGCGACTTAAAAATTATATACTCGTGATCTTGGAACTGCCACCTTTAATCCATGTAACGAATGACACGAAAAACTAATTTTAAAAAAATTGGACATTTTTATCTTTAAACGTGTTTTCCGGCTAAACTATGCGTCCTAGACCCATCAAACTTTACACTTTTTCTGTCCCTTAAAATTCGATTTGCGGCTAAACTACTTGCCCCGGCGACTTAAAAATTATATATTCGTGATCTTGGAACTGCCACCTTTTAATCCATGTAACGAATGACACGAAAAACTAATTTTAAAAAAATTGGACATTTTTATCTTTAAACGCGTTTTCCGGCTAAACTATGCGTCCTAGACCCATCAAACTTTACACTTTTTCTGTCCCTTAAAATTCGATTTGCGGCTAAACTACTTGCCCCAGCGACTTAAAAATTATATACTCGTGATCTTGGAACTGCCACCTTTTAATCCATGTAACGAATGACACGAAAAACTAATTTTAAAAAAATTGGACATTTTTATCTTTAAACGCGTTTTCCGGCTAAACTATGCGTCCTAGACCCATCAAACTTTACACTTTTTCTGTCCCTTAAAATTCGATTTGCGGCTAAACTACTTGCCCCAGCGACTTAAAAATTATATATTCGTGATCTTGGAACTGCCACCTTTTAATCCATGTAACGAATGACACGAAAAACTAATTTTAAAAAAATTGGACATTTTTATCTTTAAACGCGTTTTCCGGCTAAACTATGCGTCCTAGACCCATCAAACTTTACACTTTTTCTGTCCCTTAAAATTCGATTTGCGGCTAAACTACTTGCCCCAGCGACTTAAAAATTATATATTCGTGATCTTGGAACTGCCACCTTTTAATCCATGTAACGAATGACACGAAAAAAAACTAATTTTAAAAAAATTGGACATTTTTATCTTTAAACGCGTTTTCCGGCTAAACTATGCGTCCTAGACCCATCAAACTTTACACTTTTTCTGTCCCTTAAAATTCGATTTGCGGCTAAACTACTTGCCCCAGCGACTTAAAAATTATATATTCGTGATCTTGGAACTGCCACCTTTTAATCCATGTAACGAATGACACGAAAAACTAATTTTAAAAAAATTGGACATTTTTATCTTTAAACGCGTTTTCCGGCTAAACTATGCGTCCTAGACCCATCAAACTTTACATTTTATCTGTCCCTTAAAATTCGATTTGCGGGGTAAACTACTTGTCCCAGCGACTTAAAAATTATATATTCGTGATCTTGGAACTGCCACCTTTTAATCCATGTAACGAATGACACAAAAAACTAATTTTAAAAAAATTGGACATTTTTATCTTTAAACGCGTTTTCCGGCTAAACTATGCGTCCTAAACCCATCAAACTTTACACTTTTTCTGTCCCTTAAAATTCGATTTGCGGCTAAACTACTTGCCCCAGCGACTTAAAAATATATATTCGTGATCTTGGAACTGCCACCTTTTAATCCATGTAACGAATGACACGAAAAACTAATTTTAAAAAAATTGGACATTTTTATCTTTAAACGCGTTTTCCGGCTAAACTATGCGTCCTAGACCCATCAAACTTTACACTTTTTCTGTCCCTTAAAATTCGATTTGCGGCTAAACTACTTGCCCCAGCGACTTAAAAATTATATATTCGTGATCTTGGAACTGCCACCTTTTATTCCATGTAACGAATGACACGAAAAAAAAAACTAATTTTAAAAAAATTGGACATTTTTATCTTTAAACGCGTTTTCCGGCTAAACTATGCGTCCTAGACCCATCAAACTTTACACTTTTCCTGCCCCTTAAAATTCGATTTGCGGCTAAACTACTTGCCCCAGCGACTTAAAAATTATATATTCGTGATCTTGGAACTGCCACCTTTTAATCCATGTAACGAATGACACGAAAAACTAATTTTAAAAAAATTGGACATTTTTATCTTTAAACGCGTTTTCCGGCTAAACTATGCGTCCTAGACCCATCAAACTTTACACTTTTTCTGTCCCTTAAAATTCGATTTGCGGCTAAACTACTTGCCCCAGCGACTTAAAAATTATATACTCGTGATCTTGGAACTGCCACCTTTTAATCCATGTAACGAATGACACGAAAAACTAATTTTAAAAAAATTGGACATTTTTATCTTTAAACGCGTTTTCCGGCTAAACTATGCGTCCTAGACCCATCAAACTTTACACTTTTTCTGTCCCTTAAAATTCGATTTGCGGCTAAACTACTTGCCCCAGCGACTTAAAAATTATATATTCGTGATCTTGGAACTGCCACCTTTTAATCCATGTAACGAATGACACGAAAAACTAATTTTAAAAAAATTGGACATTTTTATCTTTAAACGCGTTTTCCGGCTAAACTATGCGTCCTAGACCCATCAAACTTTACACTTTTTCTGTCCCTTAAAATTCGATTTGCGGCTAAACTACTTGCCCCAGCGACTTAAAAATTATATATTCGTGATCTTGGAACTGCCACCTTTTAATCCATGTAACGAATGACACGAAAAAAAACTAATTTTAAAAAAATTGGACATTTTTATCTTTAAACGCGTTTTCCGGCTAAACTATGCGTCCTAGACCCATCAAACTTTACACTTTTTCTGTCCCTTAAAATTCGATTTGCGGCTAAACTACTTGCCCCAGCGACTTAAAAATTATATATTCGTGATCTTGGAACTGCCACCTTTTAATCCATGTAACGAATGACACGAAAAACTAATTTTAAAAAAATTGGACATTTTTATCTTTAAACGCGTTTTCCGGCTAAACTATGCGTCCTAGACCCATCAAACTTTACATTTTATCTGTCCCTTAAAATTCGATTTGCGGGGTAAACTACTTGTCCCAGCGACTTAAAAATTATATATTCGTGATCTTGGAACTGCCACCTTTTAATCCATGTAACGAATGACACAAAAAACTAATTTTAAAAAAATTGGACATTTTTATCTTTAAACGCGTTTTCCGGCTAAACTATGCGTCCTAAACCCATCAAACTTTACACTTTTTCTGTCCCTTAAAATTCGATTTGCGGCTAAACTACTTGCCCCAGCGACTTAAAAATATATATTCGTGATCTTGGAACTGCCACCTTTTAATCCATGTAACGAATGACACGAAAAACTAATTTTAAAAAAATTGGACATTTTTATCTTTAAACGCGTTTTCCGGCTAAACTATGCGTCCTAGACCCATCAAACTTTACACTTTTTCTGTCCCTTAAAATTCGATTTGCGGCTAAACTACTTGCCCCAGCGACTTAAAAATTATATATTCGTGATCTTGGAACTGCCACCTTTTATTCCATGTAACGAATGACACGAAAAAAAAACTAATTTTAAAAAAATTGGACATTTTTATCTTTAAACGCGTTTTCCGGCTAAACTATGCGTCCTAGACCCATCAAACTTTACACTTTTCCTGCCCCTTAAAATTCGATTTGCGGCTAAACTACTTGCCCCAGCGACTTAAAAATTATATATTCGTGATCTTGGAACTGCCACCTTTTAATCCATGTAACGAATGACACGAAAAACTAATTTTAAAAAAATTGGACATTTTTATCTTTAAACGCGTTTTCCGGCTAAACTATGCGTCCTAGACCCATCAAACTTTACATTTTATCTGTCCCTTAAAATTCGATTTGCGGCTAAACTACTTGCCCCAGCGACTTAAAAATTATATATTCGTGATCTTGGAACTGCCACCTTTTAATCCATGTAACGAATGACACGAAAAACTAATTTTAAAAAAATTGGACATTTTTATCTCTAAACGCGTTTTCAGGCTAAACTATGCGTCCTAGACCCATCAAACTTTACACTTTTTCTGTCCCTTAAAATTCGATTTGCGGCTAAACTACTTGCCCCAGCGACTTAAAAATTATATATTCGTGATCTTGGAACTGCCACCTTTTAATCCATGTAACGAATGACACGAAAAACTAATTTTAAAAAAATTGGACATTTTTATCTTTAAACGCGTTTTCCGGCTAAACTATGCGTCCTAGACCCATCAAACTTTACACTTTTTCTGTCCCTTAAAATTCGATTTGCGGCTAAACTACTTGCCCCAGGGACTTAAAAATTATATATTCGTGATCTTGGAACTGCCACCTTTTAATCCATGTAACGAATGACACGAAAAACTAATTTTAAAAAAATTGTACATTTTTATCTTTAAACGCGTTTTCCGGCTAAACTATGCGTCCTAGACCCATCAAACTTTACATTTTATCTGTCCCTTAAAATTCGATTTGCGGCTAAACTACTTGCCCCAGCGACTTAAAAATTATATATTCGTGATCTTGGAACTGCCACCTTTTAATCCATGTAACGAATGACACGAAAAACTAATTTTAAAAAAATTGGACATTTTTATCTTTAAACGCGTTTTCCGACTAAACTATGCGTCCTAGACCCATCAAACTTTACACTATTTCTGTCCCTTAAAATTCGATTTGCGGCTAAACTACTTGCCCCAGCGACTTAAAAATTATATATTCGTGATCTTGGAACTGCCACCTTTTAATCCATGTAACGAATGACACGCAAAACTAATTTTAAAAAAATTGGACATTTTTATCTTTAAACGCGTTTTCCGGCTAAACTATGCGTCCTAGACCCATCAAAATTTAAACTTTTTCTGTCCCTTAAAATTCGATTTGCGGCTAAACTACTTGCCCCAGCGACTTAAAAATTATATATTCGTGATCTTGGAACTGCCACCTTTTAATCCATGTAACGAATGACACGAAAAACTAATTTTAAAAAAATTGGACATTTTTATCTTTAAACGCGTTTTCCGGCTAAACTATGCGTCCTAGACCCATCAATCTTTACACTTTTTCTGTCCCTTAAAATTCGATTTGCGGCTAAACTACTTGCCCCAGCGACTTAAAAATTATATATTCGTGATCTTGGAACTGCCACCTTTTAATCCATGTAACGAATGACACGAAAAACTAATTTTTAAAAAATTGGACGTTTTTATCTTTAAACGCGTTTTCCGGCTAAACTATGCATCCTAGACCCATCAAACTTTACACTTTTTCTGTCCCTTAAAATTCGATTTGCGGCTAAACTACTTGCCCCAGCGACTTAAATATTAAATATTCGTGATCTTGGAACTGCCACCTTTTAATCCATGTAACGAATGACACGAAAAACTAATTTTAAAAAAATTGGACATTTTTATCTTTAAACGCGTTTTCCGGCTAAACTATGCGTCCTAGACCCATCAAACTTTACACTTTTTCTGTCCCTTAAAATTCGATTTGCGGCTAAACTACTTGCCCCAGCGACTTAAAAATTATATATTCGTGATCTTGGAACTGCCACCTTTTAATCCATGTAACGAATGACACGAAAAACTAATTTTAAAAAAATTGGACATTTTTATCTTTAAACGCGTTTTCCGGCTAAACTATGCGTCCTAGACCCATCAAACTTTACACTTTTTCTGTCCCTTAAAATTCGATTTGCGGCTAAACTACTTGCCCCAGCGACTTAAAAATTATATATTCGTGATCTTGGAACTGCCACCTTTTAATCCATGTAACGAATGACACGAAAAACTAATTTTAAAAAAATTGGACATTTTTATCTTTAAACGCGTTTTCCGGCTAAACTATGCGTCCTAGACCCATCAAACTTTACATTTTATCTGTCCCTTAAAATTCGATTTGCGGCTAAACTACTTGCCCCAGCGACTTAAAAATTATAAATTCGTGATCTTGGAACTGCCACCTTTTAATCCATGTAACGAATGACACGAAAAACTAATTTTAAAAAAATTGGACATTTTTATCTTTAAACGCGTTTTCCGGCTAAACTATGCGTCCTAGACCCATCAAACTTTACACTTTTTCTGTCCCTTAAAATTCGATTTGCGGCTAAGCTACTTGCCCCAGCGACTTAAAAATTATATATTCGTGATCTTGGAACTGCCACCTTTTAATCCATGTAACGAATGACACGAAAAACTAATTTTAAGAAAATTGGACATTTTTATCTTTAAACGCGTTTTCCGGCTAAACTATGCGTCCTAGACCCATCAAACTTTACACTTTTTCTGTCCCTTAAAATTCGATTTGCGGCTAAACTACTTGCCCCAGCGACTTAAAAATTATATATTCGTGATCTTGGAACTGCCACCTTTTAATCCATGTAACGAATGACACGAAAAACTAATTTAAAAAAAATTGGACATTTTTATCTTTAAACGCGTTTTCCGGCTAAACTATGCGTCCTAGACCCATCAAACTTTACATTTTATCTGTCCCTTAAAATTCGATTTGCGGCTAAACTACTTGCCCCAGCGACTTAAAAATTATATATTCGTGAACTTGGAACTGCCACCTTTTAATCCATGTAACGAATGACACGAAAAACTAATTTTAAAAAAATTGGACATTTTTATCTTTAAACGCGTTTTCCGGCTAAACTATGCGTCCTAGACCCATCAAACTTTACACTTTTTCTGTCCCTTAAAATTCGATTTGCGGCTAAACTACTTGCCCCAGCGACTTAAAAATTATATATTCGTGATCTTGGAACTGCCACCTTTTAATCCATGTAACGAATGACACGAAAAACTAATTTTAAAAAAATTGGACATTTTTATCTTTAAACGCGTTTTCCGGCTAAACTATGCGTCCTAGACCCATCAAACTTTACACTTTTTCTGTCCCTTTAAATTCGATTTGCGGCTAAACTACTTGCCCCAGCGACTTAAAAATTATATATTCGTGATCTTGGAACTGCCACCTTTTAATCCATGTAACGAATGACACGAAAAACTAATTTTAAAAAAATTGGACATTTTTATCTTTAAACGCGTTTTCCGGCTAAACTATGCGTCCTAGACCCATCAAACTTTACACTTTTTCTGTCCCTTAAAATTCGATTTGCGGCTAAGCTACTTGCCCCAGCGACTTAAAATTATATATTCGTGATCTTGGAACTGCCACCTTTTAATCCATGTAACGAATGACACGAAAAACTAATTTTAAAAAAATTGGACATTTTTATCTTTAAACGCGTTTTCCGGCTAAACTATGCGTCCTAGACCCATCAAACTTTACACTTTTTCTGTCCCTTAAAATTCGATTTGCGGGTAAACTACTTGCCCCAACGACTTAAAAATTATATATTCGTGATCTTGGAAGTGCCACCTTTTAATCCATGTAACGAATGACACGAAAAACTAATTTTAAAAAAATTGGACATTTTTATCTTTAAACGCGTTTTCCGGCTAAACTATGCGTCCTAGACCCATCAAACTTTACACTTTTTCTGTCCCTTAAAATTCGATTTGCGGCTAAACTACTTGCCCCAGCGACTTAAAAATTATATATTCGTGATCTTGGAACTGCCACCTTTTAATCCATGTAACGAATGACACGAAAAACTATTTTTAAAAAAATTGGACATTTTTATCTTTAAACGCGTTTTCCGGCTAAACTATGCGTCCTAGACCCATCAAACTTTACATTTTATCTGTCCCTTAAAATTCGATTTGCGGCTAAACTACTTGCCCCAGCGACTTAAAAATTATATATTCGTGATCTTGGAACTGCCACCTTTTAATCCATGTAACGAATGACACGAAAAAATAATTTTAAAAAAATTGGACATTTTTATCTTTAAACGCGTTTTCCGGCTAAACTATGCGTCCTAGACCCATCAAACTTTACACTTTTTCTGTCCCTTAAAATTCGATTTGCGGATAAACTACTTGTCCCAGCGACTTAAAAATTATATATTCGTGATCTTGGAACTGCCACCTTTTAATCCATGTAACGAATGACACGAAAAACTAATTTTAAAAAAATTGGACATTTTTATCTTTAAACGCGTTTTCCGGCTAAACTATGCGTCCTAGACCCATCAAACTTTACACTTTTTCTGTCCCTTAAAATTCGATTTGCGGCTAAACTACTTGCCCCAGCGACTTAAAAATTATATATTCGTGATCTTGGAACTGCCACCTTTTAATCCATGTAACGAATGACACGAAAAACTAATTTTAAAAAAATTGGACATTTTTATCTTTAAACGCGTTTTCCGGCTAAACTATGCGTCCTAGACCCATCAAACTTTACACTTTTTCTGTCCCTTAAAATTCGATTTGCGGCTAAACTACTTGCCCCAGCGACTTAAAAATTATATATTCGTGATCTTGGAACTGCCACCTTTAATCCATGTAACGAATGACACGAAAAACTAATTTTAAAAAAATTGGACATTTTTATCTTTAAACGTGTTTTCCGGCTAAACTATGCGTCCTAGACCCATCAAACTTTACACTTTTTCTGTCCCTTAAAATTCGATTTGCGGCTAAACTACTTGCCCCAGCGACTTAAAAATTATATATTCGTGATCTTGGAACTGCCACCTTTTAATCCATGTAACGAATGACACGAAAAACTAATTTTAAAAAAATTGGACATTTTTATCTTTAAACGCGTTTTCCGGCTAAACTATGCGTCCTAGACCCATCAAACTTTACACTTTTTCTGTCCCTTAAAATTCGATTTGCGGCTAAACTACTTGCCCCAGCGACTTAAAAATTATATACTCGTGATCTTGGAACTGCCACCTTTTAATCCATGTAACGAATGACACGAAAAACTAATTTTAAAAAAATTGGACATTTTTATCTTTAAACGCGTTTTCCGGCTAAACTATGCGTCCTAGACCCATCAAACTTTACACTTTTTCTGTCCCTTAAAATTCGATTTGCGGCTAAACTACTTGCCCCAGCGACTTAAAAATTATATATTCGTGATCTTGGAACTGCCACCTTTTAATCCATGTAACGAATGACACGAAAAACTAATTTTAAAAAAATTGGACATTTTTATCTTTAAACGCGTTTTCCGGCTAAACTATGCGTCCTAGACCCATCAAACTTTACACTTTTTCTGTCCCTTAAAATTCGATTTGCGGCTAAACTACTTGCCCCAGCGACTTAAAAATTATATATTCGTGATCTTGGAACTGCCACCTTTTAATCCATGTAACGAATGACACGAAAAAAAACTAATTTTAAAAAAATTGGACATTTTTATCTTTAAACGCGTTTTCCGGCTAAACTATGCGTCCTAGACCCATCAAACTTTACACTTTTTCTGTCCCTTAAAATTCGATTTGCGGCTAAACTACTTGCCCCAGCGACTTAAAAATTATATATTCGTGATCTTGGAACTGCCACCTTTTAATCCATGTAACGAATGACACGAAAAACTAATTTTAAAAAAATTGGACATTTTTATCTTTAAACGCGTTTTCCGGCTAAACTATGCGTCCTAGACCCATCAAACTTTACATTTTATCTGTCCCTTAAAATTCGATTTGCGGGGTAAACTACTTGTCCCAGCGACTTAAAAATTATATATTCGTGATCTTGGAACTGCCACCTTTTAATCCATGTAACGAATGACACAAAAAACTAATTTTAAAAAAATTGGACATTTTTATCTTTAAACGCGTTTTCCGGCTAAACTATGCGTCCTAAACCCATCAAAGTTTACACTTTTTCTGTCCCTTAAAATTCGATTTGCGGCTAAACTACTTGCCCCAGCGACTTAAAAATATATATTCGTGATCTTGGAACTGCCACCTTTTAATCCATGTAACGAATGACACGAAAAACTAATTTTAAAAAAATTGGACATTTTTATCTTTAAACGCGTTTTCCGGCTAAACTATGCGTCCTAGACCCATCAAACTTTACACTTTTTCTGTCCCTTAAAATTCGATTTGCGGCTAAACTACTTGCCCCAGCGACTTAAAAATTATATATTCGTGATCTTGGAACTGCCACCTTTTATTCCATGTAACGAATGACACGAAAAAAAACTAATTTTAAAAAAATTGGACATTTTTATCTTTAAACGCGTTTTCCGGCTAAACTATGCGTCCTAGACCCATCAAACTTTACACTTTTCCTGCCCCTTAAAATTCGATTTGCGGCTAAACTACTTGCCCCAGCGACTTAAAAATTATATATTCGTGATCTTGGAACTGCCACCTTTTAATCCATGTAACGAATGACACGAAAAACTAATTTTAAAAAAATTGGACATTTTTATCTTTAAACGCGTTTTCCGGCTAAACTATGCGTCCTAGACCCATCAAACTTTACATTTTATCTGTCCCTTAAAATTCGATTTGCGGCTAAACTACTTGCCCCAGCGACTTAAAAATTATATATTCGTGATCTTGGAACTGCCACCTTTTAATCCATGTAACGAATGACACGAAAAACTAATTTTAAAAAAATTGGACATTTTTATCTCTAAACGCGTTTTCAGGCTAAACTATGCGTCCTAGACCCATCAAACTTTACACTTTTTCTGTCCCTTAAAATTCGATTTGCGGCTAAACTACTTGCCCCAGCGACTTAAAAATTATATATTCGTGATCTTGGAACTGCCACCTTTTAATCCATGTAACGAATGACACGAAAAACTAATTTTAAAAAAATTGGACATTTTTATCTTTAAACGCGTTTTCCGGCTAAACTATGCGTCCTAGACCCATCAAACTTTACACTTTTTCTGTCCCTTAAAATTCGATTTGCGGCTAAACTACTTGCCCCAGGGACTTAAAAATTATATATTCGTGATCTTGGAACTGCCACCTTTTAATCCATGTAACGAATGACACGAAAAACTAATTTTAAAAAAATTGGACATTTTTATCTTTAAACGCGTTTTCCGGCTAAACTATGCGTCCTAGACCCATCAAACTTTACATTTTATCTGTCCCTTAAAATTCGATTTGCGGCTAAACTACTTGCCCCAGCGACTTAAAAATTATATATTCGTGATCTTGGAACTGCCACCTTTTAATCCATGTAACGAATGACACGAAAAACTAATTTTAAAAAAAATTGGACATTTTTATCTTTAAACGCGTTTTCCGACTAAACTATGCGTCCTAGACCCATCAAACTTTACACTATTTCTGTCCCTTAAAATTCGATTTGCGGCTAAACTACTTGCCCCAGCGACTTAAAAATTATATATTCGTGATCTTGGAACTGCCACCTTTTAATCCATGTAACGAATGACACGCAAAACTAATTTTAAAAAAATTGGACATTTTTATCTTTAAACGCGTTTTCCGGCTAAACTATGCGTCCTAGACCCATCAAAATTTAAACTTTTTCTGTCCCTTAAAATTCGATTTGCGGCTAAACTACTTGCCCCAGCGACTTAAAAATTATATAATCGTGATCTTGGAACTGCCACCTTTTAATCCATGTAACGAATGACACGAAAAACTAATTTTAAAAAAATTGGACATTTTTATCTTTAAACGCGTTTTCCGGCTAAACTATGCGTCCTAGACCCATCAATCTTTACACTTTTTCTGTCCCTTAAAATTCGATTTGCGGCTAAACTACTTGCCCCAGCGACTTAAAAATTATATATTCGTGATCTTGGAACTGCCACCTTTTAATCCATGTAACGAATGACACGAAAAACTAATTTTTAAAAAATTGGACGTTTTTATCTTTAAACGCGTTTTCCGGCTAAACTATGCGTCCTAGACCCATCAAACTTTACACTTTTTCTGTCCCTTAAAATTCGATTTGCGGCTAAACTACTTGCCCCAGCGACTTAAATATTAAATATTCGTGATCTTGGAACTGCCACCTTTTAATCCATGTAACGAATGACACGAAAAACTAATTTTAAAAAAATTGGACATTTTTATCTTTAAACGCGTTTTCCGGCTAAACTATGCGTCCTAGACCCATCAAACTTTACACTTTTTCTGTCCCTTAAAATTCGATTTGCGGCTAAACTACTTGCCCCAGCGACTTAAAAATTATATATTCGTGATCTTGGAACTGCCACCTTTTAATCCATGTAACGAATGACACGAAAAACTAATTTTAAAAAAATTGGACATTTTTATCTTTAAACGCGTTTTCCGGCTAAACTATGCGTCCTAGACCCATCAAACTTTACACTTTTTCTGTCCCTTAAAATTCGATTTGCGGCTAAACTACTTGCCCCAGCGACTTAAAAATTATATATTCGTGATCTTGGAACTGCCACCTTTTAATCCATGTAACGAATGACACGAAAAACTAATTTTAAAAAAATTGGACATTTTTATCTTTAAACGCGTTTTCCGGCTAAACTATGCGTCCTAGACCCATCAAACTTTACACTTTTTCTGTCCCTTAAAATTCGATTTGCGGCTAAACTACTTGCCCCAGCGACTTAAAAATTATATATTCGTGATCTTGGAACTGCCACCTTTTAATCCATGTAACGAATGACACGAAAAACTAATTTTAAAAAAATTGGACATTTTTATCTTTAAACGCGTTTTCCGGCTAAACTATGCGTCCTAGACCCATCAAACTTTACATTTTATCTGTCCCTTAAAATTCGATTTGCGGCTAAACTACTTGCCCCAGCGACTTAAAAATTATATATTCGTGATCTTGGAACTGCCACCTTTTAATCCATGTAACGAATGACACGAAAAACTAATTTTAAAAAATTGGACATTTTTATCTTTAAACGCGTTTTCCGGCTAAACTATGCGTCCTAGACCCATCAAACTTTACACTTTTTCTGTCCCTTAAAATTCGATTTGCGGTTAAACTACTTGCCCCAGCGACTTAAAAATTATATATTCGTGATCTTGGAACTGCCACCTTTTAATCCATGTAACGAATGACACGAAAAACTAATTTTAAAAAAATTGGACATTTTTATCTTTAAACGCGTTTTCCGGCTAAACTATGCGTCCTAGACCCATCAAACTTTACACTTTGTCTGTCCCTTAAAATTCGATTTGCGGCTAAACTACTTGCCCCAGCGACTTTAAAATTATATATTCGTGATCTTGGAACTGCCACCTTTTAATCCATGTAACGAATGACACGAAAAACTAATTTTAAAAAAATTGGACATTTTTATCTTTAAACGCGTTTTCCGGCTAAACTATGCGTCCTAGACCCATCAAACTTTACACTTTTTCTGTCCCTTAAAATTCGATTTGCGGCTAAACTACTTGCCCCAGCGACTTAAAAATTATATATTCGTGATCTTGGAACTGCCACCTTTTAATCCATGTAACGAATGACACGAAAAACTAATTTTAAAAAAATTGGACATTTTTATCTTTAAACGCGTTTTCCGGCTAAACTATGCGTCCTAGACCCATCAAACTTTAAACTTTTTCTGTCCCTTAAAATTCGATTTGCGGCTAAACTACTTGCCCCAGCGACTTAAAAATTATATATTCGTGATCTTGGAACTGCCACCTTTTAATCCATGTAACGAATGACACGAAAAACTAATTTTAAAAAAATTGGACATTTTTATCTTTAAACGCGTTTTCCGGCTAAACTATGCGTCCTAGACCCATCAAACTTTACACTTTTTCTGTCCCTTAAAATTCGATTTGCGGCTAAACTACTTGCCCCAGCGACTTAAAAATTATGACACGAAAAACAAATTTTAAAAAATTGGACATTTTTATCTTTAAACGCGTTTTCCGGCTAAACTATGCGTCCTAGACCCATCAAACTTTACACTTTTTCTGTCCCTTAAAATTCGATTTGCGGTTAAACTACTTGCCCCAGCGACTTAAAAATTATATATTCGTGATCTTGGAACTGACACCTTTTAATCCATGTAACGAATGACACGAAAAACTAATTTTAAAAAAATTGGACATTTTTATCTTTAAACGCGTTTTCCGGCTAAACTATGCGTCCTAGACCCATCAAACTTTACACTTTGTCTGTCCCTTAAAATTCGATTTGCGGCTAAACTACTTGCCCCAGCGACTTAAAAATTATATATTCGTGATCTTGGAACTGCCACCTTTTAATCCATGTAACGAATGACACGAAAAACTAATTTTAAAAAAAATTGGACATTTTTATCTTTAAACGCGTTTTCCGGCTAAACTATGCGTCCTAGACCCATCAAACTTTACACTTTTTCTGTCCCTTAAAATTCGATTTGCGGCTAAACTACTTGCCCCAGCGACTTAAAAATTATATATTCGTGATCTTGGAACTGCCACCTTTTAATCCATGTAACGAATGACACGAAAAACTAATTTTAAAAAAATTGGACATATTTATCTTTAAACGCGTTTTCCGGCTAAACTATGCGTCCTAGACCCATCAAACTTTACACTTTTTCTGTCCATTAAAATTCGATTTGCGGCTAAACTACTTGCCCCAGCGACTTAAAAATTATATATTCGTGATCTTGGAACTGCCACCTTTTAATCCATGTAACGAATGACACGAAAAACTAATTTTAAAAAAATTGGACATTTTTATCTTTAAACGCGTTTTCCGGCTAAACTATGCGTCCTAGACCCATCAAACTTTACACTTTTTCTGTCCCTTAAAATTCGATTTGCGGCTAAACTACTTGCCCCAGCGACTTAAAAATTATATATTCGTGATCTTGGAACTGCCACCTTTTAATCCATGTAACGAATGACACGAAAAACTAATTTTAAAAAAATTGGACATTTTTATCTTTAAACGCGTTTTCCGGCTAAACTATGCGTCCTAGACCCATCAAACTTTACACTTTTTCTGTCCCTTAAAATTCGATTTGCGGCTAAACTACTTGCCCCAGCGACTTAAAAATTATATATTCGTGATCTTGGAACTGCCACCTTTTAATCTATGTAACGAATGACACGAAAAACTAATTTTAAAAAAATTGGACATTTTTATCTTTAAACGCGTTTTCCGGCTAAACTATGCGTCCTAGACCTATCAAACTTTACACTTTTTCTGTCCCTTAAAATTCGATTTGCGGCTAAACTACTTGCCCCAGCGACTTAAAAATTATATATTCGTGATCTTGGAACTGCCACCTTTTAATCCATGTAACGAATGACACGAAAAACTAATTTTAAAAAAATTGGACATTTTTATCTTTAAACGCGTTTTCCGGCTAAACTATGCGTCCTAGACCCATCAAACTTTACACTTTTTCTGTCCCTTAAAATTCGATTTGCGGCTAAACTACTTGCCCCAGCGACTTAAAAATTATATAATCGTGATCTTGGAACTGCCACCTTTTAATCCATGTAACGAATGACACGAAAAACTAATTTTAAAAAAATTGGACATTTTTATCTTTAAACGCGTTTTCCGGCTAAACTATGCGTCCTAGACCCATCAAACTTTACACTTTTTCTGTCCCTTAAAATTCGATTTGCGGCTAAACTACTTGCCCCAGCGACTTAAAAATTATATATTCGTGATCTTGGAACTGCCACCTTTTAATCCATGTAACGAATGACACGAAAAACTTATTTTAAAAAAATTGGACATTTTTATCTTTAAACGCGTTTTCCGGCTAAACTATGCGTCCTAGACCCATCAAACTTTACACTTTTTCTGTCCCTTAAAATTCGATTTGCGGCTAAACTACTTGCCCCAGCGACTTAAAAATTATATATTCGTGATCTTGGAACTGCCACCTTTTAATCCATGTAACGAATGACACGAAAAACTAATTTTAAAAAAATTGGACATTTTTATCTTTAAACGCGTTTTCCGGCTAAACTATGCGTCCTAGACCCATCAAACTTTACACTTTTTCTGTCCCTTAAAATTCGATTTGCGGCTAAACTACTTGCCCCAGCGACTTAAAAATTATATATTCGTGATCTTGGAACTGCCACCTTTTAATCCATGTAACGAATGACACGAAAAACTAATTTTAAAAAAAATTGGACATTTTTATCTTTAAACGCGTTTCCGGCTAAACTATGCGTCCTAGACCCATCAAACTTTACACTTTTTCTGTCCCTTAAAATTCGATTTGCGGCTAAACTACTTGCCCCAGCGACTTAAAAATTATATATTCGTGATCTTGGAACTGCCACCTTTTAATCCATGTAACGAATGACACGAAAAACTAATTTAAAAAAAATTGGACATTTTTATCTTTAAACGCGTTTTCCGGCTAAACTATGCGTCCTAGACCCATCAAACTTTACACTTTTTCTGTCCCTTAAAATTCGATTTGCGGCTAAACTACTTGCCCCAGCGACTTAAAAATTATATATTCGTGATCTTGGATCGGACACCTTTTAATCCATGTAACGAATGACACGAAAAACTAATTTTAAAAAAATTGGACATTTTTATCTTTAAACGCGTTTTCCGGCTAAACTATGCGTCCTAGACCCATCAAACTTTACACTTTTTCTGTCCCTTAAAATTCGATTTGCGGCTAAACTACTTGCCCCAGCGACTTAAAAATTATATATTCGTGATCTTGGAACTGCCACCTTTTAATCCATGTAACGAATGACACGAAAAACTAATTTTAAAAAAATTGGACATTTTTATCTTTAAACGCGTTTTCCGGCTAAACTATGCGTCCTAGACCCATCAAACTTTACACTTTTTCTGTCCCTTAAAATTCGATTTGCGGTATAACTACTTGCCCCAGCGACTTAAAAATTATATATTCGTGATCTTGGAACTGCCACCTTTTAATCCATGTAACGAATGACACGAAAAACTAATTTTAAAAAAATTGGACATTTTTATCTTTAAACGCGTTTTCCGGCTAAACTATGCGTCCTAGACCCATCAAACTTTACACTTTTTCTGTCCCTTAAAATTCGATTTGCGGCTAAACTACTTGCCCCAGCGACTTAAAAATTATATATTCGTGATCGTGGAACTGCCACCTTTTAATCCATGTAACGAATGACACGAAAAACTAATTTTAAAAAAATTGGACATTTTTATCTTTAAACGCGTTTTCCGGCTAAACTATGCGTCCTAGACCCATCAAACTTTACACTTTTTCTGTCCCTTAAAATTCGATTCGCGGCTAAACTACTTGCCCCAGCGACTTAAAAATTATATATTCGTGATCTTGGAACTGCCACCTTTTAATCTATGTAACGAATGACACGAAAAACTAATTTTAAAAAAATTGGACATTTTTATCTTTAAACGCGTTTTCCGGCTAAACTATGCGTCCTAGACCCATCAAACTTTACACTTTTTCTGTCCCTTAAAATTCGATTTGCGGCTAAACTACTTGCCCCAGCGACTTAAAAATTATATATTCGTGATCTTGGAACTGCCACCTTTTAATCCATGTAACGAATGACACGAAAAACTAATTTTAAAAAAATTGGACATTTTTATCTTTAAACGCGTTTTCCGGCTAAACTATGCGTCCTAGACCCATCAAACTTTACACTTTTTCTGTCCCTTAAAATTCGATTTGCGGCTAAACTACTTGCCCCAGCGACTTAAAAATTATATAATCGTGATCTTGGAACTGCCACCTTTTAATCCATGTAACGAATGACACGAAAAACTAATTTTAAAAAAATTGGACATTTTTATCTTTAAACGCGTTTTCCGGCTAAACTATGCGTCCTAGACCCATCAAACTTTACACTTTTTCTGTCCCTTAAAATTCGATTTGCGGCTAAACTACTTGCCCCAGCGACTTAAAAATTATATATTCGTGATCTTGGAACTGCCACCTTTTAATCCATGTAACGAATGACACGAAAAACTAATTTTAAAAAAATTGGACATTTTTATCTTTAAACGCGTTTTCCGGCTAAACTATGCGTCCTAGACCCATCAAACTTTACACTTTTTCTGTCCCTTAAAATTCGATTTGCGGCTAAACTACTTGCCCCAGCGACTTAAAAATTATATATTCGTGATCTTGGAACTGCCACCTTTTAATCCATGTAACGAATGACACGAAAAACTAATTTTAAAAAAATTGGACATTTTTATCTTTAAACGCGTTTTCCGGCTAAACTATGCGTCCTAGACCCATCAAACTTTACACTTTTTCTGTCCCTTAAAATTCGATTTGCGGCTAAACTACTTGCCCCAGCGACTTAAAAATTATATATTCGTGATCTTGGAACTGCCACCTTTTAATCCATGTAACGAATGACACGAAAAACTAATTTTAAAAAAAATTGGACATTTTTATCTTTAAACGCGTTTCCGGCTAAACTATGCGTCCTAGACCCATCAAACTTTACACTTTTTCTGTCCCTTAAAATTCGATTTGCGGCTAAACTACTTGCCCCAGCGACTTAAAAATTATATATTCGTGATCTTGGAACTGCCACCTTTTAATCCATGTAACGAATGACACGAAAAACTAATTTAAAAAAAATTGGACATTTTTATCTTTAAACGCGTTTTCCGGCTAAACTATGCGTCCTAGACCCATCAAACTTTACACTTTTTCTGTCCCTTAAAATTCGATTTGCGGCTAAACTACTTGCCCCAGCGACTTAAAAATTATATATTCGTGATCTTGGAACTGCCACCTTTTAATCCATGTAACGAATGACACGAAAAACTAATTTTAAAAAAATTGGACGTTTTTATCTTTAAACGCGTTTTCCGGCTAAACTATGCGTCCTAGACCCATCAAACTTTACACTTTTTCTGTCCCTTAAAATTCGATTTGCGGTATAACTACTTGCCCCAGCGACTTAAAAATTATATATTCGTGATCTTGGAACTGCCACCTTTTAATCCATGTAACGAATGACACGAAAAACTAATTTTAAAAAAATTGGACATTTTTATCTTTAAACGCGTTTTCCGGCTAAACTATGCGTCCTAGACCCATCAAACTTTACACTTTTTCTGTCCCTTAAAATTCGATTTGCGGCTAAACTACTTGCCCCAGCGACTTAAAAATTATATATTCGTGATCTTGGAACTGCCACCTTTTAATCCATGTAACGAATGACACGAAAAACTAATTTTAAAAAAATTGGACGTTTTTATCTTTAAACGCGTTTTCCGGCTAAACTATGCGTCCTAGACCCATCAAACTTTACACTTTTTCTGTCCCTTAAAATTCGATTTGCGGTATAACTACTTGCCCCAGCGACTTAAAAATTATATATTCGTGATCTTGGAACTGCCACCTTTTAATCCATGTAACGAATGACACGAAAAACTAATTTTAAAAAAATTGGACATTTTTATCTTTAAACGCGTTTTCCGGCTAAACTATGCGTCCTAGACCCATCAAACTTTACACTTTTTCTGTCCCTTAAAATTCGATTTGCGGCTAAACTACTTGCCCCAGCGACTTAAAAATTATATATTCGTGATCTTGGAACTGCCACCTTTTAATCCATGTAACGAATGACACGAAAAACTAATTTTAAAAAAATTGGACATTTTTATCTTTAAACGCGTTTTCCGGCTAAGCTATGCGTCCTAGACCCATCAAACTTTACACTTTTTCTGTCCCTTAAAATTCGATTTGTGGCTAAACTACTTGCCCCAGCGACTTAAAAATTATATATTCGTGATCTTGGAACTGCCACCTTTTAATCCATGTAACGAATGACACGAAAAACTAATTTTAAAAAAATTGGACATTTTTATCTTTAAACGCGTTTTCCGGCTAAACTATGCGTCCTAGACCCATCAAACTTTACACTTTTTCTGTCCCTTAAAATTCGATTTGCGGCTAAACTACTTGCCCCAGCGACTTAAAAATTATATATTCGTGATCTTGGAACTGCCACCTTTTAATCCATGTAACGAATGACACGAAAAACTAATTTTAAAAAAATTGGACATTTTTATCTTTAAACGCGTTTTCCGGCTAAACTATGCGTCCTAGACCCATCAAACTTTACACTTTTTCTGTCCCTTAAAATTCGATTTGCGGCTAAACTACTTGCCCCAGCGACTTAAAAATTATATATTTGTGATCTTGGAACTGCCACCTTTTAATCCATGTAACGAATGACACGAAAAACTAATTTTAAAAAAATTGGACATTTTTATCTTTAAACGCGTTTTCCGGCTAAACTATGCGTCCTAGACCCATCAAAATTTACACTTTTTCTGTCCCTTAAAATTCGATTTGCGGCTAAACTACTTGCCCCAGCGACTTAAAAATTATATATTCGTGATCTTGGAACTGCCACCTTTTAATCCATGTAACGAATGACACAAAAAACTAATTTTAAAAAAATTGGACATTTTTATCTTTAAACGCGTTTTCCGGCTAAACTATGCGTCCTAGACCCATCAAACTTTACACTTTTTCTGTCCCTTAAAATTCGATTTGCGGCTAAACTACTTGCCCCAGCGACTTAAAAATTATATATTCGTGATCTTGGAACTGCCACCTTTTAATCCATGTAACGAATGACACGAAAAACTAATTTTAAAAAAATTGGACATTTTTATCTTTAAACGCGTTTTCCGGCTAAACTATGCGTCCTAGACCCATCAAACTTTACACTTTTTCTGTCCCTTAAAATTCGATTTGCGGCTAAACTACTTGCCCCAGCGACTTAAAAATTATATATTCGTGATCTTGGAACTGCCACCTTTTAATCCATGTAACGAATGACACGAAAAACTAATTTTAAAAAAATTGGACATTTTTATCTTTAAACGCGTTTTCCGGCTAAACTATGCGTCCTAGACCCATCAAACTTTACACTTTTTCTGTCCCTTAAAATTCGATTTGCGGCTAAACTACTTGCCCCAGCGACTTAAAAATTATATATTCGTGATCTTGGAACTGCCACCTTTTAATCCATGTAACGAATGACACGAAAAACTAATTTTAAAAAAATTGGACATTTTTATCTTTAAACGCGTTTTCCGGCTAAACTATGCGTCCTAGACCCATCAAACTTTACACTTTTTCTGTCCCTTAAAATTCGATTTGCGGCTAAACTACTTGCCCCAGCGACTTAAAAATTATATATTCGTGATCTTGGAACTGCCACCTTTCAATCCATGTAACGAATGACACGAAAAACTAATTTTAAAAAAATTGGACATTTTTATCTTTAAACGCGTTTCCGGCTAAACTATGCGTCCTAGACCCATCAAACTTTACACTTTTTCTGTCCCTTAAAATTCGATTTGCGGCTAAACTACTTGCCCCAGCGACTTAAAAATTATATATTCGTGATCTTGGAACTGCCACCTTTTAATCCATGTAACGAATGACACGAAAAACTAATTTAAAAAAAATTGGACATTTTTATCTTTAAACGCGTTTTCCGGCTAAACTATGCGTCCTAGACCCATCAAACTTTACACTTTTTCTGTCCCTTAAAATTCGATTTGCGGCTAAACTACTTGCCCCAGCGACTTAAAAATTATATATTCGTGATCTTGGATCGGACACCTTTTAATCCATGTAACGAATGACACGAAAAACTAATTTTAAAAAAATTGGACATTTTTATCTTTAAACGCGTTTTCCGGCTAAACTATGCGTCCTAGACCCATCAAACTTTACACTTTTTCTGTCCCTTAAAATTCGATTTGCGGCTAAACTACTTGCCCCAGCGACTTAAAAATTATATATTCGTGATCTTGGAACTGCCACCTTTTAATCCATGTAACGAATGACACGAAAAACTAATTTTAAAAAAAATTGGACATTTTTATCTTTAAACGCGTTTTCCGGCTAAACTATGCGTCCTAGACCCATCAAACTTTACACTTTTTCTGTCCCTTAAAATTCGATTTGCGGTATAACTACTTGCCCCAGCGACTTAAAAATTATATATTCGTGATCTTGGAACTGCCACCTTTTAATCCATGTAACGAATGACACGAAAAACTAATTTTAAAAAAATTGGACATTTTTATCTTTAAACGCGTTTTCCGGCTAAACTATGCGTCCTAGACCCATCAAACTTTACACTTTTTCTGTCCCTTAAAATTCGATTTGCGGCTAAACTACTTGCCCCAGCGACTTAAAAATTATATATTCGTGATCTTGGAACTGCCACCTTTTAATCCATGTAACGAATGACACGAAAAACTAATTTTAAAAAAATTGGACATTTTTATCTTTAAACGCGTTTTCCGGCTAAGCTATGCGTCCTAGACCCATCAAACTTTACACTTTTTCTGTCCCTTAAAATTCGATTTGCGGCTAAACTACTTGCCCCAGCGACTTAAAAATTATATATTCGTGATCTTGGAACTGCCACCTTTTAATCCATGTAACGAATGACACGAAAAACTAATTTTAAAAAAATTTGACATTTTTATCTTTAAACGCGTTTTCCGGCTAAACTATGCGTCCTAGACCCATCAAACTTTACACTTTTTCTGTCCCTTAAAATTCGATTTGCGGCTAAACTACTTGCCCCAGCGACTTAAAAATTATATATTCGTGATCTTGGAACTGCCACCTTTCAATCCATGTAACGAATGACACGAAAAACTAATTTTAAAAAAATTGGACATTTTTATCTTTAAACGCGTTTTCCGGCTAAACTATGCGTCCTAGACCCATCAAACTTTACACTTTTTCTGTCCCTTAAAATTCGATTTGCGGCTAAACTACTTGCCCCAGCGACTTAAAAATTATATATTCGTGATCTTGGAACTGCCACCTTTTAATCCATGTAACGAATGACACGAAAAACTAATTTTAAAAAAATTGGACATTTTTATCTTTAAACGCGTTTTCCGGCTAAACTATGCGTCCTAGACCCATCAAACTTTACACTTTTTCTGTCCCTTAAAATTCGATTTGCGGCTAAACTACTTGCCCCAGCGACTTAAAAATTATATATTCGTGATCTTGGAACTGCCACCTTTTAATCCATGTAACGAATGACACGAAAAACTAATTTTAAAAAAATTGGACATTTTTATCTTTAAACGCGTTTTCCGGCTAAACTATGCGTCCTAGACCCATCAAACTTTACACTTTTTCTGTCCCTTAAAATTCGATTTGCGGCTAAACTACTTGCCCCAGCGACTTAAAAATTATATATTCGTGATCTTGGAACTGCCACCTTTTAATCCATGTAACGAATGACACGAAAAACTAATTTTAAAAAAATTGGACATTTTTATCTTTAAACGCGTTTTCCGGCTAAACTATGCGTCCTAGACCCATCAAACTTTACACTTTTTCTGTCCCTTAAAATTCGATTTGCGGCTAAACTACTTGCCCCAGCGACTTAAAAATTATATATTCGTGATCTTGGAACTGCCACCTTTTAATCCATGTAACGAATGACACGAAAAACTAATTTTAAAAAAATTGGACATTTTTATCTTTAAACGCGTTTTCCGGCTAAACTATGCGTCCTAGACCCATCAAACTTTACACTTTTTCTGTCCCTTAAAATTCGATTTGCGGCTAAACTACTTGCCCCAGCGACTTAAAAATTATATATTCGTGATCTTGGAACTGCCACCTTTTAATCCATGTAACGAATGACACGAAAAACTAATTTTAAAAAAATTGGACATTTTTATCTTTAAACGCGTTTTCCGGCTAAACTATGCGTCCTAGACCCATCAAACTTTACACTTTTTCTGTCCCTTAAAATTCGATTTGCGGCTAAACTACTTGCCCCAGCGACTTAAAAATTATATATTCGTGATCTTGGAACTGCCACCTTTTAATCCATGTAACGAATGACACGAAAAACTAATTTTAAAAAAATTGGACATTTTTATCTTTAAACGCGTTTTCCGGCTAAACTATGCGTCCTAGACCCATCAAACTTTACACTTTTTCTGTCCCTTAAAATTCGATTTGCGGCTAAACTACTTGCCCCAGCGACTTAAAAATTATATATTCGTGATCTTGGAACTGCCACCTTTCAATCCATGTAACGAATGACACGAAAAACTAATTTTAAAAAAATTGGACATTTTTATCTTTAAACGCGTTTTCCGGCTAAACTATGCGTCCTAGACCCATCAAACTTTACACTTTTTCTATCCCTTAAAATTCGATTTGCGGCTAAACTACTTGCCCCAGCGACTTAAAAATTATATATTCGTGATCTTGGAACTGCCACCTTTTAATCCATGTAACGAATGACACGAAAAACTAATTTTAAAAAAATTGGATATTTTTATCTTTAAACGCGTTTTCCGGCTAAGCTATGCGTCCTAGACCCATCAAACTTTACACTTTTTCTGTCCCTTAAAATTCGATTTGCGGCTAAACTACTTGCCCCAGCGACTTAAAAATTATATATTCGTGATCTTGGAACTGCCACCTTTTAATCCATGTAACGAATGACACGAAAAACTAATTTTAAAAAAATTGGACATTTTTATCTTTAAACGCGTTTTCCGGCTAAACTATGCGTCCTAGCCCCATCAAACTTTACACTTTTTCTGTCCCTTAAAATTCGATTTGCGGCTAAACTACTTGCCCCAGCGACTTAAAAATTATATATTCGTGATCTTGGAACTGCCACCTTTTAATCCATGTAACGAATGACACGAAAAACTAATTTTAAAAAAATTGGACAATTTTATCTTTAAACGCGTTTTCCGGCTAAACTATGCGTCCTAGACCCATCAAACTTTACACTTTTTCTGTCTCTTAAAATTCGATTTGCGGCTAAACTACTTGCCCCAGCGACTTAAAAATTATATATTCGTGATCTTGGAACTGCCACCTTTTAATCCATGTAACGAATGACACGAAAAACTAATTTTAAAAAAATTGGACATTTTTATCTTTAAACGCGTTTTCCGGCTAAACTATGCGTCCTAGACCCATCAAACTTTACACTTTTTCTGTCCCTTAAAATTCGATTTGCGGCTAAACTACTTGGCCCAGCGACTTAAAAATTATATATTCGTGATCTTGGAACTGCCACCTTTTAATCCATGTAACGAATGACACGAAAAACTAATTTTAAAAAAATTGGACATTTTTATCTTTAAACGCGTTTTCCGGCTAAACTATGCGTCCTAGACCCATCAAACTTTACACTTTTTCTGTCCCTTAAAATTCGATTTGCGGCTAAACTACTTGCCCCAGCGACTTAAAAATTATATATTCGTGATCTTGGAACTGCCACCTTTTAATCCATGTAACGAATGACACGAAAAACTAATTTTAAAAAAATTGGACATTTTTATCTTTAAACGCGTTTTCCGGCTAAACTATGCGTCCTAGACCCATCAAACTTTACACTTTTTCTGTCCCTTAAAATTCGATTTGCGGCTAAACTACTTGCCCCAGCGACTTAAAAATTATATATTCGTGATCTTGGAACTGCCACCTTTTAATCCATGTAACAAATGACACGAAAAACTAATTTTAAAAAAATTGGACATTTTTGTCTTTAAACGCGTTTTCCGGCTAAACTATGCGTCCTAGACCCATCAAACTTTACACTTTTTCTGTCCCTTAAAATTCGATTTGCGGCTAAACTACTTGCCCCAGCGACTCAAAAATTATATATTCGTGATCTTGGAACTGCCACCTTTTAATCCATGTAACGAATGACACGAAAAACTAATTTTAAAAAAAATTGGACATTTTTATCTTTAAACGCGTTTTCCGGCTAAGCTATGCGTCCTAGACCCATCAAACTTTACACTTTTTCTGTCCCTTAAAATTCGATTTGCGGCTAAACTACTTGCCCCAGCGACTTAAAAATTATATATTCGTGATCTTGGAACTGCCACCTTTTAATCCATGTAACGAATGACACGAAAAACTAATTTTAAAAAAATTGGACATTTTTATCTTTAAACGCGTTTTCCGGCTAAGCTATGCGTCCTAGACCCATCAAACTTTACACTTTTTCTGTCCCTTAAAATTCGATTTGCGGCTAAACTACTTGCCCCAGCGACTTAAAAATTATATATTCGTGATCTTGGAACTGCCACCTTTTAATCCATGTAACGAATGACACGAAAAACTAATTTTAAAAAAATTGGACATTTTTATCTTTAAACGCGTTTTCCGGCTAAACTATGCGTCCTAGACCCATCAAACTTTACACTTTTTCTGTCCCTTAAAATTCGATTTGCGGCTAAGCTACTTGCCCCAGCGACTTAAAAATTATATATTCGTGATCTTGGAACTGCCACCTTTTAATCCATGTAACGAATGACACGAAAAACTAATTTTAAAAAAATTGGACATTTTTATCTTTAAACGCGTTTTCCGGCTAAACTATGCGTCCTAGACCCATCAAACTTTACACTTTTTCTGTCCCTTAAAATTCGATTTGCGGCTAAACTACTTGCCCCAGCGACTTAAAAATTATATATTCGTGATCTTGGAACTGCCACCTTTTAATCCATGTAACGAATGACACGAGAAACTAATTTTAAAAAAATTGGACATTTTTATCTTTAAACGCGTTTTCCGGCTAAACTATGCGTCCTAGACCCATCAAACTTTACACTTTTTCTGTCCCTTAAAATTCGATTTGCGGCTAAACTACTTGCCCCAGCGACTTAAAAATTATATATTCGTGATCTTGGAACTGCCACCTTTTAATCCATGTAACGAATGACACGAAAAACTAATTTTAAAAAAATTGGACATTTTTATCTTTAAACGCGTTTTCCGGCTAAACTATGCGTCCTAGACCCATCAAACTTTACACTTTTTCTGTCCCTTAAAATTCGATTTGCGGCTAAACTACTTGCCCCAGCGACTTAAAAATTATATATTCGTGATCTTGGAACTGCCACCTTTTAATCCATGTAACGAATTTTTTTTTTTTTTCATAACTTTGCACGCGCTCAAGGGGTTATGAATACCCTTTATATGTTTTTTCTTAACACAGCGCGGCATCTTGTGAAGAAGAGAAAGAAGGATAGGAAAGATGTGTGACGCGATGTTCTGAGACTAGAGCTGGTTGTTGTCTCAGATTTACCTCCAGGGATGGCGGCTGAACTAATGCGGAGAGAATTACCGTGTCTTATTTATGTATGTCCCTTATAATTCGCATTATTTTATTTATTTCGATGTCATACTTAATGGGTATGCTAGTTTAATCAATCACACGTTGTTAGTGTTATGCCTAAACAACATGTAATGAGCAAAGCAGCAACTTATTTTTTTATGACAATTTTGAGAATTGGTTTTTAATGGAATATAAGAAGACATAGACAACGGCAGGAATCGAACCTACAACCACGAGGTTGACAGGCGAGCACACAACTATCGCGCCACGGCCACCCCCATGTAACGAATGACACGAAAAACTAATTTTAAAAAAATTGGACATTTTTATCTTTAAACGCGTTTTCCGGCTAAACTATGCGTCCTAGACCCATCAAACTTTACACTTTTTCTGTCCCTTAAAATTCGATTTGCGGCTAAACTACTTGCCCCAGCGACTTAAAAATTATATATTCGTGATCTTAGAACTGCCACCTTTTAATCCATGTAACGAATGACACGAAAAACTAATTTTAAAAAAATTGGACATTTTTATCTTTAAACGCGTTTTCCGGCTAAACTTTGCGTCCTAGACCCATCAAACTTTACACTTTTTCTGTCCCTTAAAATTCGATTTGCGGCTAAACTACTTGCCCCAGCGACTTAAAAATTATATATTCGTGATCTTGGAACTGCCACCTTTTAATCCATGTAACGAATGACACGAAAAACTAATTTTAAAAAAATTGGACATTTTTATCTTTAAACGCGTTTTCCGGCTAAACTATGCGTCCTAGACCCATCAAACTTTACACTTTTTCTGTCCCTTAAAATTCGATTTGCGGCTAAACTACTTGCCCCAGCGACTTAAAAATTATATATTCGTGATCTTGGAACTGCCACCTTTTAATCCATGTAACGAATGACACGAAAAACTAATTTTAAAAAAATTGGACATTTTTGTCTTTAAACGCGTTTTCCGGCTAAACTATGCGTCCTAGACCCATCAAACTTTACACTTTTTCTGTCCCTTAAAATTCGATTTGCGGCTAAACTACTTGCCCCAGCGACTCAAAAATTATATATTCGTGATCTTGGAACTGCCACCTTTTAATCCATGTAACGAATGACACGAAAAACTAATTTTAAAAAAATTGGACATTTTTATCTTTAAACGCGTTTTCCGGCTAAGCTATGCGTCCTAGACCCATCAAACTTTACACTTTTTCTGTCCCTTAAAATTCGATTTGCGGCTAAACTACTTGCCCCAGCGACTTAAAAATTATATATTCGTGATCTTGGAACTGCCACCTTTTAATCCATGTAACGAATGACACGAAAAACTAATTTTAAAAAAATTGGACATTTTTATCTTTAAACGCGTTTTCCGGCTAAACAAGGCGTCCTAGACCCATCAAACTTTACACTTTTTCTGTCCCTTAAAATTCGATTTGCGGCTAAGCTACTTGCCCCAGCGACTTAAAAATTATATATTCGTGATCTTGGAACTGCCACCTTTTAATCCATGTAACGAATGACACGAAAAACTAATTTTAAAAAAATTGGACATTTTTATCTTTAAACGCGTTTTCCGGCTAAACTATGCGTCCTAGACCCATCAAACTTTACACTTTTTCTGTCCCTTAAAATTCGATTTGCGGCTAAACTACTTGCCCCAGCGACTTAAAAATTATATATTCGTGATCTTGGAACTGCCACCTTTTAATCCATGTAACGAATGACACGAAAAACTAATTTTAAAAAAATTGGACATTTTTATCTTTAAACGCGTTTTCCGGCTAAACTATGCGTCCTAGACCCATCAAACTTTACACTTTTTCTGTCCCTTAAAATTCGATTTGCGGCTAAACTACTTGCCCCAGCGACTTAAAAATTATATATTCGTGATCTTGGAACTGCCACCTTTTAATCCATCTAACGAATTTTTTTTTTTTTTATAACTTTGCACGCGCTCAAGGGGTTATGAATACCCTTTATATGTTTTTTCTTAACACAGCGCGGCATCTTGTGAAGAAGAGAAAGCTGGTTGTTGTCTCAGATTTACCTCCAGGGATGGCGGCTGAACTAATGCGGAGAGAATTACCGTGTCTTATTTATGTATGTCCCTTATAATTCGCATTATTTTATTTATTTCGATGTCATACTTAATGGGTATGCTAGTTTAATCAATCACACGTTGTTAGTGTTATGCCTAAACAACATGTAATGAGCAAAGCAGCAACTTATTTTTTTATGACAATTTTGAGAATTGGTTTTTAATGGAATATAAGAAGACATAGACAACGGCAGGAATCGAACCTACAACCACGAGGTTGACAGGCGAGCACACAACTATCGCGCCACGGCCACCCCCATGTAACGAATGACACGAAAAACTAATTTTAAAAAAATTGGACATTTTTATCTTTAAACGCGTTTTCCGGCTAAACTATGCGTCCTAGACCCATCAAACTTTACACTTTTTCTGTCCCTTAAAATTCGATTTGCGGCTAAACTACTTGCCCCAGCGACTTAAAAATTATATATTCGTGATCTTAGAACTGCCACCTTTTAATCCATGTAACGAATGACACGAAAAACTAATTTTAAAAAAATTGGACATTTTTATCTTTAAACGCGTTTTCCGGCTAAACTTTGCGTCCTAGACCCATCAAACTTTACACTTTTTCTGTCCCTTAAAATTCGATTTGCGGCTAAACTACTTGCCCCAGCGACTTAAAAATTATATATTCGTGATCTTGGAACTGCCACCTTTTAATCCATGTAACGAATGACACGAAAAACTAATTTTAAAAAAATTGGACATTTTTATCTTTAAACGCGTTTTCCGGCTAAACTATGCGTCCTAGACCCATCAAACTTTACACTTTTTCTGTCCCTTAAAATTCGATTTGCGGCTAAACTACTTGCCCCAGCGACTTAAAAATTATATATTCGTGATCTTGGAACTGCCACCTTTTAATCCATGTAACGAATGGCACGAAAAACTAATTTTAAAAAAAATTGGACATTTTTATCTTTAAACGCGTTTTCCGGCTAAACTATGCATCCTAGACCCATCAAACTTTACACTTTTTCTGTCCCTTAAAATTCGATTTGCGGCTAAACTACTTGCCCCAGCGACTTAAAAATTATATATTCGTGATCTTGGAACTGCCACCTTTTAATCCATGTAACGAATGACACGAAAAACTAATTTTAAAAAAATTGGACATTTTTATCTTTAAACGCGTTTTCCGGCTAAACTATGCGTCCTAGACCCATCAAACTTTACACTTTTTCTGTCCCTTAAAATTCGATTTGCGGCTAAACTACTTGCCCCAGCGACTTAAAAATTATATATTCGTGATCTTGGAATTGCCACCTTTTAATCCATGTAACGAATGACACGAAAAACTAATTTTAAAAAAATTGGACATTTTTATCTTTAAACGCGTTTTCCGGCTAAACTATGCGTCCTAGACCCATCAAACTTTACACTTTTTCTGTCCCTTAAAATTCGATTTGCGGCTAAACTACTTGCCCCAGCGACTTAAAAATTATATATTCGTGATCTTGGAACTGCCACCTTTTAATCCATGTAACGAATGACACGAAAAACTAATTTTAAAAAAATTGGACATTTTTATCTTTAAACGCGTTTTCCGGCTAAACTATGCGTCCTAGACCTATCAAACTTTACACTTTTTCAGTCCCTTAAAATTCGATTTGCGGCTAAACTACTTGCCCCAGCGACTTAAAAATTATATATTCGTGATCTTGGAACTGCCACCTTTTAATCCATGTAACGAATGACACGAAAAACTAATTTTAAAAAAATTGGACATTTTTATCTTTAAACGCGTTTTCCGGCTAAACTATGCGTCCTAGACCCATCAAACTTTACACTTTTTCTGTCCCTTAAAATTCGATTTGCGGCTAAACTACTTGCCCCAGCGACTTAAAAATTATATATTCGTGATCTTGGAACTACCACCTTTTAATCCATGTAACGAATGACACGAAAAACTAATTTTAAAAAAATTGGACATTTTTATCTTTAAACGCGTTTTCCGGCTAAACTATGCGTCCTAGACCCATCAAACTTTACACTTTTTCTGTCCCTTAAAATTCGATTTGCGGCTAAACTACTTGCCCCAGCGACTTAAAAATTATATATTCGTGATCTTGGAACTGCCACCTTTTAATCCATGTAGCGAATGACACGAAAAACTAATTTTAAAAAAATTTGACATTTTTATCTTTAAACGCGTTTTCCGGCTAAACTATGCGTCCTAGACCCATCAAACTTTACACTTTTTCTGTCCCTTAAAATTCGATTTGCGGCTAAACTACTTGCCCCAGCGACTCAAAAATTATATATTCGTGATCTTGGAACTGCCACATTTTAATCCATGTAACGAATGACACGAGAAACTAATTTTAAAAAAATTGGACATTTTTATCTTTAAACGCGTTTTCCGGCTAAGCTATGCGTCCTAGACCCATCAAACTTTACACTTTTTCTGTCCCTTAAAATTCGATTTGCGGCTAAACTACTTGTCCCAGCGACTTAAAAATTATATATTCGTGATCTTGGAACTGCCACCTTTTAATCCATGTAACGAATGACAGAAAAACTAATTTTAAAAAAATTGGACATTTTTATCTTTAAACGCGTTTTCCGGCTAAACTATGCGTCCTAGACCCATCAAACTTTACACTTTTTCTGTCCCTTAAAATTCGATTTGCGGCTAAACTACTTGCCCCAGCGACTTAAAAATTATATATTCGTGATCTTGGAAGTGCCACCTTTTAATCCATGTAACGAATTACACGAAAATCTAATTTTAAAAAATTTGAACATTTTTATCTTTAAACGCGTTTTCCGGCTAAACTATGCGTCCTAGACCCATCAAACTTTACACTTTATCTGTCCCTTAAAATTCGATTTCCGGCTAAACTACTTGCCCCAGCGACTTAAAAATTATATATTCGTGATCTTGGAACTGCCACCTTTTAATCCATGTAACGAATGACACGAAAAACTAATTTTAAAAAAATTGGACATTTTTATCTTTAAACGCGTTTTCCGGCTAAACTATGGGTCCTAGACCCATCAAACTTTACACTTTTTCTGTCCCTTAAAATTCGATTTGCGGCTAAACTACTTGCCCCAGCGACTTAAAAATTATATATTCGTGATCTTGGAACTGCCACCTTTTAATCCATGTAACGAATGACACGAAAAACTAATTTTAAAAAAATTGGACATTTTTATCTTTAAACGCGTTTTCCGGCTAAACTATGGGTCCTAGACCCATCAAACTTTACACTTTTTCAGTCCCTTAAAATTCGATTTGCGGCTAAACTACTTGCCCCAGCGACTTAAAAATTATATATTCGCGATCTTGGAACTGCCACCTTTTAATCCATGTAACGAATGACACGAAAAACTAATTTTAAAAAAATTGGACATTTTTATCTTTAAACGCGTTTTCCGGCTAAACTATGCGTCCTAGGCCCATCAAACTTTACACTTTTTCTGTCCCTTAAAATTCGATTTGCGGCTAAACTACTTGCCCCAGCGAATTAAAAATTATATATTCGTGATCTTGGAACTGCCACCTTTTAATCCATGTAACGAATGACACGAAAAACTAATTTTAAAAAAATTGAACATTTTTATCTTTAAACGCGTTTTCCGGCTAAACTATGCGTCCTAGACCCATCAAACTTTACACTTTTTCAGTCCCTTAAAATTCGATTTGCGGCTAAACTACTTGCCCCAGCGACTTAAAAATTATATATTCGCGATCTTGGAACTGCCACCTTTTAATCCATGTAACGAATGACACGAAAAACTAATTTTAAAAAAATTGGACATTTTTATCTTTAAACGCGTTTTCCGGCTAAACTATGCGTCCTAGGCCCATCAAACTTTACACTTTTTCTGTCCCTTAAAATTCGATTTGCGGCTAAACTACTTGCCCCAGCGAATTAAAAATTATATATTCGTGATCTTGGAACTGCCACCTTTTAATCCATGTAACGAATGACACGAAAAACTAATTTTAAAAAAATTGAACATTTTTATCTTTAAACGCGTTTTCCGGCTAAACTATGCGTCCTAGACCCATCAAACTTTACACTTTTTCAGTCCCTTAAAATTCGATTTGCGGCTAAACTACTTGCCCCAGCGACTTAAAAATTATATATTCGCGATCTTGGAACTGCCACCTTTTAATCCATGTAACGAATGACACGAAAAACTAATTTTAAAAAAATTGGACATTTTTATCTTTAAACGCGTTTTCCGGCTAAACTATGCGTCCTAGGCCCATCAAACTTTACACTTTTTCTGTCCCTTAAAATTCGATTTGCGGCTAAACTACTTGCCCCAGCGAATTAAAAATTATATATTCGTGATCTTGGAACTGCCACCTTTTAATCCATGTAACGAATGACACGAAAAACTAATTTTAAAAAAATTGGACATTTTTATCTTTAAACGCGTTTTCCGGCTAAACTATGCGTCGTAGACCCATCAAACTTTACACTTTTTCTGTCCCTTAAAATTCGATTTGCGGCTAAACTACTTGCCCCAGCGACTTAAAAATTATATATTCGTGATCTTGGAACTGCCACCTTTTAATCCATGTAACGAATGACACGAAAAACTAATTTTAAAAAAATTGGACATTTTTATCTTTAAACGCGTTTTCCGGCTAAACTATGCGTCCTAGACCCATCAAACTTTACACTTTTTCTGTCCCTTAAAATTCGATTTGCGGCTAAACTACTTGCCCCAGCGACTTAAAAATTATATATTCGTGATCTTGGAACTGCCACCTTTTAATCCATGTAACGAATGACACGAAAAACTAATTTTAAAAAAATTGGACATTTTTATCTTTAAACGCGTTTTCCGGCTAAACTATGCGTCCTAGACCCATCAAACTTTACATTTTTTCTGTCCCTTAAAATTCTATTTGCGGCTAAACTACTTGCCCCAGCGACTTAAAAATTATATATTCGTGATCTTGGAACTGCCACCTTTTAATCCATGTAACGAATGACACGAAAAACTAATTTTAAAAAAATTGGACATTTTTATCTTTAAACGCGTTTTCCAGCTAAACTATGCGTCCTAGACCCATCAAACTTTACACTTTTTCTGTCCCTTAAAATTCGATTTGCGGCTAAGCTACTTGCCCCAGCGACTTAAAAATTATATATTCGTGATCTTGGAACTGCCACCTTTTAATCCATGTAACGAATGACACGAAAAACTAATTTTAAAAAAATTGGACATTTTTATCTTTAAACGCGTTTTCCGGCTAAACTATGCGTCCTAGACCCATCAAACTTTACACTTTTTCTGTCCCTTAAAATTCGATTTGCGGCTAAACTACTTGCCCCAGCGACTTAAAAATTATATATTCGTGATCTTGGAACTGCCACCTTTTAATCCATGTAACGAATGACACGAGAAACTAATTTTAAAAAAATTGGACATTTTTATCTTTAAACGCGTTTTCCGGCTAAACTATGCGTCCTAGACCCATCAAACTTTACACTTTTTCTGTCCCTTAAAATTCGATTTGCGGCTAAACTACTTGCCCCAGCGACTTAAAAATTATATATTCGTGATCTTAGAACTGCCACCTTTTAATCCATGTAACGAATGACACGAAAAACTAATTTTAAAAAAAATTGGACATTTTTATCTTTAAACGCGTTTTCCGGCTAAACTTTGCGTCCTAGACCCATCAAACTTTACACTTTTTCTGTCCCTTAAAATTCGATTTGCGGCTAAACTACTTGCCCCAGCGACTTAAAAATTATATATTCGTGATCTTGGAACTGCCACCTTTTAATCCATGTAACGAATGACACGAAAAACTAATTTTAAAAAAATTGGACATTTTTATCTTTAAACGCGTTTTCCGGCTAAACTATGCGTCCTAGACCCATCAAACTTTACACTTTTTCTGTCCCTTAAAATTCGATTTGCGGCTAAACTACTTGCCCCAGCGACTTAAAAATTATATATTCGTGATCTTGGAACTGCCACCTTTTAACCCATGTAACGAATGACACGAAAAACTAATTTTAAAAAAATTGGACATTTTTGTCTTTAAACGCGTTTTCCGGCTAAACTATGCGTCCTAGACCCATCAAACTTTACACTTTTTCTGTCCCTTAAAATTCGATTTGCGGCTAAACTACTTGCCCCAGCGACTCAAAAATTATATATTCGTGATCTTGGAACTGCCACCTTTTAATCCATGTAACGAATGACACCAAAAACTAATTTTAAAAAAAATTGGACATTTTTATCTTTAAACGCGTTTTCCGGCTAAGCTATGCGTCCTAGACCCATCAAACTTTACACTTTTTCTGTCCCTTAAAATTCGATTTGCGGCTAAACTACTTGCCCCAGCGACTTAAAAATTATATATTCGTGATCTTGGAACTGCCACCTTTTAATCCATGTAACGAATGACACGAAAAACTAATTTTAAAAAAAATTGGACATTTTTATCTTTAAACGCGTTTTCCGGCTAAGCTATGCGTCCTAGACCCATCAAACTTTACACTTTTTCTGCCCCTTAAAATTCGATTTGCGGCTAAACTACTTGCCCCAGCGACTTAAAAATTATATATTCGTGATCTTGGAACTGCCACCTTTTAATCCATGTAACGAATGACACGAAAAACTAATTTAAAAAAAATTGGACATTTTTATCTTTAAACGCGTTTTCCGGCTAAACTATGCGTCCTAGACCCATCAAACTTTACACTTTTTCTGTCCCTTAAAATTCGATTTGCGGCTAAGCTACTTGCCCCAGCGACTTAAAAATTATATATTCGTGATCTTGGAACTGCCACCTTTTAATCCATGTAACGAATGACACGAAAAACTAATTTTAAAAAAATTGGACATTTTTATCTTTAAACGCGTTTTCCGGCTAAACTATGCGTCCTAGACCCATCAAACTTTACACTTTTTCTGTCCCTTAAAATTCGATTTGCGGCTAAACTACTTGCCCCAGCGACTTAAAAATTATATATTCGTGATCTTGGAACTGCCACCTTTTAATCCATGTAACGAATGACACGAGAAACTAATTTTAAAAAAATTGGACATTTTTATCTTTAAACGCGTTTTCCGGCTAAACTATGCGTCCTAGACCCATCAAACTTTACACTTTTTCTGTCCCTTAAAATTCGATTTGCGGCTAAACTACTTGCCCCAGCGACTTAAAAATTATATATTCGTGATCTTGGAACTGCCACCTTTTAATCCATGTAACGAATGACACGAAAAACTAATTTTAAAAAAATTGGACATTTTTATCTTTAAACGCGTTTTCCGGCTAAACTATGCGTCCTAGACCCATCAAACTTTACACTTTTTCTGTCCCTTAAAATTCGATTTGCGGCTAAACTACTTGCCCCAGCGACTTAAAAATTATATATTCGTGATCTTGGAACTGCCACCTTTTAATCCATGTAACGAATGACACGAGAAACTAATTTTAAAAAAATTGGACATTTTTATCTTTAAACGCGTTTTCCGGCTAAACTATGCGTCCTAGACCCATCAAACTTTACACTTTTTCTGTCCCTTAAAATTCGATTTGCGGCTAAACTACTTGCCCCAGCGACTTAAAAATTATATATTCGTGATCTTGGAACTGCCACCTTTTAATCCATGTAACGAATGACACGAAAAACTAATTTTAAAAAAATTGGACATTTTTATCTTTAAACGCGTTTTCCGGCTAAACTATGCGTCCTAGACCCATCAAACTTTACACTTTTTCTGTCCCTTAAAATTCGATTTGCGGCTAAACTACTTGCCCCAGCGACTTAAAAATTATATATTCGTGATCTTGGAACTGCCACCTTTTAATCCATGTAACGAATTTTTTTTTTTTTTTATAACTTTGCACGCGCTCAAGGGGTTATGAATACCCTTTATATGTTTTTTCTTAACACAGCGCGGAATCTTGTGAAGAAGAGAAAGCTGGTTGTTGTCTCAGACTTACCTCCAGGGATGGCGGCTGAACTAATGCGGAGAGAATTACCGTGTCTTATTTATGTATGTCCCTTATAATTCGCATTATTTTATTTATTTCGATGTCATACTTAATGGGTATGCTAGTTTAATCAATCACACGTTGTTAGTGTTATGCCTAAACAACATGTAATGAGCAAAGCAGCAACTTATTTTTTGATTCTGCATCGCACGTCTGTCTTCTTACGGAAAGGTTTGCCAACTTAATTGGCATGCGCAGGAAAAGTACAACAACTTCTGTTTACGGCATAGGTTCAACTCCGTTATACTGTCGACATCAAGTCAGCCTTGTCATAAAATCACGGCTCAACGGTCAATAAAATAGCGGAATTTCTTCCCGATGTTCCAATAAATACATCAAACTGGCCAATTCCCTCTAATATAAACTTGGCAGATCCACTTTTTGCAGTACCAGGTTCTATTGATCTGTTAATTGGAGCAGAACACTTTTTCGAGCTTCTATCGGTTGGCCAAATTAAACTGGGCCATCAACTCCCTACATTGCAAAATACAATTTTCGGATGGATTTTATCTGGAAGTTATGAACAGAAAAATGAAAGATCAAAATTAATATGCAATACTTTGTTTTGTGAATCAAAAGAAAACACAAATTTAGATCGAACTTTAAAATTATTTTGGGAAGTTGAGAACCATGAGGCTAAGAATCACGCGCTTACAAAAACAGAACAAATTTGCGAAGATCACTTTCATAAACATGTTCGTCGTTTAGAAAATTGTTCCATTGAAGTAAGACTTCCATTTAAATCTGACCCAAAGTGCTTGGGTAGATCTTATGAACTGGCTCTCCGCAGATTTCTTTGTTTAGAAAGAAAATTACATAAAACTCCTGAGATTGCAGAGCAATACATATCTTTTATGAGAGATTATATAAAACTCTCTCACATGGAGTTAACATCAAAACCTGATGTCAATATCCCGCATTTCTTTATTCCCCATCACTGCATCACAAAACCAGAAAGCTCTTCCACTAAGTTAAGAGTCGTGTTTGATGCTAGCGCAAAGAGTACAAACGGATTAAGCCTAAACGAAATTTTGCATGTGGGACCGGTAGTGCAGTTAGACCTTTTTTCATTGCTAATTAAATTCAGGTCCCACACATATGTTTTCTCTGCTGACGTCACCAAAATGTACTGACAATTTCGGCTCAATGAGAGTGATCGACAGTTTCACCTTATCTTGTGGAGAGAGATGTAATTAAAATCTATCGGCTCTGTACAGTGACATACGGCACCACACCAGCATCTTATTTGGCCACCAAATCACTTCATTATCTTGCAGATATGGAAATGGTTAAATTTCCGTTAGGGGCAAATATGTTAAGAAATGATTTTTAGGTCGATGATATATTAACGGGAGCCGAAACCTTGGAAAAACTTGAGGATCAAAAATTAGAGCTGAGGTCAATCCTAGCCACAGCTGGTTTAGAATTGAGGAAGTGGTGTTCAAATTCTCCACAGATTCTGCACGATGTTTCTATTGAAGATAGAGAACCTCTTCATCAAATTAAAGAACATGATATAGTGAAAACTCTCGGTCTCTTATGGGATCCCAAAATTGATGCGTTTCTTTACACAGTCAATAATCAAGGTAACAACAAAGTTACAAAAAGAACAGTGCTGTCAGACATAGCTACATTATAAGATCCTTTGGGTTTAATTAATCCTGTAATTGTATCGGCCAAAATATTCATGCAATCTTTATGGAAAAACAATTTTAACTGGGACGAAGCTCTTCCTCAGTCATACCATCAATTTTGGATCACATTTCGAAGTCAATTAGCTGATATAGATAAATTAAAAATTGAAATGCACGTTCTGGTAGGTGACATTCGTAAAGCACAATCGCATGCATTCGCTGATAGTTCTGAGCGTGCTTATGGATCCTGTGTTTATGTGCGTTCATTTCAAGGGGATGGAACAGTGAATGTTCGATTTTTATGTGCCAAGTCAAAGGTGGCTCCGGTGAAACACATAAGCTTGCCACGACTTGAGCTATGTGCTGCACATTTGATGGTTCATCTCGTTAAGCGCGTCAGAGCAATATTTAAGGATGGATTTGCGAGTATACATTATTGGACGGATTCAAACATTGTCATATCATGGTTATCATCTGAGTCTCATCACTGGCAGACATTTGTGGCAAATCGGGTTTCAGCTATCCAGGGGCATTCATCGGTTGAACAATGGAAACACGTTGGTACACACGACAATCCTGCGGATATCCTGTCCAGAGGAGCGAGTCCACATGAGTTGAGTAGTTCCCCACTGTGGTTTTATGGCCCCAATTTTCTGTCTTTGTCTCAAATGTGCTGGCCAAATGTGAAACCTGTCCTCATCACCAATGAAGATTTACTCGAAAAAAAAACAAATTAAGCACACATTTTCTATTCACCAAAACAATGATTTCATTAGCACTTTTAAACATAATAACAATTACCTAAGTATTGTCAGAACTACGGCTTGGTTATTTAGATTCTGCTTCAATGCATCTGCGAAGGCAAAAGGGAGAAAAAAATAATCTGGAAAACTGACAACATTGGAAGTGGATAAAGCTCTCAACGGGATTTTAAAGCTTGTGCAATCCAGTCAATACGCAAATGAAATACATGTATTGAAGAACGAAAAACCCATCGCTGCTAGATCGCATATCAAATCTCTTAGTCCATTTGTTGATAAAGAGGGATTACTTCGCGTAGGTGGAAGACTTAATAACGCAGAGCTAAAATACGAAACTAAGCAAGGAATTTTACTTCCCAATAATTACCCCTTTATCAATGTATTTATTAAGTATCTGCATGAAAAATATCAACATATTGGAGCTCAAGGTTTAATTGCAATTATTCGAGAAAAATATTGGCCAGTGCATGCTAATACATTAGTAAGAAAAATCATAAGTAAATGTGTGTTGTGTGCAAGAACAAATCCTCGCTTTGCAAATCCCGAAATGGGCAATCTTCCAGCTTGTCGAGTGACACCTTCTTGTCCTTTAAAAACCGTGGGTACAGTTTTTTGTGGGCCGTTCATGGTTCATTCTCGACGTCGTGGAACTGCAACTGTTAAGGCTTATGTAGCTGTTTTTATTTGCCTAAGCACAAAGGCCATCCATATGGAGCTCGTAGGAGATCTGACCACGTCCGCATATCTTGGTGCTCTAAGACGTTTCATAGGTCGCAGAGGTATTTCTCGGGAGATTTACAGCGATAATGCCACTAACTATGTTGGAGCACGCAATGAGCTTAGGGAATTATACAATTTATTCAACAATCAGCAATCGAAATCCGATATTGCAAAGGCTTGTTTAGACGATGGTATTAAATGGCACAATATACCACCAAGATCTCCTCACTTTGGCGGTATATGGGAAGCCGCAGTTAAATCCGCTAAGCATCACATGAAGAGAATATTGCACTTAGCTTCTCTTACTTTCGAGGAGCTCAATACTGTGATTGTTCAAATAGAAGGCATCCTAAATTCCCGTCCTCTTTCCCCTCTCTACAAAGATCCTAATGACCTACAACCACTCACTCCAGGTCATTTTTTGACTGGCACTTCACTTGTAGCGCTTCCTGAACCCGATTTAACGGATAAAAACATTTCATATTTAAATCGCTGGCAGAGAGTGCAGTGGCTGATGCAGCAATTTTGGCGTCGTTGGCAAACAGAGTACCTGCACACTTTACAAGAGCGTAAAAAATGGAAAAAAAATATTCGTTCATTAAAGGTTAATGATATCGTCGTTATCAAAGAAGATAACCTTCCCCCTTTGAAATGGAAACTTGGAAGGGTATTTGAAGTTCATCTCGGAGCAGATAACATATGTCGAGTGGTGACTTTGAAGACGGCCAATGGAATCACCAAACGAGCATCCACACAAGTTTGCAGATTACCAATTTTTGAAGAGCCTTAAGCTCTCCAAGAGGGGGAGTATGTTTCCTCGATTTTACAAATAACATTTTGTATTTTTAAATTTTAATCATTATTTCATTTATTTAATTTTGAATTGTATTTTTTTTTCACCATTTTAAATTAACTGATATTATACCAGTAACTCAAATAATGGTGTCATTCAGTACAATCCACACAAATAATAATACAATTTCTTATCGGATTTTTTCTTCTTTGTGTAAATGTCAAAAACCACGCTTAACTTTGCATATTGCTTTTATAGGTTAGCTTTCAACTTTTATATCATTCTTTGTACGCCATAGAGTAAGGACATACTTTTTTTCAATAAAGTCTCACAGCAGAAATCTTTGAAAATTAAATATACAGTCGACTTTTACTTAATATATTCAAAGAAATCATTAATATTCAAAAAAGCTTGAATATTCAAAAATACACGTGGCAAGTGCACCTTACTGTAATTGCAAGTGTGTACAGGCACATACTCCTCCAACTCCATAAGATCGTTCGGAAGTTGTATTACGGCGGCGATTTCGCAGTGGTCACTGTCGTACTCGATCGTTCGTAAACAATTTCTTGGCAGTTGACCCACAGTGTCAGTAATTGTTAGTCTTGGTCTTTCAGCAATAGATCCTGATAGGCACCGCTTCTTGGAAACGATGGCCTGTCTGTGGCTAGAAGTTCGATGCAATACTCAAGGTTGTAACATCCCATCAAATTAAATAGATGGTTACCTCGAGTATTTTGTATTTGATTTCCCCAATGTATGTGCTTAGCGTTCAAATCACCAACTAATAAGTAAAAGTTGTCTTCCGAGCTCAGTCTCTGTTATAAACTGAGTAGGCTTAGGTGTTTGCAGTGCATAGGCAGCGATCACATAAAGTCGTTTCCAGTGTTGGAGATGAATGCATATGATGCATGTCTCTAACGTCCGAAATTTTTGCACATCACTATTATATATTACCTTATGACTAATGCCTTTACGTATAAAGATTGCGACGGCTCCTCGTTGGGTGGATTTTAGTCGATCTCTTCTAACGATATTGTAATTGTTGTTAGTCAATTTATGTTTCTGGTTAAGCTTAGTTTCGCTAGCTAAAAACACATCTTAACCAATTGGAACAAATTCGCTCTACGTTCGGTCCTAATCAGTGAATTTACATTCACAGCTAGAATCTTAAGGGACCTCTCCGGCAGCCTCTAAGTTGCGTTAAGCTCGGCAAAACTGAGTAGAGATGATCCAACCTAGTCAACTGCTCCCTGATCTGGTTTGTGGGCCAGTCAACTGACCCTGTATGGCCAGCAGAATGCCAATAATATCCGCCTGTGCCACCGGCGCCTTAGGTACGGTGGCCTGTTGAGCTACCTGCGGTATAGAATGTACCGTGCTCCCCCTTCCTGAGGCCATTTGTGCGTAAGAAATTTGGGGGTTGACGGGCGTTGACGGGCGTTGTTGTAGGAGGACGCACTGTTGGACTATTTTCTACCACTGTTTGCTTTGTTGCCTTATTGTTTTTCATTCGCTGAAACGTCGGGCATCTCCGATAATTAGCGGGGTGTCCGTCGCCTCGGCAGAGTGCACATTTTAGCTGGGTCCTATCTTCGACCCTTTCCTTCCCTAACTTAGATTCATCTGCATTGTGGTACTCTCCACACTTAACGCAGCGTGTTTGCATTTCGCAGTTTGCCGCGGCATGGCCGAATCTTTGGCAGCGCATGCATTAAAGTATGTCGCCGCGCCTTTTTAGTTTATCCCAAGTTACAACCTGGTATTTGAGGACGGAGATACTCCTCAAGCTATCCAGTTCAACGATATAGTTGACGCATTACCTAATGGTATCAAAATCGCAAGTCTTGTTATCAAATGCCTTTTATATGCTGATGACGTAGTTTTATTTGCGGAATCCCCAGAAAGTCTACAGCTTATGATAAATAGGCTGAATAATTATTGCAACTTGTGGAAGCTTGTAATAAATATATCAAAGTCAAAGGTTATGATTTTTAGGACAGGACGAGGACGTCACAGCAGAAATGAAAGGTGGTTTCTGAATGGGGAAAATATTGAAGTAGTGAATGAATTCACTTACTTAGGAATGATGTTTACACCACAGCTCAATCTGAAAAAAAAACTTTCAAAGCAAACTGAAAAAATCTCTATCCGCTATAAACTCAACCTGGGGAAACTTGATAAGTAACAAAAATGTTGCCCATAATGTTAAATTTAGAGTATTTGATGCTGCTTTGAGATCTATAATGACTTATGAATCTCAGGTTTGGGGCTATCAACATTATGATGAAGTTGAAAAACTGCAACGCTTCTTTTTAAAAAAATATTTCGATTATCGAAATCTACCCTAATTACATGCTCCTGCTGGAAACAGGTCTACCGCCTATTTTTATTTTTACCCTGAAAATACACTTTTTGTATGTCACTAAGGTACTCTCCTATGATGACACTCGGTTGCCAAAATATTAGCGATACACAGTATTCAAAAAAACATTAGCTGGTTTAAGAGATGGGAAAACATAACCATATTGAGCGGGGTTTCAGTTCATTCTTGGGAGATGCAGGGATAAATTCAAATACATTCTTGAAAAACTCGATATGAAAATAAAATCCGATCTAATTTAAGAAGCCAGGGGCTCATCGCATAGATCTTTATATCCAAAGCTAGAACATAATCTGAGCAATATCAATTATTTCACAGACAAAATAAGCTTATATGAGATATCGGTAATTTTTCGCATAAGGGGACTCCTTAACTTAAATTATAGGCCATATTTTAGGGATGGAGAAACATTTTGCTCGCTTTGCAATCTACAAGAACAAGAAAACTCGTATCACTTTCTAGCAGTATGCCCTATTTCAAAAGAAATAAGATTTGTTTATTTTGAAAAGACAACACTAAGCGAATCAGATTCCATAAACATTTTAAACGGAAATAATTGGAAACTTCTTGCCCAATGAAGCTTTTAACTATAGAAAATATTTTATAAATTACTAAAAGAATTAAACCCAATAATTTTAAAATCCATAATGTGAAGAGACAACCCATTTTTTAATGCAATTTAATTGATTTAGTAAAAAAAAATAAATAAATAAAATTTGAGAAAAAAAATAAAGTACATACCTACAAAACTAAATTTATTGCAGGTATTTAGGTATAACATGTATAAATTCATTTAAGCGTTAATTTAAATTTGTAATACATTATTTTTATTAATAGTTAAATATATTTTGTAATTTGTCAAAAAAAAAGTTGGCATCTGGCAGACAGTTTCAAAAACCAAGACCATAATTTATTTATAACATCAAACAATTGTTAATACTTAATTTGGAAAAAAAACTATTATTATTATTATTATTATTACTATCCAGTTTGCTGCTGGGTGAAAGTTGTTCGCTTCTCCCGCCAAGCTCTAACTGTAGGGAACGACTTGATCCCTATAAAATCGAGACCGTCGATCGCTTTTTGGCGGAGGTCATTCAAGAGCACCTGTGGTTCCGTGCCTTTAGGGGTGAAAATAAAGAATTCGGTAGTGGATTCTTTAAGCAATGCTTTTATTTTCTTGTGCTGCTCCACTGTGAAGCAGTGGATAGCATATGTATCTTTAGTTAAACGCTTAATAGTAAAATTTTGACCTATGGCCGACTTACACAGAATTATTGTATCCTTAAGGTCCATTTTGTACGTATATATGGGTGGCACTTTTCTTTTTTATTAATTTGCGGCTGTGGCTGCTGCTGCTGATTCTACTGTTGATTCTGCTTCTGTTGTTTCTGCTGCGATTTTGGCGGCTGCTGTTGTTTTGGCTGCTGCAGTTGCTGTTTTTTTGCCGTTGTTCTTTTGGCTTCTGCTGTAGCTGTTGTTTATGTAACTGTTCATTTTGATCCTGTTCTTGTTGTTGCTGTTGCGCTGCACACTGCGATCTTTTTTTCTTCGAGCTCTTTCTTTTCCCTTGCTTTGCGCGCCTCTTGTTTGACCTTAACGTCGAGTATTAGAGACTCCATTTGGTTTTTAAGGCTTTGGATTTCAGCCTCTATTGCTCCAATTTGGTCTAAAATTTTTTGCTCCTCATTATTATCCTCCTCAGATGACGCCTCTGATGAGGAGATGTTTATAAGGGCATTACTATCGCACGTGGTAAAGTGGCCTTCTCCACCCTCTGACATATAATCAATGCAGATGACATATAATTATTGTCCGACGGCAACGTGTTCAGTTGTTCTTGGATGATTGCTGCCGCTGACGTCATATCTTTCGCCGATGTCTTCTTCACACCAGCAGGCTGCTCATCTGGAGTGGGTTTATTGCGCCGCTTCACCAGATTCGGCACACACTTTACCCCCTTTCTTATTTTCAATCCCATATCAGCTGACGTTGCCGTTGTTGCAATTGCTTCTGCAGATGTTGTTGGCTTAACTATAACGTCTTTCGATGTTCCCTTAGCTGACGAAGACATCGCAGGTCTTATTGGCCCTAGCACATCTTTCGATGCCCCAGTACTTAGGCTCCTCCTCCTTTGGTCGTTTTCCCAAACAATTAAATTTTCCACTTCTCGATTATGGGCAAAGCTTCAAGTTTTTTTATACCCGGCTGGGACTCGAACTCGTGACCCTCCCCACTACGGTCGGCCACTCTACTACTGTGCTGTCGCACTACTTGAAAACACTTTGTTTAAATGTTTCCTTCAACTCACACACGATATTTACTTGGAATTGCTGCGATAGCCGAAGACGAGTAAACACTTCCACAGTTCGAGATCGAGTGAAGAAAGAACTATCTAAATACATATAGGTACGAGTATTTTAGTTTCAAAAACAATTTTTTTTTTGAAAATATCCCAACAATTACCTATTTTGCAAACATTTTGGTATGCAGTATTATTTCGAATTCAAAGGACCTCCGTCATTATATTTTGATCAAAATCCATTGAGCCGTTGATAAGAAAGTCGAAATTTAAAAGAAATGGTGGTAGATATGGCAGGTACCGTTAACATCAAAATGTGTTAATTAATTTAATTCAAGTAAATAACTTTTATATTAATCGAAATTGTAAATCGTATATTAGACTTAATTTTTGCAAGAAGACACGCCGTCAAGTAATAATGTAGACTATTAAGATGTACATGTATTGCAAAATTGTATCTCTTTCTTATTGCAGTAAATACAGATGGTAATTTTATATGACAGTGGTGCCTAAGCAGCATAATTGTGCTTGCTCTACAATATGTTTCTTGAGAGAACCTTTGCTTTTCAGGAATGCTTATGTATAGGAATATTGGGCTTCTAGCCCATACATTTATCTGCGGACAATTGCTTTAAAATATTTATCTGCTCCTCCCACTAATGTTCCTAGTGAATCCCAACTTATGAGCTGTTTGTTGTTTTTTTAATACAATATTAACATTGATATTAGTTTAATTTGTTTTTATTTTTGGAAAGTTAATTTATCCCGTTAGATTTTTTATTGGATGCATAAATTCCAGAAAATCTTCCAAGAAATAACATTTTTTTTTCACTTTTAGTCAATCTTAAACGGAAGTTCTTTTAAGTCGTTAAAGGTTCGGCTAGAAATCGACCTTCGGTCGGACACCAATCGCTACCTTGCGGTATCGGAAATATGTATGTGTTCACTACTTTCTGTGTACACCAGTGACCAGGCGTGAATAATTTCAAAAGGTAAGTCGAAGAAAAATTAGTCAGCAAAACATTAAATTTCGGAAATTTACTTCAAATTATTTTGTTCAATGTATAACTTAGTATGAAAACATCAGTTTGGGTAATTCAAACCAAATTTGCTATACCTTAAGTTATTTAAGTTAAATGCAATAATGAGCTTAACGCATAAGCCGTTCGAAAGAAAACTTTTTGGCGGATGCAAATCTGATATCTTAGACTACCTTCTCTCATAGTCGGTTTGTTTTGCCTCTTATAGTCGGTTTATTTTGCCTTCATAATGTCTAAAACTTGCGCTAAATGCGATCAAAGCATTAAACGTTCCAAAGAAATAAAATACGTTAAATGTCATTACATTTGCGGTCGTTTTTTTTTCACAAAAACTGTGTAGAAATTAGTGACAGTGAATTTGATATAATTTCTAACAAAAGATTATTCTGGAAATGTAATTCATGTGTCAGTACTAATCTCTCGCATTTTATAAACAGTTTTAATGAACCTGCTTAAAGTGTTGAAAATCTCACAAGAGTTCTCTTCATTCAAAGCAGCTCATCTCCAAAATTCGCCTCGGCGAAATCAGTATCAGACTCTCTAGAAATCCTAAATGACAATAATATTTTAATTGATGCTAACGAACAACAGCCTTCTGTAAACAATATCGAAATTGATCTGCAAAATAGTGCACCTTCATTCTCTAACCCTATAGAACACCCAACCTTTAACAATGAGATCCCTTCGTTATCTACAAAATTGAATGATAAAAAACCAACAACAGCTTATGAAGTGGATAAACATCAAAACAATAATAACAACAAAAAATCAAAAAGAGAAATGAGAATAATCGCAACGGACTCTTCCAATGCTCTTAACGCCATACCCAATATTAAATGGCTTTGCCTTTCCCGTTTTTCAAACGAAACCACCTCTGAAGACATTATAAAATATTTATCTAATAAAACAAACCTTCCATTTAATTTATTTAAATGTTTTATGCTTGTTAAAAAAAAGCAATCATTTCCGACCTACGTTTCGTTACATTCAAATTAAGTGTGCCGCAAGACAAATTATCCAATGTTATGGATCCTTCAATTTGGCCCCGTCATGTTAATGTTAAATATTTGCTTGCCATGGACAAAAAAGAGAAACCGCCGGCAATACTTATTGGGATTCTAGCCGAAAAAGAGAATTCATTGACCAGATCACCTGTATTGCCACCTACGCTACCAACGATTCAATCTTAAATTCTTCAATCCAGCCATCGACTCTTCAACCTTCACCAACATTGATATCATCATCGTTATTCGCCTCAAAAAGTTATTCTCTCTTGAAAAGCTCATCTACACACACGCAAACCTCGTCAAATGATCCGTCATCATCTCAAACAACGTCATCATCTTCATCGTTATCATCACAAACGCATTCCGCTTCACCACACTCTCTCTTTGCTTGTGCATCGCACCTAAAAAGTACTTCTCATCCGCCCACTCAAAATGATTTGAACAGTTTCCTTGGTTATTATCAGAATATTGGGGGTATGCGCACAAAAATGCAACAACTTCTAATTTCGTCGTCTTCAGAACAATTTGATTTTTTTGCTCTTACGGAGAAATGGTTAACCGAAAATCACCACAATGCTGAGATGTTTAATTTGCAACAAAACTCTGTATTTCGCAAGGACAGATCTTCTATTGATACTTGATTAGACAGATGTGCAGGGGTGCTGCTCGCAGTACGTTCTATACATGCATGTACATAAATGGTGTTACCGTCGTCTCATTGCTCATCATTTGACAATGATCAAATTATAATTAAGGTATCATTTAAATTTATTAGACATTTTTCTTATAGTAAGCTACATTCCTTCTAAAAGCTCGTTAGATTTACATAAGGATCATATAATGAATATTAGTAGTTATATATCAAAATTAAGTATGAATCAGCGTGTGATTATAGTAGGAGATTTTAATCTTCCAAGTATTAATTGGGTATTTGATGCAGATGAGTCATATCTTATACCATTTAATGTTTAAAATAATGTGATTCTTTAGTCATTGATTCATTAACGTCACATAATTTGGTTCAAAGGAACAATTGTAAACATAATTTAGGTCGTATATTTGATTTATTATTTGTTGATATGGAATTAGATATATCTATATATAATTCTCTTTATCCTATTTCTTCGAATTCTATTCATCATTTAAGATTCTTAACTTTATTAAATCTAATTACTTACCATTATTTAAATAGAATTTTTTAAAAGCTGACTACATTAGCATAGCGAGTTATATAGAAAATCTACCAATGCCTTCGACCTTAATTTGCGCTGATGATTTGTCCAGCTATTATAACTCGTTTCTTAGTCCTCTAAAGGAAACGATTGATTTGTATGTGCCTAAATCTGAAGTTAAAAATGCATCCAAGCCACCTTGGTTCAACAAAAGGCTTATTAATTTAAATACCAAAAAAAACAAGGCTTACAAAATGTTGCGAAAAACCAATTCTGATGCCAATTTGAATGTGAAATATCTTGACCTCGAAAAGAGATTCAATATTTTAAACAAATTCCTTTACAAAAGTTATATATATTCCAAGGAATCTAAACTAAAGAAAAATAGCAAATGTTTTTGGACTTTCATAAAAAATAAAATTATCTCAAATGGAATTCCCAAAAGTATGCAATATTTGGAAAATTCCTTAGTACTCCCAACTTCCAGAACTTTTCTCTATTGAGTGTTTCAATATTAGATGTAAGTAGAAAAGGCCTTATATGGCCTAAAGGAAGAAGCAAATGCTGGTACAGATGGGATCCCTCCTATACTATTGTAGTATTTTCACTCAGGTTCGAAAGTAAAACCTATTTTCTTTTTAACGACTTCAAATTATTTTGTTCACTATTAATTAAACACCACTTTTCTTTCTAACACACAAAACACTTTATTATTTCACTTATAATAAAAGAATACTAATTACAAACTTATATCTTTTCTTACAACCAACTTTACACTTGCGCTTTCAAAAATAAACTGTCCTGGGGGTCAATTCCCGATCTGTGAAATTATGAAGTGATAAAAAAAATATCATTTCAGTTTTCACAGAGGTTTATCATTTTCCAACTTCACGCACACGCCTAATGCGATTCTAGAACTCATTGTGATAAAATTTGTACTAAAAAGTACTAAATGATAAATTCTCTCATTTCTGATTAGATTTTTTGTTGGGAAAGGTATATATTTCATTTCAGTTTCTAAATTTGCTTAAGAATAATGTCCGGAATAATAATTCGTTTAATAAATTAAAAAAAGACGTCGTACTGAACAATTGTGGGTTTTATATTATATTCAATAGTAGTGTTTTGAGTAAGATTTATTATTTTTTCATGTGAGGATATTGAGGCTTTCCCTTCGAGATGCGCAGAATCTATTCGAAGTTACAACTAGGAGCACTTAATTGAACTTTATAGATTCCCAAAACATTTATGCATAGATTTAATACGCGAATTGAGAGCATTCTTGAAAAACACTCAACTTATAAGTGCCATTTAAATATGGTTAAGTTCTCTGCATTTTTTTGCAATGGGTAGTTTCCAACGATCTGTCGCGGGAATGAGCACCATCGTCGCGTCGGCTGTTGTGAATCTGTTGATTTAACAATTTCGTTATTTATCGTTATTTACTCGAATACACACAAATATAACTTATAACCAAAATATATTTGTGTATAAATATAATGCTTGCTTACTTGTCATGTGCCAAATCCTGTTTTTCTTCTTAATATTCGATTAGAAACATTTTCTTCACAAAACAATTGACTGTGATAAAAAAATTATCATATGAAAAATGTTTGGCATTTAACTTCACTTTTTCACGAATCGAGAATCGAATTAGACGTGAAAGCGTGATAAAATTTATCACTTCACATCTTCACAGATCGGGAATTGACCCTCTGTTTCGCAGTTAGTGAAGCGGTATTTATACTTATTTAAGCTTTCTAGATATACCTTGAAAGTTCTCGGCGACCGGTTCCAGCAAGTTGCTTTCCAATAGCTTGTTCGGTTTGCGTCTTCTACTATTGTATGAAAATTCTCCACCAAGGCGAATAGGTATGTAGCTTGTAGCATACTTCAGTTGTTGTTTTGGTAAGAGTTTGTAGTATACTTTCAGGGTTTTCTTTTGGTTATAGGTTGTAGCATTCTTTCAGGTATTATGTCTAGTATAAAATAGTCGGCTAGGAATTCAAAAGTAATCAGATAGTACAATTCGCTACACTATTAAAAAACAGTGCTACCATGCTATCTGGAATACAGTGTCCTATTTTTAATAGCTCTTTATGTAATGGTAAATTTAATTCAGAATGGAAAATCTCCTTCGTTTCACCCATTCATAAAAGTGGGCCCAAACAAGAAGTGTGTAATTACCGGCCAATATGCAAATTATCTACAATACCTAAGGTTTTTGAAAAATTAGTTTCTGATAAATTAACATTTTATTAAAAGAAATAATTTCTCGTAGATCGACATCCATAAATCTTACTATTTTTACAAATTACATCTTAAATTTCCTAGAAAAGGGTTACCAAGTTGATGTTGTGTACACCGACTTTGCCAAGGCGTTTGATAGGGTACATCATATAATATTATTATCAAAATTAGAAAAAATGGGCTTTCATTCAAATATACTAAAATGGTTCACGTCATACCTTAAAGGACGAATTCAATATGTTTGCATTGATTCTCATATTGCAAAACCTATTTTTGTTTCTTCTGGTGTTCCCCAAGGAAGTCATCTTGGTCCAATTTTGTTTCTCCTATTTATAAATGACCTACCTACTGAACTTTCTACTTCAATCGGTCTAATGTTTGCTGATGACCTCAAATTTTCAGATGTGTACAAAGTTTGGCCGACTGTATACTGCTCCAAGACGATACAAAAAAGCTTTCCAAGTGTTGTAAAATCAATCAATTAACGCTAAATATTTCGAAATGTCAATGCTTCTCCTTTACTCGTCGTTTGATTCCAATTGATTTTGACTATATTATTGACAATAATATTCTTGATAGAGTTTCATTAAAAAAGGATCTTGCAGTAATTTTTGACCCTAAGCTCAATTTTGTCAAGCACATTAAATTTATTGCGAATAAGGCTAACTGCATGCTTGGATTTATCTTTCGTAACTCGTATGGATTGAAGGATCCTTACACTCTAAAATTACTCTACATTGCTTATGTAAGGTCGGTTCTTGAATACTGCTCAGTAGTATGGAATCCATTCTTTAACTTTCATTCAACTAGAATCGAAAATGTCCAAAACAAATTTACACGTTTCGCTTTTAAAAAACTGCGATGGAATATTGAAATGCCGTCATATGATACCAGACGTAAGCTCATTGGCATCCAGACATTGAAAAACCGTCGCAAGATGTTTGCCATTATTTTTGTTAGAGATATTATATCTTATCACATAAAATGTTCTTGTCTCTTATCTTTAATTGACTTATATGCGCCTTCTAGAAAGCTAAGAACACGAACAATGTTTCAAGAAAAACCCCATAGGGTAAACTATGGCTCGAATGAGCCTTTAACTCGCTGTGTTAGACAGACTACTCGTAATATAACTTCTAACAATATTGATGTAAACTTTCACTTGAGTAGGGACTCATTTAAAAATATGTTAGCCTTATACTTTTTAACGGCTTAGTTATGAACACATTTTGTAATTATAATTTAATATTTGTATTAAAATCCATAGTCTATTTGAGTTCAATAAAAGCTCTAATTGATGATGTAAATAAATAAATAAGTAAATAAATAAACTAAATAAATGTATTGTTAAGTTAAAAATTTGCGGGAACGTTTCACGCAATGTTTCGTTTTTAAATGTTTATGAAGTGCTAAAACGTCAAGTTGTCGAAGAGAAGAAGTTGTATACAAAAATGTAAGTTCATTTTTTAAAGCTATAATATCAAAATATCCAGGCAAAAAATTTATTAAAGAAGAAATTTTTTCATACAGATTGGGAACTGCGAAATTATTATATTTTGATTTATTAAGTAAATCTAAAACAATATATATGTGAAAGCTTTATATCTTGTATTTATTTTGGGTATAATATTGTCTTTTATTTCTACAAAACGACGTTTATAACGTGTTTTGGAATCAATTTCGAGCAATTTTCGTTTTCGTGGTGTTCCCGTGCAATCGCTTATGTTTTCTAAAATGGATTTAAATTCATTAAGAAAGTCAGAGCTATGCTAAGACTCAAAACTTTCGATTTCTCTTTTTGCAAATTCAACATTAGTTTACTTATTTTGAACCAATTGAAAAATAAGTCAGTCTTAGCAAAAATTTCAGAAAGAGTATTAAGAAAAAAACAAATATCTATTGCCTCCAATATAATTAACAAGCTCTCGGCAATAGAAAGCGAGTCAGTGTCTCATTCACTAGGGTTGTCTGATATTCTAAAAAAAGTTAGAATTATATTTAATTTACAATTTAAAACGGCGCGTTTATTATCCGCGAATGATACTACCAGCGAGTTTCCTATACCCCAGCCTTTCGTCGGTTGGCTATTTGGTTTAAGAGTTTTGAACGTCGTAGCGTGCCCCTTTAGTAAAATAACAGCTAAAAGCTAAACAAAAAAATTAATACAACAAAACTAGAAAAACAAGTAAAATAAAGTTATCGTCATCGTTTGAAATAAAAATTAATTAATTTTTTTTGGTTTTGGTACAAGCGGAAAGTGGTACACTTAAATTTATTAAATTTAACATAGGGCGAATTCAAAATCAGCTAGAGTTTTCGTTAAGTAGATTCCTAAAATTTTTTTGCGAAAAATGAAAAGGAAATAGAGCGTGCACAGAGGACGCCATCGAGCCCAAACCATATTTGTAACAATTTACTCGAAATCATAAATACAAATTATAATTCGATTAAAATGTGACACAATTTTAAAGAAAAAATTCTCTTAGCGAAATATTTCCGTGGATGTCAAAACGGGAAGAAGAATCTGGGTGTCTGTATAGCCAACATAAAACAGAAATCAGAAACCCATAGACATCCACTGCTACTTTGCACGTTTTTCCGAACCACGAGATCGTGCTCGGAGAAACTTCACGGGCCCGCGTGCATCCAACCGCCGCGCCGCCGCCTAACAAAAAAAAACCATTGGCATCAGAGTCCACGTGAAGCAGCTCACTTACGTTTTGCATAAATGCAAAACAAAATTACATATCTAGGTCACAGACATCTCAGTCATTCGTAAGCTGAAGACTTAATCCTAGAGCAAGATCAAAGCTAACAAAAATTAATCAAAATTATAATAACCGAAGAAAAGCAAAAAGCTCCATCACAGGCGTCAGGTGTGCAACGCAAGTGCTGAGGACCTGGGGCTCAGTCGTCAGCCAAGCGCCAAAAATGAAAACCCAGCAAAAAGAAAAACTCAGAACTAATATAATTTTTCTTAACCAAATGATATAAACTTAAAATACAAAACAATTTACACTATTTGTGTTTAACAAAAAAAAAACACTTTTTTTCAGTGACAGTGTAAATGTGTATATATATGTAAAAGGCATCAAATTTGATATAGTTACGAACTAATATTTACGAAATAGCTAGGCAAATTGGAAGCTGCTGAGGTTTGTGCACAGATTTCGACGCTCCGGACCGTATAAAGGTATAAAAGAAACCTAAAATAAAGTGAGTAGTTTTTTTTTTCAATCATTTTTATCAAACATACATATGTACCTATATAAACTAACTTACTTTACTTTACTTTTGATGGCGCTCACAGCCCAGGATGGGCTACGGCCTCAAACAACAAGCCCTTCCAGTCAGCTCTGTCCCTATGTAGCCGCTTCGTACATCATCGGGGTTGGATTCGAAGACTCGTCGGGCAGGTGCGTTGTTGTCCATACGCTCCACGTGCCCTAGCCATCTCAGCCGTTGTATTTTAAGACTTTTGACCAGGTCGACGTCGCTGTATAGCCCGTATAGCTCGTAGTTTAATCTTCTCGTCCACACTCCTTCGATACACACCGGACCGAAAATCACATGAAAAATCTTCCTCTCAAAGCACCCTAGCAGACTTTTATCCGATTTTTTCAATTTCCATGCTTCTGCCCCATAGAGCAGGACCGGGATGAAAGGGTCTTGTATAAAGACTCCTTAGTTCTCTGAGAGAGGGCCTTACTACTTAGATATCTTCTTAGCCCGAAGAAACAGCGGTTGGCAAGAGTAATTCTTCGTTTGATCTCTGCACTTATGTTATTTTGCGAGGTTATAGTGGAGCCCAGGTAGACAAAGTCCTTGACAATTTCGAAGTTATATCTGTCCATCGTGATATTTTGCCCGAGTCGACGATGTTGAGATTAATTTCTCGATGAGAGCATATACTTCGTCTTGTCCTCATTAACCGCCAATCCCATTTTAACCGCCTTCGATTCAATGCTCGCAAATGCGCCTGCCCACGCTCGCTTCGTTTTGCCGACAATGTATATGTCGTCTGCATACGCAAGCAATTGAACGGACTTTTGATAAATTGTACCACTGGTGTTGACATGTGCTTTTCTTACAGTTGCTTCAAGAATGATGTGAAATAGGTTGCATGATAACGTGTCGTCTTGCCTCAATCCTTTCTCAACATTAAAGGATTCGGTGGTGTTCTTACCGATTTTGATGGAGCAGCAAGATTTCTCCATCGTCATCCTGCACAATCGAACGAGTTTGGCAGGGATGCCTAGATGAGACATGGCTCTGTATAATTCGTCAATTTTCACGCTATCATACGCGACTTTAAAATCGATAAATAGGCGGTGTGTATCGTTCTGGAATTCCTGGGCTTTTTCTAAAATCTGTCGGAGTGTGAACATTTGGTCGACGGTTGACTTGCCTGGCCTAAAACCACACTGATAGGGGGCAATCAGATCGTTGAAAAAAGGTTTTAAGCGGTCACACAGGATAGCCGACAAAATTGTATGAGCTTTTTTTAGCGTTTAGGAGACTAATACCTCTGTAGTTGGTGCATTTCAGAGCATCTCCTTTTTTGTGGATGGGGCACAGTATACCGAGGTTCCATTCATCGGGCATACTTTCATCCGACCAAATTTTACCGATGAGTTGGTATATGCTCCTTTCCAATTCATCTCCCGTTGATTTGAATAACTCGGCTGGTAGACCATCCGCACCAGCAGTCTTGTATGACTTAAGTTTGGATATCGCCAGCCGCACTTCGGTTAGGTCGGGTGGACGGAATTGTTGACCATCATCGTCCAAGTTGCATGGAACGTTCTGCCTACTAGCGTCATCTTGGCTGTTTTCGCCGTTAAGCAATCTAGAAAAGTGTTCTTTCCAGATCCTCAGCACTGACTGTGTTTCTCCTACCATATTCCCACTCTCATCTCAGCAGGCTTCCGTCCTAGCTTTGTATCCATGGGTGAATCGCTTCACCCTCTGATAACATTTTCGAATCGTAATTTTCGGTGTGGTAATTGACTTCAACTTGAATTGGAAAGCTCATGCACGGTCAGTTAGATCTCATATGTTGCGGGTGGCACGCAAAATGTATCTTGTAAGACAATATTGTCCCAAAAAAGTATTACCTATGATTTATTATGGTCTTGCAAACTCAGAGTTGCAATATGGTATAACGAGTTGGGGTGGAATTTATTATAACACTTTTGGTTCTTTATTAAGAATTCAGAAATTTTTATTCAGAATAACTTGCAGTAGAAACCGCTTTACTTACAGCTGGCCACTGTTTAAAGAATTGCACATTCTTCCATTACGATACCTTTATGTTTATAAAGAATTCTTTAAACAAAGTGTAGTAAACAGAAGTTCTGCTTTGTATAACTTATGTATTAATAATCTGAATATGTATCTTAATGCTTGTAATATAATATAATTGCTTAATTTTTCTAAGTAACTTATTTTGTTAAATCCTAATATTTAGTATGTAGTCTCTATAAAGTCATATAACTTGAAAGAAGAAAATAAATAAATAAATAAATTATGTTTTTTCAAATTCTTTCTTTTATACTTTTATTAGTACCCACTTTTTCTGTATTATAATTATAGAAGTTAACTGATAACTACCCCACATCAGTTCTTGAATTTTATAATTATTATTATTTTTGTTACTGATAATTCACCACTAATTTTAAATAGTTAAAGAATGACTACTGTTTATTCTATCCATTTTTTGAAAGCATGAAATTCTTTTTGGTATTATCAATAAAAAAAAAAGAAGAAACTTTCAATTAAATCAGAAAAAATGGACCAAAATGCAATCACACACAACACAAATTGAATTTCAGAATCTTGTTCTGCAAACCAAATTCAATACAAAAGAATAATAATTCGCACATACATATATGCATGCAATGCAAAACCGAAAATTAACGTTATCCCGTTAATGTTCCATTTTTTTGTTCATTTAGGCGGAGCAAAATCGCATCGTCACCTCCAAGTGGCGCCCGCTGGATAGCCGAAAGGTGGACTAACGACGAGCGTTGGATCTATTGTATCCAAGAGCTGAGACACCTGAGTTACCTTCTCAGGAACTAGGAGCAAAAGATTAGATATCGCTCTGAAGAACCAGCTCTCCACGAAACCAATAGCGTCTGACGCATAATGTGCACCTTTTGGTCAGCGTCTGATCCCATAGGGGCGGCTGAATTTAAAAACCTAAATTGAAGAGGTAACTGAGCTATTTATGGAACTAAACAAAAGTTACAACAACAAAAATATGGTAATGAGTAAAACGAATAGATATATTACACCAGGTGGCAATCCAGACAAGCTGGAAAATACACTCTCTTCGGAAATCGGTCCTACGGATTCTGGGGAGAACCAATTATTGCTTACAGGAAAAAGACGGAGTTCAAAAACACTAAGGACTCCACCAAAAATATTTTCAAGGGTTACTCAATCGAAAATCCCTACCCAAAAATCAAATGACATAGAATTCATTAAAGAAAAAGGAATCAAAACCTATGAAAAGATCGAAATAAAAGATCAGCAGTGTTCCACTAAAAACAACGAGATCCGCCAAGTTGAATCCGCAAATTATTTCGATAAATGGCAAATAGAAATTTTGGTCAGAAAACAACTTGAAGTCCTTGTTGAAAGTCTTCAGCAACAAGTTAAGAGACTCGAAGAAAAAGTCAGCTTGCTTGACAAAAAGTTCATGAAAGACAAAAAATCATGTCCGAAGTCACCAATAATGAAAAGCCCACAAAAAACTGCAAACGAGTTTCATACTGATGAGGAAGAGCTCCTCCTTGAAACTGATGGAAACCGAAATAAACGTAAGTCTAATAAACGAAAAGCAGATGGTAGCCCAGAGACTGTTCAAAAAAGTCAGCAGACAGCTTCAAAAGCAGATACTGCTGCAATAATGAAAACATCCAATAAAGAAACAGGAGATGTATCGCCAAAGCAGTTATGTTAAAGGAACTAGGCAAACTGCACCACCTCCAATCATGATTTCTGGATTGGCAATGTTTGGCGAGCTTAAAGGCATGGTAGAAAAATGCACGAATAAGGCATGTAAATACACATCATACAATAAAGACAATTGGAAAGTCATTGTTGAAGACGCCGATGCATATAGATCTGTCACTGAAAAATTAAGCAAAAAGCAAATTCAGTGGCATTCGTATGAAAATAAAGCTACAAGATCGATAAAAGTAGTAACAAGAGGCCTTCAGTCTTCATGTGTTGCCAAAGTAATTGTCGATGACCTTATACAAAGAGCTGGGGAAGAGACTGGGGAAACAACGACAAAAAAGAGGTCTCTACCTTTATTTATGCTCACTTTCGAAAATAAACAAAATCTCGGTAAGATCTACATTATTAAATCAACTATGGGCATAGTTGTCAAAATCGAACCACTGCGAAAGTCGAAAATTGTTCCAAAATGTAAACGCTGGACATACAAAAAAACTGCAATCGCGAGTTTGCTTGTGTTAAATGTGAAGGCAAGCATGCAACTAAAAACTGTCCCATGGGCAGAGAACAGAAAGTGAAATGTGCTAACTGTCAAGGCAATCATCCTGCGAGTTACAGAGGATGTCCATTGGCCAAAAAGTTTCAAGACACAAAAAGAAAAAAACAAAACTGGACACAAGCTTAGAAACGCAACACACACAAAAGCAATAGTTGAAAGTATAAAAGTAACCATAGAAAACAAAACTAAAAATAAACCGGCTAAGGTAATTGCACTTAGCAAAAATGATGAGAATATATCCTATTTCCAGATTGTAAAAAAATGTGCGGAAAAACGAGGAACCTTCTATTAAAGACATGCTGGAACTTATCCTGAAAAGGATTGACCAACAAGATTTAAACATAAAACAGCTAAGCGAAGGAATCGCTCTTAAAAAACAATGATGGACAGAACACTTAAAATCGCAACATGGAATGCAAACGGCCTTTTACAACATGTATTAGAACTAAACATCTTTTTAGAAATAGAGCATTTAGACATTTGTTTGGTGTCCGAAACTCATCTCGGTATAGAACAAAGTCTTGATGATAAATTGCCAAATTATACGTGTGTTCATGCTCCACATCCAGCTGACAAAGCTAGGGGAGGATCAGCAATACTTATAAAAAAGTGCTTAACACCCTAAGAAGAACCAAAGTTTACGAATGAAAACATGCAAGTAACAACAATAAGTATTGGTATAAAAAAGAAAGAATTTAAAATAGCAGATATATACTGCCCACCGAGGCGCTCTCCAACCGAAGAAGACTTTGCAGAACTCCTAAATTTGTTAGGACATAAGTTCCTTGTTGGTGGCGACTTCAATGCTAAGCACACCCACTGGGGATCTAGGCTCATAGCTACAAAAGGTAAACGTCTATACTAAGCAGGCCGTAAATATTATTCTTCTGGTTCGCCAACATATTGGCCATCTGATACTAACCAAATACCAGAACTTATAGACTTTTTCGAAGTTAAGGTATCAAACGAAATCATATAAGTGTCGAAGGTAATTATGGTTTATCGTCAGATCATACTCCTGTAATTTTATCATTGAGCGAAGCAGAAATAATAGAAAAAAGTAATCCCAAACTCGTGAATAAGAGAACAAACTGAAACGAATTCAGAGATAAACTAGAAAGTTTTATAAACTTGAGATCCCCTATGAAAACAAATTGATCATGAAGTAGAACAATTTATTGCTGATGTGCAACAGGCTGCAGAAGAAAGTACTGCAACTATTTCAAACGCGAGAGAAAAAGAAATAAAATATCCTGTCGAAATAAAGGAGCTAATATTGGAAGAAAGGAGAGCTCGAAGAAAGTGGCAAACTAAAAGATTCCCTGCTGATAAGGCACTTTTTAACCGTCTTAACAACGAATTAAAAAAAAGAATCTGTGAGTTCAAAAAGGATTCACTTATTAGATTCCTGAAAAATCTGACGACGGATGCTTCTTCCGAATACTCCTTATGCAAAGCAGATAAGCGCCTAAAAAGACCTCAGACACAAAACCCGCCAGTAAAATCTGACGATGGTAAATGGATCGCAAGCCCGGAACAAAACGCGAATGCTTTTCAGCCATTCCCAACAAACACAGCTACAGATCCTTTACAGTTTGTTGATAGAAACGACGAATGTGAAATATCTTTTGTCACACTCCAAGAAGTAAGAAGCATGTGTTAACATAAGTTGTCTAACAAAAAATCACCAGGGTACGATCTAATAACTGCTCAGGTTTTGAAAGAAATGCCATCAATAGCCTTCAAGAAACTCCAATTTATAATTAACGCATGCCTTAAACTAAGATATGTTCCACACCATTGGAAAATTGCACAAGTCATTGTTATACCTAAACAAGGTAAGCCACCAACAGATGCAACATCTTACGGACCAATATCGCTTATACCAATCATGGCAAAAGTTTTTGAAAAAGTGCTTCTGAAAAGGCTTAATAAAATAATAGAAGAAAGAAGACTTATTCCGAGCCATCAGTTTGGATTTAGAAATAAACATTCCACGATAGACCAAGTGCACCGAATTACGGATGTCGTGGAAAAGGCACTTGAAGAAAAACAAGCATGCTCGGCTATATTCTTAGATGTTGCTCAAGCCTTTGACAAGGTTTGGTACTAGGGACTTGAGGCATAGGGACCTTCCCAGGCAGTACTACGAAATACAGAAATCCTACGTTACGAACCGACTCTTTAGAGTACGTTACGACCACCATTACTTGGAACTAAAGAAAATTAAAGCCGGTGTCTCACAAGGAAGTGTCCTAGGACCAACCCTGTATCTGTTATATACAATCGATATTCCAGTGGACATCAACGCTATCCTGGCCACCTTTTCTGACGATACGGCAATATTGGTCCCAGATAAATCCGTTACGAAGGCTACACTAAAATTGCAAAATGCTGTCGATAAAGTTAGTCATTGGACGCAGATATGGCGTATCAAATTAAACGAAACAAAATCGACACCTTACTCCAATACCGCCAAATACCTTGGAATGACTTTGGATGCAAAGCTTAAATGGAAAGAGCACATCAAAAAGAAACGAGAAGAACTAAACTTGAAGTACAAAAAAATGTACTGGTTACTAGGAAAGAACTCTGACCTATCTATCCAGAACAAACTAATGTTATATAAGCAAGTACTGAAACCCCTTTGGGCATATGGTATCCAAGTATGGGGCTGTACATAGAAAACAAATGCTGAACCAATCGAAAAATTCCAAAGCAAGGTCCTTCGTGGAATAATAAATGCCCGTTGGTATATAAGAAGTGGCGATCTACATCGTGACTTTCAAATTGAAATGGTTACAGTAGTGGTTAAAAAACACGCTTTATCACACAACCAGCGACTGCAAAGTCATACCAATTCCGAAATGGAGACCGTCGTATATATGCGCGAGACAAGGTTCGGAGATGAAGAAGAACCAAGCCTCATGAGCTGATGGTCTAAAAGCTATGGGAAAGTGTAATAACTTTAAACTTCCCCAATGCGATTTACATATAAATTAAGAAAGTAAAATCATTTGTCGATCTTTCATAGATTGGACCTGATTTCACCGGTGGTTTTAGTGCAGTCCAACACTACTCGGTACCGATTCTTACCGAGTGTCTCTTGAAGATTTCCATCGGATAAAAAAAAAACTTGAGCTCTCTTATTTTTTTCATTCCTCGATTTATCATTTATCGTCTCTTATATCTATATTCTTCTTGCACAAATCTAAAATTCTCCAACATTGTACATGTTTCCCACAACTTTTAAGTGTTGAGAGAAATTTCATCATTTGAACACTAGGTGACGAGCAGTTCGATATTCGGCATGATACTACTATAGATTCTATATATATACAATGCGAAGCACCGTATAAAAGTAGTCAAAGGCTACCAACTGGCAGATGATAAAACACTTCTAAGAAGTCTATGATATCTTGATGTTGTCACCATGACTTTGATGGCCACTTCTATTTTGCCTGTCAACGACATCACCTCAACTTTAATACCTATTTTATATTTAAGAAGAAAATCTTTTTTTTATACTTTGTGCATTATCTACTTTGAATCAATAAATCTAACATAATTGAAGTTAACCAATAAACAAAATCATTACATTTGGCAACGAGGATTAGGGACGAAAACGCGTTTAAAAGAGTCCTCAGGCAACAGCAAGAATGGAAGAGGTTATCAAAGCGGCAAATTCTAATCAAGCGACATCCAACGCAGTTACATACTTTCGATCTTTTTATGAACATAAAGCTAAATGGGAAACCTACATCTTTCAGCTCCATCAGCAAATTATTTTTCTGCACACGGCATCGAAGAAGATAATATGAAGAAAGAACTTTTTCTTTCCTCATGTGGTACTTTTATCAATGAGTTTTTTTTTTTTTTTTTTTTTTTTTTTTAATAATTTTGCACGCACTCAAGGGATTATGAATACCCTTTATATGTTTTTAACACAGCGCGGCATCCGGTGAAAGAAGAGAAAGAAAGATAGAAAGATGTGTGGCGCGACGTATTGAGACGGTGGCTGTTGTCTCAGATCTTATCTCCAGGGATGGCGGCTGAACTAATGCGGAGAAAATGACCGTGTCTTATTTATTTATGTCTCTTATAATTCGCATTATTTTATTTGGTTGTCATTTTATTTGGTTGTCATATTTATGAGTAGTTTACTCAGTCACATATTGTTAGTGTTATGCCTGAACAGCATGTAATGAGCAAACCAGCAACTCATTTTATGACAATTTTTAGAATTGGTTTTTAATGGAAAATAAGAAGACATGACAGGCGAGCACACAACTATCGCACTACGGCCACCCCCTCAGTTGCTCAATAAATTAATAGAAACAGATAGAGTAAGCACACATTCATTTAAATGCATAATTGGTAAACTAACAAAACACTTTGAGCAAAAACTACATGTGCTGGCATCTCATTGTAAGTACTTACGGCACAAAATGACGTCGGGCCAATCTTACGAAACGGGATAGCTGATCTTAGGAGGGCTAGCAAGGCAGTGTAGTTTTGTTTAAACAAATTAGAGCTGCAAGTAATCATACGCGGAGTTCATGATAAGAGACATGATCACATTCTAGCCCTACACGATCAAGTCAGATCGGCAGCAACGCAGAAGAAAAACCATACTTTGGAAGAAGTTTAGGCTATAGCAGCTGCTTTTGAAGAAATGCAAATAGAATCGAACATAATAAAGAGTACTACTCAAGAAGCCACAGCGACAGCAACTCACGAACTACTCGTAAATCAGGTGACAAAGAGGAAATCACGTTACGGCAACCAAAGTAATTCAAATTTAGAAAATTATTTAAACTGCAAATCATGTATTAACTGTGGAGTAAATTACGATTGTAGACAGTGCAGGCATTTAGATTCGGTCTGTGATTTATGCAATCTTAGAGCTCATATAAGCAATGTGTGCTTAAGTCGTAGTCAAAAAAATAGGCAGGCAGGGTGGTTAAGAGGAAAGTCTCGTCATCGCGCCAAGAAGCGTGGTCGGTCAAGAAAACGGCATCAAGGCAATTTTGACAACAACAGAAAACAGAGTGTGCATTCATTGTACAGTGTAGATTATAAGGAGCATGCAAGACAGACAGAGGAAAATCGTTCGACAGTACATTCAGTAGACACGTTGTTTAGTAAAAGTAGACCGGTAGAATGGGGAATAAGATCTTTATATCTCTCACAGTTAATGACATACACATGCAATTCCAAGTTGATACCGGAGCAACCTGCTCCATTGTTGGTGATAACGGGTACGAGAAGCTAGGTAGGCCTCCTTGTAGAAAAACAAAAAAGGTTCTCAGATCGTATGGTGGTGCGAGTATTCCAATTCGTGGTGTTATTAAGGTTATGGTGAATTTGAAATGCAAAGAGACAGAATTGCCACTTTTAGTCGCTGCCAGCTCCAGAGGTAGTAATATTTTAGGCATAGATTTTTTTGATGCGCTCAAGTTTTGTGTAGGCTCAGCTGATGATCAAGTTAATTTTTTGTCATCCAAATCAGATTCTGAAAATAAATTGCAGGCTGATGCAAAGCGGCTTTGTGAAAAGCATCATAAGGTATTTAATAACACTTTAGGCTGCAGTAAGTTATTTGAAGCTCACATTACTTTAACAGAAGGTTCTCAGCCAAAATATTTTAAATATCGCCCACTACCATTTTCACAAATGGTCGCTGTCAAAGCTGAACTTAACCGGTTAGAAAAGCTAAACATTTTGAAGCCAATTCAGACGTATCAATGGGCTGCCCCTATTGTTGTGGTTCCGAAGCCTAACGGATCAGTTCGCATATGCGGCGATCTTATAGCGCCTATAAATCCGCAGCTGGAAGTTAACGGGTACCTCTTTCCGAGGTTTGAAGAGTTGTGTCATCAGCTTCATGGTTGTCAATTTTTCGCGACAATTGATCTATCGGATTCATATTTGCAGATCCCCTTGGACGACGAGTCCAAACAAATATTTGTTATCAACACGGAGTTCGGCTTGTATCAACTACAAAGATTGCCATTTGGTGCAGCTGCTCAACTGCTATATTCCAGCAGTATATCGACCAGTTATTGACTGGATTAGATTGTTGTGGTGCATATGTGGATAACATCATCATCTATGGAAGAAACAATGCAGAACATCTACAGAATCTTAAAACTTTTCTTGAGCGATTAGAGCAGCATGGTCTCACCCGAAAATTAGAAAAAATATAAACAATAAAAATGTTTTAAACGAAAAATGCTGCCGTGGCTGTTCTAGTTTTTAAGTACATAGTTTTAAGTGGTTTTCGGTATTTTTAGGTATTTTAAGTAGTTTAAAGTATTTTTAGTTAGTATAAGTTGTATATAGCTTAAATTATTTTTAGTCTAGCTTTAGATAGTTTTTAAGTAAAAATTTAAAATGATCTGATACTGAGTCGTTGTAATAAAGCTTAAAATAATTAGATTTAATTAAAATAGTTTTTAGGTCAAAAGACATTAGTATTAAGAGATATGGTTTAGTTTAGAGCGCCGTAAAGGGCCAATAAATAAGTTATAAGTTATTGATAATAAGGCTAGTTTTAAACATTTTTGTGTAGCTTTAAGATAGTTATAAGTTAAGATTAAATAAAAATGAATTACGAAATAAACATAATACCACTGCCCTCACACATTACTCTTCACAAAGGCTACCGACAAAACCTTAACATACTCATCGATACATAATTCTTAATAATCCCCCATTTTTTTTGTTTGTAATTTATTTTTATTTATTATAACCTTATAACTATCTTAAAGCTAGACAAAAATTCATAAAACTAGCCTAATTATCAATAACTTACAACTAATTTACTGGTCCTTTGCAGGCGCTCGTAACTAAACTATATCTCTTAATACTAATGTCTTTCGACCTAAAAACTATTTTAGTTAATTCTAATTATTTTATTTTATTTTTCTTTTACCAAGAAAACTTTTTTTTAAAAAACTCGGTCTCGAATAATTTTTCAATTTTTACTTATAAACTAAATAAATCTAGACTAAAAATAATTAAAACTAGATACAACTAACTTATATACTGACTAAAATTAACTCAAACTACTTAAGATACCTAAAAATACCCAAAACCACTTAAAACTACTTGAAAACTAGAACAGCCACAGCAGCATTTTTTCGTTTTTTAAATGTTTATGTTTATATTTTGTATATGCATACAGAAACACATGCAAACATACATACGCATACATATATGACCTATATACATTTATTTATTATTATTTTGTTATTTATTTGAATTTATTTATTTTATCATTTGTTGTTTACAGTTTTACAATTTTCTTGGACTATTCATATAAGCAATGGCAAAAGCCGTCAGCCATGATTGACAGTTTAAATGATTTTAATTACATTTTTATTTTAGTAAAACAATTTACTGATAAATAAGGTATTAAAAACATTAATAATTTCGATAATATTGATTGTATCTTTTATTTGAGCTAAGATTTAATCTCAGGTTAAGACTATAAAGCAGTTTATATTAATTAGCCAGTGAAACATTGCTATTTTTTTTTCTTCTGCAGTGTGTGTGGTTTATTTTCCAATTCTAATGATTTGTAATGAGAATTTTCTTCAATTACATATTTTCGTTGTTTGTCAATTTTAATGATTTACAACATAAACGTTTTAATCTTCTATATATTGAAACCTGAAGGCAAGAGCATCAGAGACGTACTTGCAAAGAGTCGTCCAGTTCAATCCGTTCAGAATCTGCAGTACTTCTTCCAGAGATAGACACGATTTGTTCAAATGGAGCCTTATGATTTCCTGGGGAATCGGACATTTCCCAATCAAGTGGAATATATCTTCTTTCTCGGGGAGGTTGCAAGGTGTACAGAGTGATGGTAGGTCGATTCTATAGGGCCTGTAGTTATGAGGTAGTAGTTCCCCTCTTGTTTTAAAAATCAAGCTTATTTCATGGGTGCAGTAATGTGCGTGGAAATAGTTCTGTTCTAATAGAATATGGTTCAGGCCTTTGTAGACCAGCCGACTCAATGAGTTAGCGGCTTCTTCCAAATATCCTGTAGGCAATTTTTTATCTAGTTTTACTAGTATATCATCCAGTGCTGGTCCCCAAGTGGATCGATCCTCCCATCTAAGAGACAATTCTACACCTAGTTGTTCGCTTAGTTCTCTCCATTTCGCAAAGAAACCTCATTTGCCTCTAAGCAGGGACAGAAGTACAACTTTTGGTAAACGGTGATCAGGTAGTTGTATTATTTTCAATACATATTTGAAGTACAGCCTCAGTACAGCCTCAGTGTAACCAGATGTATTAGTGGTAATCCTGTTTCAACATATAGCATATGGGTGGGAGTGGTGGTTGGAAGCCTAAAGAGATGCTTTCTGAAGTATTTTTGAAGCTTTTCCACTTCTTCATGATTTTCGTAACCCCACACCTGACTTCCGTAGCAGATTACTGATCGAAGAGCTTGTACTTGGTGCTAATTGCTACCTCTTTTCGTGAAATAACATTTTTCCAAGCACAGCTTAGAGCTTTTTTAGCATCTTTCAACTTTCCTTGAAGATTGGAACCAAAGATAATTCGCGGGGTGAGGCTTATGCCAAGATAGTGGTATTGTTTAACTACCTCTAAGAGAATAGATCCTATGGTCCATTTTTCGTCCCTTGTATACCGCTCAGTATTATTACGGAATATCATAACTTTTGATTTAGCAGGGTTTATTTGCAGATTCCATTGATTCCAATAATGGCTGAGCCTATTTATCATAAGTTGTAGCGTGTTTGGCGTTTCAGCAAGCAAGACTATGTCATCAGCAAACATCAAGCCTTTTATATTAATACTGTTGAAAGTAATTCCTACAGGAAGACACTCCAAAAGATCATCGAGAAATAAGCTGAAAGGAATTGGACTTAGTTGGCAAGCCTGTTTGACTCCCGAGGATGTGGTGAACCAATTTGACATTGCCAATCCATCCCATACCGCCTTTCGATTGTTTTTTTTTACATATTTTCTATTAATCGAAGCATTTTAGTAGATATTCGTAGGTTGCTGAGTTTTAGGAGGAGAGGTCTTCCATCCATTGAATTGAACGCTGCGCGGAAGTGGATTAAGAAAGAATAGAGTTTCCTACCGCAACCAAGATATGATCTCCCAATATTTGTGAGCACAAAAATATTGTCTATAGTTGAGTAACTTGCCCTGAATCCAGCCTGATATTCGCTCAACAGCCCCTAAGTTTCAACCCATATGGATAGTCGTTCCAAAAGAATGCTAGTTAGATGCTTTAACAGCGAATTAAGGAATGAGATGCCTCTGTAGTTCCCTGGATCAGTAGGATAACCTTTTTTAAAAATGGGAAATATAATGTTCTTTCGGAAACTAGCCGGACTATTCCTGTGTTGTATATATTTTTAAAACCATCAGTCAGAAACTGGATAAAACTGGATGGGGCATTTTTATAGAATTCAAAGGATATCTATCTTCTATCTTCTCCCGGTGCTTTGTTGTTTTTGCTTTTCTCAGTATTTAAATTTCAATTTATTAAGTTCAGCGTGTACAAATAAGACTAAGTCTTTTAAAGTACATAAAGTATAAGGATAAAATAACAAAATTAATATAGTATATACAAGAATAATAATAACAAACTTAATACAAAAAGAGTTATTTGAAGTTATAATATATGATATATTGCCAATAGTATGTTAAAAAATTTAAGTAAAAAAAATGTAGAAGACTATGGAAGTTAAGAAAAGCGATGTGAGAGGAGAAAAAATAAGCAAAGGAAACAAGTTAAAACAGGAAAGTATTAAAGGAGAAAGATAAAACAAAAAAGAAAGGAAAGCTGAACGAAGAATCAAAGAATTTGGGACCTTAAAACAAGGCATTGCGAAAACAAACAAGATTTTATTGTAAAATAAAATCTGCTAAAATGGAATTTTTGAATTTATTAGTTCCAATTATTTTGCTTATTGCTGTGGGGAGTGAATTCCATAGCTTGGTGACATGAATAAAGAAAAGACGCGAGGAGTTTAAATAAGTAAAGCATGGAGTAATAAGATTACTCAAGGAAGACCTCGCCTAAGTTGGCGCGCTGAAGGGGAAGATGACCACAACCAACTTGGAGTGCGTAACTGGAGGCAGCTAGCTAAAGACCGAGCTAGCTGGAGAGGCATGTTGGTTGAGGCCCAGGTTCGCTCCGAACTGTAGCGCCACCTAAGTAAGTAAGTAAGTAATAAGATTATGAGTTCGGCTTGATTGGGAAAATTCAAGTTTATTTTACAGATACACTGACGATTTATTATTTATGATTTTAAGCATAAAAAGACAGCACCTAATGTCAAAAAATTGCTGAAATGTAGAACCTAGGACCAATGTATGATAGTGCGATATATGCTCATAACGCCGCAGTCCATACACGTACCTAATCAGGTCATTGAATGCGACTAGTAATTTATGCTGAGAGTGGGAGTCGAGTTTACAGTATACAACCGTGGCATAATCAATTATTGGCATAAACAAAGTTTTAACAAGTCTAAGTTTTGTATTTAAAGGAGTTAACTTGGAAGAAATACAGATCTTTTGTAGCCCATCGTAAATCCGACCAATCACCTGATTAATATCGTCAGTCCCAGACAACGAGCGATTAAGCTTAAAACCAAGGTTAGATATAATATCTGCAAACTTGAGCTGCATGTTATCCAAGAATACTGGTGGTATTTCCTTGGTTTCGTAAGGATTCTTAGAAATGCATATTAATTGGGATTTTGCAGGATTAAGACTGAGCCCATTACAAAGCGACTAATTGTGAATATTACATAGGTCTTCGTTGATTCTACAAATGAGATCTTAAATAAGTCCAATTGGTCGTGATAAATATATCTGCACATCGTCAGCATAATGGTGTATAGATACATTAGAACACACTTTTGGCAAGTCATTAATGAAAAGACAAAATAGTATAGGTCCCAATATCGATCCCTGGGGCACTCCAGCAACTAAAGAACCAAAAAGCGAATAATTTCCATCATGAAAAACGCTTTGGTGGCGATTAATCAAATAATTATTTATCAAACGCACTGACCTTTCACTGAAACCAAAATACAATTTTAGTTTTTTGCAAAGGACGTCATGATCCACCCGATCAAAGGCCTTTCACTGAAACCAAAATACAATTTTAGTTTTTTGCAAAGGACGTCATGGTCCACCCGAAAAGTCAAGCAAGCAATGTACCGTTACATAACCTTTATCTAATTGAACTCTTATGTCGTCTATAATTTTAATCATAGCTGAAGGACAACTATGATGTTCTCGAAAACCAGACTGAATCGGGGATAATAAACAATGTTGACTGAGATGGGACGAGATTTGGTTTGCAAGTATTTTCTCCAAGACCTTCGATAGACAAGGTAAAATGCTAATGGGACGAAAGTCGCTTACGGATAAGGGCTGATTTTTTTTCCGAACTTGAATGACTTTGGTTAACTTCCAAGTTTCAGGGAAAGTTGAAGATGTGATACAAAAATTTATTAAGTGTGTAAGACAGCTTAAGAAATGCGATAATATTATTTTTACAAAACGAATGGGAACACCATCCTCACCAACAGCATTTGACTTAAGAAAGCGTATGGTATTAACAACGTCTATTTCTGATACGACTTCAAAGTCAACGTCAAAAGGGAAAGACAGCTGATCATCTGGAATAAAACGCGGCGTATCTATAGCTCTCGTAAGAAATGCTTTATTAAGCTCGTTAACATCAGGAATGCTATCAACAGTATTCATTTTACCAACACCAATAAAGCGTAAATTGATCACTACCCAGTTTAGATGAAAAATATCTTTTTTTCTCCCTCCGAACAATAAACGTACAATCATTCCGAGCACGGCAGAAAATCTGCCAGTTAATACTGGTTCCGGTGTGTTTCCATCTAAGATACGCCTTATCACGGATTTTCATTGCATTGCGGACTTCCGATGTAAACCAAGGACATTTTGTATTACGTATTGCTACAGTTTTTATGGGAACATGCGTGTGAAAAAGTTAGAGTAATAGTGTTTGTATGTGATTGACCTTGCTATTTATATCAGACATATATTAGCAGTCGCGCCATGGCAAAAGACAAGCACCTAACTGCAGAGCGTTGTTATCAACAGAATCAAAATCTCTATATTGAAAAAATGAAGGTGAAGGTGAACGAGGGAAATCAATGCCATACGTGCAAAACAACCGGTCGTGATCGGATGTAGCAACTAGGGAAAGCTGGTCTTGAAGTAAAATATTTGACGTATTTGAAACCATTATTACATCCAGAAGACTGGAAGGAGAATTTGGAGCAAAACGTGTAGCATAAGAGTTAACTATCACCAATCCAGAAGAAGCAGTGAAATCTAAAAATTGACAAGCTGTACTGTTACATTTTAATAAATCCGCATTAAGGTCACCACAAATTATAATATGCTCAGAGGAAGCAGTAAACTCATGGATTGCTGTAAATAAAGGCTGAGGCGAGAAAATACGCTTAGGATTGTATGCATCACCTACAATGCACTTTGCATTGCTATCACTAATTTCAGTTAAGAGGTATTCAATTTCACTACCTTCCGATTTACTAAGTATTTTGGGCTTCAATGACTTACTGCAGTACATTGCAACTCCTCCACCTGTTGTTGTAGTAACTCTATCATTACGAATGAGCTTATACCCAGGTATACTATATAATTGGTCTTTTCCATTTGAATCTGCACATTCTGAACTTAAACTAAACCAAGTCTTAGCAACACAAATCAAACCAATCCCTAATCCATTAAAGATATATCTTAAATAGTCCAATTTAACTAAATTAAGGCTTCGAGCATTTAAATAGCATACTTTAAGCCTCCCACGAGCATTCGTTAGAATTTTCATAATTGAACGCACACAAACTCTATCAGCCACACCTTCAGTGGGTGAATTATTAAAATCCATCACAACACAAACTTAAGAAAAATAATATTAGTGCAATTTTAAATAATAAATAGAAAAGAAAAATATATAAGTATATAAATAATAAAGTCTAGTAAGAATTATAAGGAAAGTAAGAAAAATATAAAAAAGAAAAGAAAATAGAATCAAGAGAAAGAGCTGAGAAAAAAGAGTAGCAGTTATTTATATTATAAATGAGAATGAGAATAAAATGATTTTCTTATATAATTTTTTTTTTGTAAATGAGTAAATAAATATATACTTATGTTGTAACGACAACGGCTATTGTAACGTAGAAGACATCAAAGCAAAGTACTCAGGGCTATTTAGTTGTTGATAGAATTTTAATCTCGGTGCCATCTTTACTTTTTTTTATGTAAACCAGACCACTGCGTGTTTTTGTGGAAAACATTAAACCTTCTCTTCGTGGTTTAAGAGCATTTCGTAACAAGAAACTATTCTCTTAAGTTAATATCTCGTTTATGTAAATGGGTGTAGTGGTGGCGTTGATAGTATTGGTATTAGAAAACTCAGATTCGTCCTCCAACTGTTCAACCGTTAAACCCCCGTTCGCTCTGAAAGCAGCAAGTAAAGCACTTTGATCCATGTGAGAATAGAGTGTGATAAGAAGTGGAGTGTTGTCTTCGTTGGATTTAGTTTTCAGGCGAAATGCATCGAAGTGTGGAGTGAGTTTGTGGTTTAGTTTAGAAGCGATAGCTTTTGCTATATCAGTTGGTCGTTCATTGGGTTTTTTTGTATTCCCCGCATAATTACAGAACGAAGTCGTTCTCTTCGATGAAGATCCGATAGTGCCTCTTTAAACTTTTGATTTTCATTTCGCAGCTCAGTTATATCGCTCTCAAATTGTTGTTCCTTGTTTTCAAGAGAGGATATAGCTTCACTAATTTTAATGTTGAAATTGCTTTCAAGTTCCGAAAGCAAAGATTTAAATTTGTTAATCAATCCAGCCTCAAGATCACGTAAATGGTCAGATATCGATTTCTTGTCTGAAACTTTCTTTGGTGGCGGGTTTGACCTTATGTTTTTGTTCACTGCAGGTGAATTGCTTGGTGTTATCGTTGTGACACTTATGGATTTCTCTTTAAGCTCTGCTGCTTGTTGACGTGTGGTAGACATAATCACACAATGAAAGTTATTGAACAAAACACAAGTTATGGGTATAAATATGTTTTGTTTTATATAGAAACACCAGAGTATAGTTTATAAAGTTTTTTTTTTTCAACTAATCAACACCAGGATGAAAAATTCAATAATTTACTTTAAGTTTTTGATTTTAAATTATAAATCTAAAAGATATGGCTAATAAAAACTTTCTTATCAGGAGCTGGTCCAAAAGCACGTCTATTCTCTTGACATTGCTCGTATAACTATAATAGCACGTATTACTCCTTCCGACGAAATATCTCTATTTAGTTCTTCTAATTGGATGTTTGGAAGTGCAAAGAAGTGAGAGGTCTTACCAATATCAACATTCAACAGGGTATTGAAATGTGTTGCTAGGACGATTGTGTTCACGTTGTTACTAATTATATTTTTTGAGCCATTAAGCAATCTAATCAGCTTCCAGTAGGTTTTTGAATCTTTTGTTTGACCAAGTTCGTTAATTATTCCATGAATAAATTTCCGTGGTTTCTGGCCACATAGTTCTTTGTATAATCTGTTGCTTTCCTGGTAAATTTTTTTTTGATAGTTGGGTATTCATCCTTCTGGTCAGCTTTAGGAATCTAAATGATTTTTTCCTTGCATTCGCGCATTCATGATCGAACCAGGCTTCTTTTTTGGTATGCGCTGAAATTCCTCGGAATGATTGTGACGCCATCTTAAAACGCAGTCATTAGAAAAGTTTAGGGGGTCCATGTCTTCTACTGGCATTCGAGTTAGTTGATTACTGAAGTTTTGTTGGTAAATTAAGCGCTTCGTTTCATTCCATTTTAATTTGGGTGATAAGAGTAATGTGTTGACTGCTCTTGGGTTGGAAAGCGTGCTTATATAAGTAGCGAGTGGCATGTGGTCGAAGTTTGGGAGAAGTTTCACTTCGAGGTCGGTAGTATATTTAAGCCATGCACCTTTAATTATACATAAGTCTATGGTTGAATAACTAGAGCCCCTAAGAAATGTGAAATTAGCCTCACTACCGCTCATGCTCCGTCCGTTTATTGGAATAAGACCAAATTCCTCGCACATATCAATAAATTGTTTGCTTTTTCTGTCTGTAACCTTGTCTTGAGCTCTCCTTTGACTGTAAAGTTTGTATTAAGAAGATATTGTTCTTCGTTTAAGACTTCTGCTTCACCAATCCTGGTATTACAGTCGCTTATGAGCATTAAATTTTTTGGGTTAAAGGTTACAAGAACGTTGTTAAATTTTTCGAAATCTTCTGACCAGTTCGTACAGTTTATGTATATTGGAATAATAAAAAGTTTTTCCTTATTGATCCTGCATTCTATTAATGTTGTTCCATTGATGTCGCTAAATTTACATATTTTGCCGTTGCAGAGATAATTTTTGGTTCCATATATAGATCCACCACTCACCCTTCCCCTCGTGTTTGATCGTATAGCAGGGATCCAGTGTAAGACAAACTTAGGAAATTTGTTAACATATAAATCTAAATATTTTTCTTCCACGAATGTTTCGTATAAAAAAAATATATCGTCACTTAAAACAAATTCAAAAAATCGCTAAATAATAATATATTTTTAATACCTCATATATTATATGAAATAATGTTTAACTGATAAATTTGACTTAAATTAACTAGTTAAATGTACTCGTTAGGCTTTGCCCATCTCTAGCTGATGTAGCGAATGTAGTGGATTGCGATGACTCCGGTACAGTATCGTTCTGAATACATACATTTGGTTTTGACGTTGAGTTGTCATCAAACAGCTGGGATAGAAATGACATTCCCTCCGGCGCAGACCTATATATATACATATGCATATATACATATACGCACATACATAAGCATATGCCTCCGAATACATACATATTTTTAATTTTTTTTTGGTGTCACCCCTACTGTTCCCTATACCTAATTACCCTAAATCTATGTAAGTCGGCCAACACATACCATCTTAATTGACTTTAAATATCATGATGATGTTCAGAGAGCCACCAGAACTGATTGTCCTGTTTCGCCCAATCACTTCGGTCCCGATCGGACACAGTCCTACTGAACTGAAATCGTTCTTCTCCACCTTGAGCGATGAGGTCTTGACCGTACAGGAGTCGCCTATTCACAGTTTTCCGGCTAACGTGGTAGATGAGCGGAACCGCCATTCCATCCTGTATCAGCCCTCGACTGTCTAAATAGAGGAATGCCTCGGGAGGGATGTAGCCACTTAACCGTGCTCTCTCAATATATTCGTTATTGGGGTAATAAGCCCCAAAAATTAAGCTGTTAGTTGAGGACATCGCTCTTGCAACGTGACCCCGAATCAGCTTTAACAAAAAATTATCTATTCTGTTTATTTCGGTTCCGTTATATAGAACCTGCTTGGAATAATATAGTTTGTACTCCGACTCTGGTGTTCTGTGTAATCCAAGGCAACGTCTAAGACATTGCCTTTCAAACACCCGAATCCTTTCCATTTGAGATGGGTCAACGTTTAACCACACCGGGCATCCATAAGAAATCATCGGCCTGATGAGGGCCATGTAGCTAATCACTTTTACCCTGCTGTCAAGACGACTGCTATAAAGCAGCCGTTTTGGCAGGGCAAAGACTCCCCTAGCCCTGGCCAGAGCAGCACCTATATGTCTGTCGAAATACAGGTACTGATCCACCCAGATGCGAAGGTACTTTACTACATCTTTACTCGCCAGTGGATGTCCATTTGGCCCTACGATCACCAGATTGCGCCAGTTCTTTCTCGTATCCCTTGAGGCGCTAGACAAAGGAGTCCTAAACAAAATAGTTTCTGATTTCTGGAAGTTGATTTTCAACTTCCTGTCATCACAATATCGCAGAATCTTGTCGAAGTCACTCTGCAAAAGAATTTTGATGACCTCAATTGTATTAGCTGTTCTTACGCAATTAGATCGTCGGCGTACGCAATTGCCTGAGTTAGACTACCTATCAGATCGCTGGTGTAAATGCTGAATAGAGTCGGCGAGTTAAACGCCCCCTGCTGAAGATCATTATTAGTATTAAAAACTGCGGTAGAAGTTACATTGCCACTCTGGACAACAAACTTTCTACCATTTAGCATGTCATAAAGCATATACAAAGAGGTTTACTTATACCTAGTCTGGTTAGTCTTAGATAGAGACCTAACCATACGGTGTCGAAGGCCTTTTGCAAATCAACCATACAGGCACCCGTACACTGCTTTTTAGTTTTGTTCCATTGGATATCAGAAAGCAGTTTAGACGTGGCATGAATTGTGTCATGTCCTGCCTTAAAACCGAACTGATTATCCGGGATGATATTTTTGTTCTCCGCCCACTTGAACAGGGCCCTATTAATAACCTTTTCAAATACTTTGCTGATACTTGCAATAAGACTTATCGACCGGAGATTCGCCGGATTGGAGTTGTCCTTTCCCTTTTTCGGGAGAGTGTGCACCACAGCTGTCTTCCACCGCACTGGATAATATGCATTATTCAGCGCGTTGTTAAACACTCTGGTATAAATGTCAACTGCTTCTGGAGGGTAATGTCGTAGTACAACGTTGGATATACCATCGACACCTGCTGACTTCTTTTTCTTTAATGAATCGAAGATGAGCTGGAGCTCATTGTTCGAAATTAACAGGGGACTGGGCCCATTTCGGTCGGCGATTATGGCGTTTGCCAAATCCTCAACAATAAACCCGGGAAAGCCAAGGTTCTCAGATCGCCATTCGGTTATATCGTTCCGGAGCCATAAGTGATGAAGCAGAGCTCTGTTCTCCAGGTCATGATTCGGGAGAATGCTAGCATTCACCTTGTACACTTGCTGGAAAGCCCGAAATTTTTGCATAGCATTATTATAAATTACCTTATGACTAATGCCTTTATGTATAAAGATTGCGACGCCTCCTCCTTGAGTGGAGTTGGGTCGGTCTATTCTTACGATAATGTAATTATTGTTAATCAATATGTTTCTGGTAAGTCTTAGTTTCGCTAGCCATAAACACATCTGGACTTATGTCTTTAAGCAATTGGAATAAATTCGCTCTACGTTCGGTCCTAGTCAGTGAATTTGCATTCACAGCTAGGATCTTAAAGAGCCTCTCCGGCAGCGCGCCCTTAACCTCTAAGTTGCGCCAATCTCGGCAAAACAAAGTAGAGATAATCCACCCTAGTCGCCTGGTCCCTGATCGGATTTTGGAGGCCAGTCAACTGGCCCTGGATGGCCAGAAAAATGCCCATAATATCTGCCTGTGCCGCCGGCGCCTTAGGCACGGGGGCCTGCTGGGCGACCTTTAGTATAGGCTGTACCATGCTTCCCCTTCCTGGCGCCATTTGGGCATACGAAATTTGGGGGTTGACGGGCGTTGTTGTAGGAGGGCGCACTGTTGGACGCTTTTCTACCACTGTTTGCTTTGCTGCTTTATTATTCTTTATAAGCTGAAACTTCGGGCGTCCCCGTACACATTTAAGATGGGTCCGATCTTCGACCCGTTCCTTTCCTAACTTGCATTCCTCCGCATTGTGGTTCTCTCCACACTTAACGCAGCGTGACTGCATTTCGCAGTTTGCTGCGGCGTTTCCGAACCTTTGGCAGCGCATGCATTGAAGCTTAAATTTTTTTGTGCTGTTCCAGTGTGAAGCAATGGATAGCATGCCTATCATTATTTAATCTTTTTATAGTAAAGTCTTGACTTATGGCCAACTTACACAGATGTATGACATCCTGTAGCTCCATTTTATAAGTATTTATGGGTGGCATCTTTTCTTTTTTCGTAATCGGCGGCTATGGCTGCTTCTGCTGAGACTAATTTTGCTGCTGCTGTTGATTCTGCTGCTTTTGATCCTGCTGCTTTTTTTTTTTGTTGCGGTTGTTTCTGGGATTGTGTCTGCTGCTATTGCTGTTGTTTTTGCCGTTGTTGTTTTGGCTGCTGCTGTGGCTGTTGTTTTTGCAATTGGTCTTTTTGCTGTTGTTGTTGTTCTTCCTCGAACTCTTTCTGTTCTTTCGCTCGGCGCGCTTCTTGCTTGGCCTTAAATGCGAGAACTAGAAGCTCCTGTTGGCTTTTCAAGATTTTGATTTCTGCCTCCATTGCTCCAATTTGAACGATTATTATTTGCTCCTCAATGTTGTCCTCCTCAGATGACGCGTCTGACGTGGAGAGGTTCACGAAGGCAGTACTATCGCCCGTCGTGAAGTGCCCTTCTCCTTCCTCAGACATGTATTCAATACCCTCTTCGGGTGACGTGTCTAATTGTGGTTGTCTCTCTGCCTCTGACGTCTCGTCTATATCCGGCGTCTTCACCCCAGCTGGCAGCTTTGCTGAGGTGGCGGCGGATCTCCTCTTTACCAAATTTGGTGCGCACTTGATCCTCTTTCTGCGCTTCGGATTTACATCGGATGATGTTGCCGTTGTTGTTGTTGCTGTTGATGTTGTTGCTGCAGACTCACTGCTTGCAAGTAGAACATGTTTCGATGTTCCCTCAGCTGATGCCATCGCTGGCCTCATTGGCCCTAGGACACCTATCGATGCCCCGGTGCTTAAACTCCTACTCCTTTGCTCGTTTTCCCAACCAATAGAGTTTTCCACTTCACGGTTGTGAAAAAAAGCTTGCACGGTTTTGATGCCCGGTTGGGAATCGAACTGGCGACCCCTGGATTCGCGGTCGGCCAATCTACCACTGTGCTACTGCACTACTTGAAGAATATTGATTTAAATTAAAACTTAATCACACACACGATATACTACTTATAAAAAACTGGGCAGCCGAAAAAGTCTTAACACCTCCACAGTACGAGAGTGGAGAAAAAAAAAACTTTTTGTGCCTTCATCGTGTATTGAACCATGACCAGCCGCTTAGTAGCCAACGCACTTCGCATCACGCCACCGAGCACACATGATCAGATCCGACCTAATGCAGCTTTTTTCTGTCAAACAAGAAATTCAAATACATATAGTTTAAGGGTAGCTTAGATCTTGGTGAACGTCCCAAAATGTAATAAAACCCAATTTTTATTTTTTTTACTGCATCAGCACCTAAACTCTTTAATAAATTACTATTTGATATAAGAAGACAAAATTATATTCATATGTTTTTGAAAGCAGTTGATAAATGGCTCTTTGAATTAGATGGTTCGATGGTAAAAAATCTCTTTTTAAATGTAGTCTAAATTTTTGCAGCTGCTTTTGTTAATATATATTCATTTTGTTCTTTTAATCCTAAGCTATTGTTTTTGATATTTCGTTTCTTTATTGTTTTTTTATTTTTTGTTATTTTTCTTATAATATTTTCCTATTTTCCCCCACAATTTTATCATTTGCTATGTAAGTTACATTTGTATCCTAAATATTCACTTACGTTAGTTATGGATTAATCAATTTGATATGGTTCATTGACTTCTAGTGTTCTTATAAAATTATAAGAATGTTCCTATTATTCATTCATTTTCTATTGAATATATATACATATATATATATACTTCAAAAATCTTATTTAAATTGTACATAGAAAATGCATTTAATTAAAAAAAAAAACACTTTTTTATCAAATTCTTTGAGTCGTTTTTGAGAAAACCTTCCATTTGTATGGAAGGTACCGTTGTTTTTAGTTGTAGGAAAATATTTTTTTTAAGTATTCAAGATTATGTTTAAAAACTACTAAATACGAAGTTTCGAAAAATCTATTGAGTCGTTTTCGAAATATTCAGCTTAAAAAAAATTGAAACATTTTTGCTTAAATTAGTGTTTAGGCTTTCTAGGAGATTCTCCATTGAAATATTCAAAACAATCAAATGAATCGTTTTCCGCAAAATCCAAAACCAACAAAATGGTTCTACTAGAGATACCTACCTACCTAGACAAAAAATAACAATACAAAAACAAATTAACAAAAAGTACGATTTCCCTTAATTAATGAACTAATTTTGTTTGTAAAAATCGTTGGAGCCGTTTTTGATAAAAATAAGATTATCTTTTTGGCCAAAAAAATGTATGGAGGGTACCGTTACTTTCGTCTTAAAAAATAAAAAGACGTGTGGACATATTAGGTACCTACCGAAAAATAATTTGTATACCAACCAAGTTTGAAGCAAATCCATCCAACCATGCACGCTGTAAGCTCGACAGACAGACAGACAGACGGAATTGCGAAACCCACTTTTTTGTGTTCTCTATCACCTTTATGTCAAGTTTGATTAAAATGTAATTCTCGAGTTCGATATTTTTGCAAATGCAAAACTTGTCCTACCTACATACATATAACCTATCGAAAGTTAAAATTCAGTTAACAAAACAATTTAATTATGTAGGTAGGAATACCACTTATTATATTTATACAGGTACAAAACATACCTACCAATATGTATACTTATAAGAAAAATGTAACGAATATAAGAAGTATATGTATGTACCCATGGTTGCCACATTAATTTGTTTTTAAATTTAATTCTGCCGATTTGTTAATTAAAAATTATGGAAACTCACAAATTTCTAAAACTTTGGAAGAATGAAATAAGTATGTATGTACCTATAGCCATGTTTACTACGCTAATATATTTTTTTAAATTTTGTTCCGTCTATATTTGTTAATTTAATGCAATTAGTACCTACATAGTCTACATCCTCTATCCAAAAAAAAGGGTTGGCCTTCCAAAACAAAATTGCCTGGCACTCTCAACATTCTCTAAAAATTCATCAAATCTTTCCCAAATTAAACTATTTACCCATCGCCTCGCCAAAACATTTGTGTTGCTCACAAAATTAAGTCAGATAGGTACCTACCTATAACTACCTATGTACCTATGCAAATTTTATTTAAACACTTTAAATATTAAGGATACTTACGATTTTTATAACCGCTTATTACACAAAAAAAAAAAACAAGTTGTTTATTTTGCATACTTACATATGGATGAATGTATCCACATATACTACCTACTCACTTCAATTTTATGGAATATACCTACATATCCTACAAAATAAATCATTCTTTATTACCTACAAGAAAATATTTTTTGTGAGTGGGAAGCATGAATGATTCTAAATATATTTTTCCATAACTACCTACTATGTATGTACGTAGGTTTCTTTATTTTTATCGTAACAAACCGTCCACAAGACAAGAAAAACTTCATTCACAAAAATCTTTCCCTTCTTCAATCTTTTATGTTTCTATAGATACTTACATTTATGCATGTTCAAATACAATCTTGCACAGAATTAATTTTCCCGTTCTTCTATCTTCTATTTTTTGCATTTTATTTGATTCGATACAATATTGGCTGTTTTTTTTCTCTCGCTCGAACTCTATGAGTTAGCATACAGTATTCCTGTTCTGCCATTTTTACCATTTCTTTGGATTATATCCATATTCTCTTGTCTCCCAACTCACCAATTTTTATTAAAGAGCTACCCTATCTTGCGGAAGCTAGATGCCGCCACAATCGTACCTATTCATTAGAGGAATATAGGAATACATATACAATGCCTGTACTGACTATTTTTGTTGGACAGAGTATATATTTTTTGTTTTTTATATAATAGAGCCACATCCCTTTGATCCAGAACCCTCTAATCACCAGTACTATTTTAATTAAAGGAATTGATTGGATGGGATAATTTGGGGGATAGCCTATTATTAGTTTAAAAACGAGGAAATGAAAGTATAATGGCCAACATTTAATATAAGACTGTTATAATTGTTATAAATTGGCGTATCTCTAGCTTACGTCTTATTTAAAATGTAGTTTTGTTTATTATGCAAACAAAGCAATTGCTCCAAGGTCCCGGTATATAAGAATATCCCACCATTAGCTAATGGGTTTTGAAAAGAAGGAGAAACTTTAAACCTATTGGACTCCGTTGATTCAAAATAGAAATTGTCTTAACTTCCTCGTAATGTTCTTTTGCAAAAAACTTATGTGGGTGATATTAAGTTTTTTGAGGGAGTTAAGGTCCAAGATTTGTCACCAACTATTGTGCCTAAAATGCACCACATAAAGGTCATCTGATTTGGTTGGTGGCATATAAGGAAAATGTCATATACATACAGTGGTTGCCACATAGTTAGAAACAACAACTCTGACCTCATTAAATAAACTGTAAAATTAATTTTAAATACGACTGTCTTCAATTAGTGCCGCTATTTTTTGATGATATTTTAGTTTTAAGCCTAGTACGCTGCTGATGCGAAACGAAAAATCCCATACAAAAATGACACGACGAAATCATGAACGAAAAATTTCGCTCTACTTTTTGTTTTCCAGTACGCTGCTGAACGACGAAATGTGTAATTTTAGTGGATAGCTGTACTAGATTTCTTAGTACAGTTCTCTACTCTTTTCGTTCTCAATTTAGTTGACCTGCACATTAATTGCTTGCGAAATTTTGGCATTTAATTTTTTTGATAAAAAAAACGTCAAGCTCCTTTATTGTTTATTTGATTTTTCTTTGGCTTTGGGTTTTCTCTAGTGTCTGGTTTTTCTGTGCATTTTCTGTATTAAATTATTGGAAATAAGTTCAATTCTAATTTTTGTATCAAAACCAATTTCAAAATCGACTAAACTAAATCTGCAAAATGGAAATCGGAAGTTGGAAAGAAGCACACCATTCACATATCTTATCGTCGAACAAGATATAGCGGATGTTTATTAGGAGTGCTTATTATAACCAACTATCGACTTTTCTCATACCTAGTGCTAGTGCTAAGATTAAAAATAACCTTTGTTCTTTTAAAATTAATTCATTTTAAGTGACTACTAAATAAAAATATTATAAACAAGATTCAGTAGTTTGTTCTGCAATTAACTGACCATGTCACGATTTTTAAAATACATTTGTTACTCCGACTTTTAAATTCTATGCGACCTTTGACACCATATAAATATAAAAAAAACACTCACCATTTCTAAATACATACTTTCAACACATAAATTAAATATTGCCACAAAGAAAAAATCAAATCGACCGCCCGCTACTGGCAGTACGAATATGAATTTCCGACCTGGTCGGGACAAGATGTATCCAGGCCGGAAGCCAAAGGTAAGCGGCCTTCCGCTGCACCAACGAGAATTAAGGAAATCATCGTTACCACAATAATGTTGGTTGCAAAAAGGCGATCTTAAACGATACCCACCTCTATTTAGAAAGCCTGTTTCCGATCTCATTGATTGGCGATTTTATACCATACCCCAGAACTTATTTCTTAAGTTCAGACAATCTGTTTAATGTTTACTTCGTGAAAATCGGCACGGGATGGACATTGTTATTTAGTCTACAATTTCTGGTGATGACCTCGCTAGTCCCTTGTTGTGTGGATAGAAAGAAGATGATGACAAATCAATTACCTCGCATTGCCATCGCTACCTTCTTTTTCTTTTCTGGACGAAGTTTTCTAATGCAATTGAACCATCGTATGGCAGATGCCCTGCTCGTGGATTTGATAGCAAATCAAGCTGCTTGCAAGCTGGTCACTTGTCAATTGGATTTGACATATAAGGCCATGCATTTATACTATTCGTTCGATTTTGGTATTAATTGAGGAAGCAAGATATTTAGTTAAAATGGAAATCGATCAAAGAGCATTCGCAGCGTAGCAGAGCGGTCAAGTACAAACCCACTAAGAAAACTCACTGATGAACAAGTGAAAATGCAACCCGCTCCAAAGATATATTCCAAAAGCTATTCACTGTTCTCTTGGAATATATAAACTGAAAATACTTTGGAGTGTATCCTTGGAACGGGTTATCCTAAAAACTTGGTCGATACCTTTTTGTAATATACTCTTGATACTCTCAATCAGCATCAAAAGTTTTTATGTAGAAGCCTTATTGCAAAAAATCACTCTTGAAATACGCATATTTAGAATGATGTATGCGTATTCCTGGAGCTATTTTTTTTTAATACAACTTCTTTGCAAAAAATGTTGATGCTTCCTTTGAAAGTATCAAGTGCTAAATCTAAAAAGATATCGCTCGCCTTTATTGGACAACCCGTTTCCAAAGATATACTCCAAAAGCTATTCACTGTTCAATTGAAAAATATAATCAGACTATAAATATAATATACTATATCTTCGGAACGGGTTGTCCAATAAAAGCGAGCGATATCTTTTTAGAATCAGAGTTCATACTTTCAAAGGAAGCCTCAACATTTTTTGCAAAGAAGTTGTATTAAAGAAAATAACTTCAGGAATACGCATGCCTCATTCTAAATATACGTATTTCAAGAGTGATTTTTTGCAATAATCCTTCTACCTAAAAACTTTTGATGTGGATTTTGAGAGTATCAAGAGTAGATTACAAAAAGGTATCAACCAAGTTTTTAGGATAACCCGTTCCAAAGATACAATCCAAGGTATTTTCAGATAATGTTTTTCAAGGTAAACAGTGAATTGGTTTTGGACTATATCTTTGGACGGGTTGTCCAATAAAGGAGAGCGATATCTTTTTAGAATCAAAACTGCATTAACAAAACCAAAAGTAGTTTTGTCACCAAATTACTTTTAGATGTATTTTTTTGTCACTAAATTTCCTTTACATATATTTTTTTTCAAATAAATCTTGGACTTTGTGGAGGCCTATGCAAACAGGTCCTCAAAGTACTTGCTCGGAGAGAGCTAATGCACGGCAGGCATCTGACACTGACACTCAGTGTGCTGTAGACCGTCGAGACGAGTAGACGTGCCGTGGAGTCGGTAATTGATGTGTTCGATAATTAAATAATTATTAATTAATAAAGAATTGAGATTATTTGAGTCTATGTTAAAAGGATTTATTTATTCATTGGTTCTCGTAATTATAGCAAATTACAGGTTAATACATTGCCGACGAGAGAAAAAAAATAACAGAGAAAACAAAAGCTCGAAAAAAAGGAACAGAAAAAAAAAATTCTACAATAACAGGAATGGTAACGTTAAATTTTGTTTTGTTTCTGAGATAATTCCATTGAATTGGAAAAATTTTGTTCTCACATTGAATTGTGGAAAAAAAAGAAGGTAAGCATGGTGTTGGAATTCTATGGAACTTTTCGAAAAAAAAAAAAGTAAATATGTATTACAGAAGTACGAAGACACGCATTGAAATCGGAAGAAAAAAAAAACACATTAAATTGTGGCGAGAATAGAGAATCACATTCAATCGTGGAAAGAGAAGAGAAATCACATTAAATTGTGGAAAGAAACGAAAAATCAAATTCAATTTTGGAAACGGTAAATTGAAAAAAAAACAACAGGCATTAAAAGCTAAATGACAATGTTTTTTTTTTTGTTTACAGAGAGTAAGATTATTCTGAAACACATTGAACTGTACAACGGAGAGTGATTTGTTGTTTTCCTTTTAACTGCTCATAGAGACCAGAGGTAAGGAAAATAAAGTAGATCAAGATGAGCGACATAAAACCTTTCCTTTGTGAGACATTGGATAAATCTATGATTCGGATTGAATGGGAAAAATGGCTGCGGTCATTTTCATTATACTTGGAGGCTGAAGAAATTAGGGATCAAATTAAAAAACGTAATAAATTGTTGCATTTAGGGGGGCCCCAGCTGCAAGAGGTGATATTCAATATTCCCGATGCATTGATTGAACCGAAAGAGGGAGAAGACATTTTTAAGGCATTGGTTGACAAACTGAATAACCATTTTTCACCTCAGAGGAACTCGATATTTGAAAGGCACTTATTTCGATCATTAAAACCAGATCATGGGGAAAATTTCAACAAATTTATTTTGAAATTACGTAACCAGGCATCAAAATGTTCATTTGGGGAATCGAAAGATGAAATTTTAGAAATTAACCTTAAGGACAAGGTTATAGACTCATGGGCACCAGCGGACCTTAAGAAACGATTGTTAGAGAAAGAGCATTCGTTAACCGAGATAATTGATATGTGTTGCATCTATGAGCAGATAAACAATCAAACAGAAACGATGTTACAACCAACTTCGTCTTCCATAGTTAACAAAATCTCGTTTCAAACCAAGAGCTGGAAAGAGGATAGTGGTTGCAGTAGATGCGGCCGCCTGAATCATTTGGGCAACGATCTGAATTGTCCAGCTAAACATTCAAAATGTAACAAATGTGGTTTGATTGGGCATTTTGCTCGTAAATGCAAGACAAAAGCGGGTAAACGTAAAGCTAGTAACTTCGAAAGGGGGTATGAAAAACGGCAAAAATTTGGGTCATCAAGAGTGAGATTGATATCTGACGAAGTCACGAAAGAAGAAGGAGATCGTTTAGGTGAACATCATTGTTTTAGGATAATGAAGGAGGACGAGAGTCATATGAGCGAGATTATAGATTGTGCTATTGGGGGTCACATAATATCAATGGTTATTGACTCAGGATGTCGATTTAATCTGGTGAGTGAAGATGACTGGAGCAAACTTCAAAGAGATGGGGCTGTTGTCTGGAACGTAAGAGAAGAGTCAACAAATAAATTTCGGGCTTATGCTGGCAAGGACTTACTTAAGGTTAAAGCTGTGTTCGACGCACCTGCTCGGGTGGAAAATAGGGAGGAGCTGATTTCTTCATTCTATGTGATTGAGAATGCAAGACAATCTTTGCTGGGTCGTGATACAGCTATACGGTTAAGAGTTTTGAAATTAGGCTTAGACATAAATAATATCGAAAATCATCAACCTTTTCCAAAGATAAAAGGAATTAAAATAAAGTTATCTATTGATGAGGCAATAAAGCCGGTACAACAGCCACTTCGACGAGTACCAGTGGCTATGGAAGAGAAAGTTGAGGCGAAAATCAAAGAGGCTTTAAAACTAGATATCATTGAACCGGTGCTAACACCAAGTCAGTGGATTTCCCCAATTGTCATTGCAGCTAAAGATAACGGAGATATTAGATTGTGCATTGACATGCACAGGGCGAATACTGCCATACTAAGGGAAAACTATCCACTACCAACATTTGAGTCGTTCATGACCAAGTTGAAAGGAGCTAAATTTTTCTCTCGGCTTGACCTAAGAAATGCATATCACCAGCTGGAATTAGACGAAGAAAGCAGACATATCACTACCTTTATCACACATAAAGGTGTGTTTAGATATAAGAGGCTTTTGTTTGGGGTGAATTCAGCACCGGAGATCTTCCAGAGAATAATGGAAAACCTGTTAGCATCTTGTGAAAGATCTCTTAATTATTTAGATGACGTTATAGTGTCGGGACGTACTGAAAAAGAACATGATAATGAAGTCGAAAAGGTATTACATATTTTCAAAGAATATGAAGTATCTTTAAATGAGGGGAAATGTGTATGGAAAGTCCAAGAATTGAAATTCTTAGGGCATGTCTTGAATACGATTGGTATAAGTCCAGACCCAGATAAAATAAGAACAGTCTTAGATTTTCGTGCCCCAGAAAACAAAGAAGAAACAAGAAGTTTTCTTGGCCTGGTAACATATTTAGGGAAGTTTGTACCAGACCTAGCTAATATTACTGACCCCTTGCGAAATTTAATAAAGAAAGATACAAAGTTTATTTGGAAAGATACTCAGCAAAAGTCCTTTCAGCGGTGGAAAGAATTGTTAATAAATTTGTCAACCCTATCATACTTTAATCCTGAATTCCGCATCCGTTTAATTGCGGATGCTAGTCCGGTTGCTCTCGGCGCAGTTCTCATTCAATTTGAAAACGAATCTCCTCAAGTTATTTCTTTTGCTAGCAAAAGTTTGTCCGAGGTAGAGAGGAGATATTCTCAGACGGAAAAGGAAGGCCTGGCTTTGGTGTGGGCTGTAGAACGTTTTCACTACTATTTAGCTGGAATAGAGTTTGAACTGGTTACCGACCACAAACCTTTAGAGGCAATTTTCAAACCAACATCGAAGCCTCCAGCCCGGATAGAAAGGTGGGTACTTAGACTGCAAGCATTTAAATTCAAGGTCATCTATCAAGCCGGCAAACTTAATATAGCTGACTCTTTTTCGCGGCTATGCAAAATTCAGTATTCCAACACATTTGACCAACATGGTGAATATGCTGTCTTTGCAATAATAGAAAGATCTGTTCCAAAAGCAATGACTATTTCACAAATCGTCGAAAACAGTAGATCTGACCTCGAATTAATGGAAGCTGTCATAAACGTGAAACAGGAGTCTTGGGACCAAAAAGCATCAAACGCATACTTTCCTTTCCGACAAGAGCTCTGCGTCGTAGGTGATATTCTTCTGAGGGGTAGGAGAATCGTCATACCGCGAGTACTAAGGACACAAATTCTAGAATTGGCACACGAGGGTCACCCAGGTGAAAGTGTCATGAAACGGAGGGTTCGATCGAAAGTGTGGTGGCCATTGAATGATAGAGATGTCGAAAGTTTTGTCAAACACTGTCGTAATTGCTTAATTGTATCGAGACCTACACAACCAGCTCCGATGAAAAGGCATCTTTTTCCAAACAGTCCCTGGTCTTGGCTGTCTATGGACTTGCTTGGACCCCTCCCCAACCATGATTATATATTCGTTATCATCGACTATTACTCGCGATATCAGGAATTAAAATTTCTGAGAAGAATAACCTCAGCCGATATTATTAGCAGTCTGGAAGAGATATTTTGTAGATTGGGTTATCCGAAGTCAATAACGGCTGACAACGGTCGACAGTTTGTAAGCGACGAGTTCAAAAGGTACTGCGGGAATAATAATATAACACTGATAACATCGCCACCCTATTGGCCACAAGCCAACGGAGAAGTGGAAAACATGAACAGGTCAATTTTAAAACGTCTTCAAATAGCAAGCTCAAAGGGGGTCGAGTACAAAAAAGAAATTCAAAATTTTATACTGATGTATAATGTAACACCTCATGGAACAACGGGTAAAGCTCCCTCAGAGCTTTTGTATGGACGGCTGATTCGAGACAAAATCCCTTCGGTACAAGATATAGAAGAGGAAAGCATAGACTCAGAAGCAAGAGATATGGATGCAATAAGGAAACAAAAAGGAAAGGAAGGAAAAGTAGGAGACAAGGTTTTACTCCGAAATCTGGTGGTCACAAATAAATTAACTCCAAATTTTGACGCAACTGAGTTTGATGTTATTAACCGGAAGGGAAATGAAGTGACGGTACAGGGTGGGGGTAAAACATATAGGCGGAATATAAGCCATGTCAAGAAAATACCTCTCCAAAAAGACGACATTCAAGACTCTATTATTCAGTCTAATAGAAACCCTTCAAATTTTACAAGTACCGAGTCATTGACAGCAGACAAATACAATCAACCCACCACATCTTCAGCGGCAACCCAGTCAGAAGAATCTGCCAGAGATCCCCAGTCTTCAGGATTGACATTGAAGCTGAAAAACATCGGAGGGATGTGGAGGCCTATGCAAACAGGTCCTCAAAGTACTTGCTCGGAGAGAGCTAATGCACGGCAGGCATCTGACACTGACACTCAGTGTGCTGTAGACCGTCGAGACGAGTAGACGTGCCGTGGATTTGGAGATTGTAGAATTGTGTTGAAGTCGGTAATTGATGTGTTCGATAATTAAATAATTATTAATTAATAAAGAATTGAGATTATTTGAGTCTATGTTAAAAGGATTTATTTATTCATTGGTTCTCGTAATTATAGCAAATTACAGGTTAATACAGACTTGAAAATGGTATTCAGAATTAGTAAGAAACCATAAATTAGAACCATAAATTAAAACCGTTTACACCATCCCAATGAAGCACGTAGTTTTCGAATTTTAGAGTGGTTTACCTCCCAACTTCATTGATTTTCTTAAAATTGATAGAAATTTTATCAAATCGGCAGATAAACCAGTTTATAAATTCAAAAGTAATTGCTTAATTTGGATCCTCTAGGTGTAACTAGAACCATTTTTATATCAAAGAATTATTTTATAAGAATTACATCTAAAAGTAATTTGGTGACAAAAAATTTCCATCTAAAAGTAATTTGGTGACAAATCTCATTTTTTTACAAGTTTTTTTGACAGCTTACACCACAACTCTCCGCAAATATTTTTCCGCTGTGATTTTCGTTAGCATTTCGCTCTCCTATTGGAGACCACCGAAAATTTTCGTTTCGCATCAGCAGCGTACTAGGTTTAATCATGAGTTTGTTTTAACGCGACCTAAAAGACAGCAATGTTATTTTGATAGGTAGGTATTTGTTAAAAGTCGTCATTTTCGCTGGAAAGAAAAAAAGGAACGATAGCAAAATCAGGCAAATTTTTGGTTCAATGCTACCAAAACGAAAATGAATCAATGCCTACCATTTTGATGGCTAGAAGATTCAACTGTTGAAAAAAGAGTTCAAGTCTTCTTCTTGTTTCACCGCAATTGAAATATCAGTCAGAACTATAAGACACTCCTTGAAAATAATCCGTGTGTATGCATTGCCCGGAAAAAAGCCACTCGTTTCAACATGAATTTGCGCTTATCGTTTGCTAAGCTTACGCAAATAAAGCAAGGATTTTTGAAAAAAATAATAACACCGACGCACTGGTAACAAGACCATACAGGCTTAAACATTACATACGTTAATACAATATAGAAAAAGACAGATATAAAGAACAAATAACAGAAGAAGCATCATTTCAATAGCACAAGGTAGGTTTTAAGTAGAGTGCCCCATCCAAGTTTATTTTAAGTACAGGCCTTATGGGAGAGCTTTTTCAAATACACAGGTGCCTGTTACTGAAATTCCCACTGAAAATAACCACTGAGTTGCAAACAAATTGATTTTGTAATCTAGTTAAAACCAGCGTATATCCCACCACGGCTTACCTACTGACTGCACATCCAAGTGCACTGCATTCTGCAAACTGCCGTTTGAGTTTGTGTGCCTTCACCGTTCACTCAACCCTTGTTGTGTGCTTTTAAAATAAGCGCATTGAATCATAGTTAACACTGCTACGTTTGTAGTTATTTACTATGCTTACTACTACGGCCTGTAAGAGCTTTAAAGTGGTACGAACTTATTGTCATCTTTTACTGTCAGAGTGAGAGGCAAGGTCATATCTTCCCTGTATTGAATATTTATGTTGGAAAGCGTATATGTCTTTATAATAAAACAATTTGAAATTAAGTTAGCCTAAGTGATTTACTACATAAAAAGCATACATCAAATATTAATAATATAATTTATCTTATACATACGTATTATGAGATTATATACGTAAATAAATAGGGGAAAGAGGGGAATAAATGTTTGCTAAATTAATAATTAACTCGCCAAGTAGCCAGTAATTATTTAAATGTTCATTAGGGAGAGATTTCTTAATAGTTGAAAATAATAATAATTTTAACTATATGGCTGCAAGACAGGTTTTTTAATGCAACCTGAATTGCACGTCGCTAGTTAGAAGAGAAGGAACAGAAAGATAGGAAAGATTTTTTTGGCACAGTGGAGTAGGTCTTTACACACGGGCGGCATCCAATTTAAATTAGATGTATATGAAAGAGAATGCTGCCAAGGATGGGGCTGGAAACCACACTTCTAAGTTAGTAATCAAGCACTATATCCACTGTGCCATTGCTAAACGGGCATTCTTAAATTCAGATAAATTTAATGAGTTTAAACTTAAAGATCTATAGCTATCTTACAACTTTAAACTAATTCATTTAAATTTGTAAAGTGTGAAGTGATTCATTTAAATGTGTAGTTTAAATTTTAAGATTTATAATTATCTCAAAACTTTAAACTGACTCATTTAAATTTTGAGTTTTAATTTTAACATTTAAAATTATATTTAAAAAAACTTAAAAGTGATTCAATTAAATGTATAATTTAAAATTTAACATTTAAAATTATATTAAAAACTTTTCAGTGATTTATTTAAATGTACAGCTTAAGTTCTTACATTTAAAATTATATTAAAAACTTTAAAGTGATTCATTTAAATGTATAGTTTCAATTTTAACATTTGTAATTAAACATTTAAAAATTGACATTTTTTTTCTAAGAAGACAGTGTTTTGTTATGTAAGGAAATGTACATTTTTCTTAAATATTTACAAATTTCAATAATGTAAGTAATATTTTGTAATATAAATGATTAATTTTAGTATAAGTTGTAATTGTGAGGAATAATTCTGTTAGTATAGAGAAATTTAATTTTGTAATTTTTATACCTTGAGCAATATATTTTTTTAAAACATTTATAAATTGGAATAATTTAAGTAATGTTTTGTAATTTAAAAGATTAATTTTTATTATAGTATAAGTTGTAATTTGGAGGAATAATTTTGTTAAAATAGAGAAATGTAATCTTATAATTTTTATACCTTTATATATTTTTTAAAATATTTATAAATTTGAATAATGTAAGTAATATTTTGTAGTTTAAATGATTAATTTTAGTATAAGTTTTAATTGTGAGGAATAATTTTGTAAATATAGAAAAATGTAATTTTATAATTTTTAAACCTTGAGCAATGTAATTTTAAACTAAAAATAATAATAATAATACATAATAATAATAAATAAGAATTATCCAAATTTAAATAATGTCATCACATGGTATGTGATGTGTACAAAAAATGTCATAGCTAATTTAACAAACATATTCAAAATTGTTTGTTTTAAAAAAAAGGATTCTTATTAATAATAAATCCTTGGTCGAAATAAATCCAGTTATCGATTTCGCTTTTGATCAGTTGGTTACCTCCGGGGAAATAGCGGATCAATTTATGTATTTCCATTATTAAAATCTGTTGAAACTGCTTTGCCATCAACATGGCAGATGGATTATATTCAACAGCGTATGCTTTATTTTCGCTTGGCAAAATATACTCGCAACATTTGTTGATATCAAATGATTTGATTTTATCCCATGTAAAACGTATGAGAGTAACTGCATTGGCAAGTTTAATAAATATGTTAGGGTATGCAATTGTATCTAAGAGAAGATCTTTCTTATATTGAATTCGTGCCAAACCAATCACTGTTTGATTGACGGCTATATTGGTGGTAAGTTTGACAGTTTTTATTTGACAACTTGGGGAAATTAGATGCTGAACTGGGGGGTGCTGATCGACTGAGGGGTCTAGAACGAGCATTGATTGTTCGGGTAAGTTTCGTTTTTTTAAAATTTTTGAGACCTGAAAAACAAGTAGAAGATTAAGATATTTAAACTTTATAACTGGGAATATTTGAAGGAAAAAATTAATTACCTCTGGTACAAAATCGTGTAAGAACCATTCGTGCAAAATGCTCGCTGTCATCTGCGCATTCTTGCTGTATTTGTAGACTACAATACTCCCAAAATTCTGTACAACCCGCGGATCTTGACTTGACCCTACAACTAGAGGTAGCAATTTATGACTTCCAGTGAAATTCGTACAAAATAATACAGTCAAAATATCTCTATGTGAGCTCTCAGCCAATATAGTTCCTTCTGATTTCTTTGCTGGTAGCGATCTCCAATAGAGCTTCGTCTGACCCACACGATAAATCTGATCAGCCATTAAAGCACGATCAAATCCTGAATGCAAACATGGTCTCATGAAAATTCTATTACTGTTTGTTAATTTATAACCATCCAAAGATGTTTGATCGATTTTAAGTTCTTGCGGATTCGGAAAACTCGTTCGTTCATTAAAGGAGTTGGTGTTGGTGTTGGTGTTGAACGAGGCAGAAACTTTTCGTTGAATATTTTTGCAAACATGTTTAGTGACAATTTTCTGTTTAACTCTTGAACAATCGTCATCCGGAACCTTGAGATAATTCTTTTCCTCTCCGATACTCATAAGATGCTTATAGTAAGACTTTTTTCGCAAATTTTCACATGATTCGGCCTCCTCCGTTGAAAAATCACTAATTTGTATAATTGGAATTTCAGTTGAATTATCAAGGTTCTGAAGAGATAATTTTATGGCTGCCAGCTGCTGAATTAAGTTATTGCTGTCTTTTCTAATTATATTAACAACATCAGCAAAGCTTAATCTATGCGGTATGCGTGGATCGTTTATAAGACCACTTACGATAGACCTGAATAGGTTTCTATTCTTTGTTGCTGGTTGATCGGTTTTAATGGGAGTTGTCATTTGGGAAATGTGAGTCACTTTTTTTAATCCGTAAATTCTCTTGTGTAATCAGTTCTTAGTACAATTCGGTTTTTTAATATTAAAAATGGTAAACAAATTTCTTTGTCGCAAGGTCCAATATATCAAGTAAATCTTCAATAATTTAAAATACCTTTTGGATTTTTCCAATTATTAATTAAAAAATAAAAAATACTGTGAAAAATTGGCAAAGTCAAAAAGTTTATTTAAATTATTAAAGATTTACTTGACAATTAGGTTTTCTTTTTCACAATTTTAAGGATCAAACTTCACCAGTACTTTTATCAAAAGTTAAGTTTTTTTTAATATTTCTGGCAACTTATACCATTCATTTGTATTTCTGGGAATAGAAAAACGTTGTTATTGGTTTCAATTGGATAGGAAATATAAATTTTCGGCTTAAGTTACTTACTTGAGTTATTAGTTTTATTCTATGTTGACATTTGACTCTTTCAGTTTCATTAGTTGTTACTACACGTATTCTGCTTCTTCTGAAACTTTTTGAAATCTTTGTTAGTTATTATTTTTTCTTGAATGACAATTTAATTTTTTTTTTGATTTTTCGAGCACTTTGTGCACTCAATTTGTCTAACTTCTCATGCAGGAAAAAATATTTTTTCTGATTTTTTTTTCAATTAAAATAAAATTTGTTTAATTTTTTCGTTTCAACGATATAAACTGATTGCAAATAACTCACTGTTTAAATTTTAAAAAAATTGTAGGAAGATGTCTGCCATCCTAAATGGCCTTACTAAAACTGATTTCCTAAACGAACAAGTATATCCTTTTTATACAACATGACCACCTCGTGAATTTCTATTTCTTTCTTCAATTGTTCGTTGTTCTTAAAATCATTTACGTCAATGATTTTATATATACATTTTTTAATATTATTGAACCCTTACGTCAATTGGTTAATTCAGTCATAAGCATCTATGGGTTTTTTTCCATATCAGTAAGGCAAATTTATTTGACATTCAAAAAAAAATACATGGATTCCAATTCAAATGGTGTAACATAAACATTATAAAACGACCCTGATTATGCAATAATTTAACCGATGACATATATCAAAATTGTCAAAAAAATATCCGAAATATACGCATGTTTACGCAATAAGCGAATATAGAAACAAAACAGCAGGTGCCAGCTTTTTACTTAGACGAAATATGTACATATACCATATCGGATAATTTACGTAGTTTATTTCATCCTTATGTATGAATGTCAGGAATTGCGTAAGAATTGGCGTGTTTAAGAAAGATATATCTTTTAGTCAATTTGTTTGTGGGTAGACCGCATCGAATCTCTTAAATAAAAAAGACTAAAGGATATGGGTTCTCAAAGTTTCTGAGAAAATAAAATCCTAATGTTATAAAATGCGTCAGAAATGAAATAAATTTATTCACTAATACTGCCCTATTAAAAAAACTTCTTATTCCACCGCTAGTCCATGACTTTACTAAACCATAGAATAAAAGTTAGTTTGTGGATTGAAATTATTAATTAATAAAATATCCAAGATCTCGAACAAAATCTATTACAATAATTATCAACTCTATATCTTTTTTTTCTATATCCCTGTAAATTTTGTTCTTAATGATAAATTCTTAGTCCTTCACTATACCACCTCTTTTGGATCTTTGTTCTCAATTATACCGTTATTTAGACAAAAAATTAAATACAGCCGACCTATTTGTCGAAATAACCAATGGGGACGTTCACTCAGTTATTCTCAGCAATAAGTGGAATAACTTTTTGGTGTTGTAATGTGCAAAAGCACATCTGATGAAAAAAACACCTGTTATCATGAAAGCTATCTTGAGTTATCCCAAAAAATTTGGAATAGCTATCCGAGAACAAATGTATAGGACAGCTGACTGAAAAATTCATTTGGTATGCGTTTTGTTCTTATTTTTTGACAGCTTTCAGCTAACCTATCTGGTTCGTTCACAGATATACTCCGATAGCTAGATATCCGAGATAACATATACTTATTAGATAGAGTGAACGACCGCAATTCGACATGGTTTACCATGATTCTTCAAAAAAAAAACTGTGAATGATGCAAAATAATAAACCCGTTTGGTTTACAAACAGCTGAACAAGGTACAAAAATTCAAAGATTAAATCGCATGGTATGATTCTTGGTTCCGACGTGAATTTTTGCGCTTATGTCCTGAGTATCATTTTTTGAAAAAAATTCGTACATAAGCAGTATGTTCGGTCCTTGGAATCAAACATTAAAACAAATTATAAATGTTTATGACAGTATTAAAATAATAAGAGAAAATCTCTTGGTTATCCTAGTTATGTATATGACTTATGAAGGCATTGGTAGTAGCGATCTGAATAATATAGTAATTCGTTTGCTTCATTTTTTCAGTCGAATTTCATACAAAACTCAGTTCACTCTGAAGTAAACTATGAAATTTCTACTATAGAAATTAGAAGAATTTCTTTCCTAATTGCACTTGCTCGAGATGTAATAAGAGGACACATCGCTTGTGTTCCTTTAGTTGAAATTTTTATAAGAAATACGCCAGACCGTTTTCTAATAAGGCCAAGAGTTAATTATATTAATAGTATGTACTTATAGACCAGACTAAATAAATAAGGCTGGTTTTAGGGGGTTTATTTTAGAATGGTCTAAATCGTAACTGACTAATAGGACTCAAAAGGTGAAAATAGATGGAGATCAGGAAATCTCAATTTTGGATTAGTTTCTAATTATAATCTTCGTGGTAACTTTTTAAATATTGTGAGTGTACCAGACTTTCGCCACACCGCGTTCCGTAACTTTTATTCAGTATTTTCATGTCCACCTTTTAACTCCCAGTTCCTATCAGAACACTTACTAATTCTGGAATGTTTGTGTAGTGTAGTAAACAAACATACCTAACTAACTTATTCAGCTAGCATAAGCCCTAGAGTATTTGGGTTTGTCAAACGCCAGTCAGTTGTTTGTCCTCCCTTGATATCATCATACCTTATTATAAGTTTACCTTAAGCTAATGAATAAAGAAGTATAATTAAAAGTATCTTCTGCTTTTCACTCAAGTCATCACAGTGGCGACGAGGATTAACAAATTACATAAATTCTAAAATATTAATTCAAATTAATTAAAAACGCAAAATGTCTATAATCGGTTCGGTGGATAAATTTGATTTCAATCAAAATGACTGGCTTATATTCAAAGCGAAATTAGAACAATTTTTCATAGCCAATGATGTAAGCGACATTGTGAAAAAGAAAGCAATCTTAGTAAATGCTATGTCAGAACAATCATACAAATTGGTTTTTAATTTAATTCATCCAAAAAAAATTGAGACATCCACATACGATGAACTAGTCAAAGCTCTAGATGGTCATCTTAAGCCAACAGTTTCAAAATTCTCTGAGCGATTTAAATTCTATTCTGCAGTAAAAGATCATAATGAAACAATAAGCGAATGGGCAGCTCGAGTTCGATCATTATCGATTAATTGTGATTTTGGTGGTGATCTTGATTCAGCCATGCGAGACAAGTTTATTATGGGACTGCAAAAGGGAGCGGCGAAGGATAAGCTTTTTTTGGAGTGCGTGACTACGCTGACATTCGATAAAGCTATTGAAACTGCGAATGCGGTTGAATGTGTCAAGCAACAATATGAGCTTGATGGAATTATAAAAAAAGAACCAAGTACATCATCCGATGCTATATACCGTATAGGACAAACGCGGCAAAGAGGTAGCAGTGGGCAGGGACAAACAACGGGAAAACAACATCATCAGCAGCAGCGTGGACAAAAACAGCAAGGTGGCAACAACAGCAAGGTTGACAGTAAATGTACAATTTGTGGATTGGCAAGTCATATGGAAATCTCATGCCGATTTAAGAATTACAGATGTAAGCGGTGTAAGCAAAGAGGTCATTTGCAACGGGTATGTCAACTTAAATACAGAAACCAAAATGGGCAACATGATTTAAAGTTTATTGAAAATTCAGAATTAGCTTTATTTAAAATAACTAACTGTAATGTAGATTCATATAGGCCTATTAAAGTTAAAGTGTACATGAATAATATTCCTATGATGATGGAGATTGACACGGGGGCTTCCATCTCCGCGATCTCTTGGAAAACATACCGAGATAACTTTAGTTTGCATGCATTGGAAAAATCCAATTTAGTTTTTAATAATTATAATGGCACAAAAATTATACCTATTGGTGTTTGTGAAATGGATGTATTATACAATAAGGTGTGCAAAAGAATTAAAGTAGTTGTTGTTGAAAATGGCGGTTCACCATTGCTGGGGCGAAACTTCTTAAATGAATTTGGCATACAGTTTTCAAATTTAAGTTATTTTGAGAATAATGTTCCACAAGAATTACAGGTAATTATCAAACATTTTTGTGAGCTTTTTGATGGTAAATTAGGTAGATTCAATAAGGGTCAAATAACTTTGCATGTAAAAAAAGATTGCAGTCCTAAGTTTTTCAAGCCACGACAAATGCCTTTAGCTTTAAAAGAAAAGGTCGAAAACGAAATTGATAAGCTAGTGGGGCTCGGGGTATTAGAATCCGTTAATTTTAGCGAATGGGGAACTCCAATCGTCCCTATATTGAAAAAATCAGGTGAGGTTAGGATTTGTGGGGATTTTAAGATCACCATTAATCCCAACTTGTTAATTGACAAGTACCCACTTCCGCGTATCGAGGAATTGTTTTCGCAGTTGCACGGGGGCGAAGAATTCACCAAACTAGATTTGTCAATGGCGTACCAGCAACTGGTTCTAGACAAAGAGTCTAGAAAATTTACAACGATCTCTACCTCTAAAGGCCTGTTTCAATATACTCGTTTAGTTTATGGGTTGGCATCAGCGCCAGCTGTGTTCCAGAAGATTATGGACACTTTGTTAATGGGCATTAATGGGGTGGTAGTATTTCTCGATGACGTGTTGATAACAGCTCCAAATAGGAAGTTACATATTGAAAAGGTTAAGCTGGTTCTTGGAATCTTACAAAATGCAGGGCTTAAATTAAACAAAGACAAATGTACGTTCCTAGCTAAGTCCATAAATTATTTGGGACATATAATAGACAAATCAGGATTAAGAACTTGCCCAAATAAGATAAAGACGATTCAGGAAATCCAGAATCCGACCTCCTTAAAAGAATTACAATCATTCCTTGGGGTAGTTAATTTTTATAGGAAATTTTTGCCTAATATTACAACCCTTTGTGCTCCATTATATAATCTGCTTAAAAAGACTGCGAAATTCGAATGGACTGACTTGCATTCTAATGCTGTTAGCCAAATTAAGAAAGAGTTGACCGAAAAATCTACACTGACTCATTTTAATCCAAATCTTGTGTTAAAGCTAACCGTGGATGCAAGTCCGATTGGATTAGGTGCCGTGTTATCGCAGGTGTATGAAAATGGTTTGGAAAGGCCAATCGAGTTTGCCTCTCGGAAGTTGTCTAAGACGGAACAAAGGTATTCCCAATTAGATAGGGAAGCTATTGCTATTCTTTTTGGAGTGAAAAGGTTTCCCCACTACTTATATAGTAGACAATTCACATTAGTGACTGATAACAGGCCTTTAATGCATATTTTCGGTTCAAAGATAGGGATACCACAGATGGCAGCTAATCGTTTGCAACGTATTGCGTTAGTTTTGACGGGATATACTTTCACAATCGAATGTATTCGCTCTGAGGCTAATGTCGCCGATTATTTTTCTCGATTTCCAGTTGAAGAGCCGTTAGATACGATAGAAAACGAAAATGTGTGTTACATTAACTATGTGAAGGAAGCTAGTTATTTACCTGTCACGATTGAAGATGTCGAAAAGGAATCACAAAAAGATTCTGTTATATCTAACGTTATCAAATTCATTCAAGTTGGATGGGAACTCGATAAGATAGATATTGAACTTAGACCATATTTTTTGAGACGGAATGAATTAAGTGTTGAGTCAGGTTGCTTATTTTGGGGCTACCGTATCATTATTCCAAAAACATTACATTCACAGGTTTTAGCGGAAATACATAAAACACACATGGGAATAGGGAAGATGAAAGCTATGGCAAGAAGCTATTGTTGGTGGCCAAAGCTTGATAGTGATTTGGAAACGATTAGTAAATCATGTGAACAGTGTTTGGCAACTAGAGCTAGTTTCCCAAAAGGAAATCTTATGTGTTGGGAATGGCCTGAAGAACCATGGATGCGGGTGCACATAGATTTTTTGGGACCATTATATAGGAGGTGGTTCTTAGTTTTGGTGGACAGCCATAGTAAGTGGCCCGAGTGTTTTGATATGGGCACAAATACAACGAGTAAAGCTACAATTATTAAACTAAGACCATTATTTGCGCGTTTTGGCATACCTAAAACGTTGGTTTCCGATAATGGCACTGCTTTTGTTTCGAATGAGTTCGAAAATTTTTTGAAAACCAATGGTATAAAGCATCTAACAACACCAGTAGGAAATCCAGCCACAAATGGTTTAGCGGAAAATTTTGTGAAAACTATTAAGAATGCGTTAAAACGGGTATTGGAATCGAATGAAAAAATTGATATGAATACGGCTATTAATGCATTTCTATTAGACTATAGGAATACTATTCATTCAACAACAGGTGTATCTCCAGCTGAGTTAATGATAGGTAGAAAATTAAGAACTAGATTAGACCTACTTAATCCTAATCGAAACATGCAAATTGATGTAAGTAAAATTAAAACTACAGTCGAAAAACAACAAGTAAAACAGAAAAATCATTATAAATCTAAAACAAGAAAAAGTTTTCAAATAAATGAAGTTGTAATGGTAAAAGATTATTCAAAAGCTAATAAAGTAACTTGGACTAAAGCGAAAATTGTAAAAATCTTGGGCATGCAAATATATTTAGTGAAAGTAACACATTCTGATAAAATATGGAAAAGACATTTAAATCAAATGATTAGTACTTGTAACAACGATTATTATGAAAATAACATTTCTAAAGTTTTAAATAATGACAATGCAAACTATATTCCTACAACCTTAAATGATGATCACATAAATGTAATTAATAATAAAGATGAAAAGGATTTTGAAACTCCTAGCAAACTTATTGAAACTTTTTGTGAAAATTCTAATGAACCAATAAATGAACCATTATTTGAGGTTGTAGAAGAACCTAATTTAGAAAATAAAGAGTTAGATAAAGAAAAAAAAGTTAATAACGCAAAAAATGTTAAAAGTTATATTAAGAAAAAGGGTGGAGATACATCTAAAAAGAAAGAAACAAAATCTCATAAATTAAGAAGTAATAAAGATAAACCATGAATTGTTAAATAATAATAATAATAATGACATTGTTAATTCTTATATTATTATGTAGGACTCACAACTGAAGGGGAATATTGTAGTGTAGTAAACAAACATACCTAACTAACTTATTCAGATAGCATAAGCCCTAGAGTATTTGGGTTTGTCAAACGCCAGTCAGTTGTTTGTCCTCCCTTGATATCATCATACCTTATTATAAGTTTACCTTAAGCTAATGAATAAAGAAGTATAATTAAAAGTATCTTCTGCTTTTCACTCAAGTCATCACAGTTTGTAAAACGTGTAAGAGAATGGCTTACATATTTTGATCAAGCTGGTATTGAATCGCTGTTCTGTGATGTTTTGGTTTAATAATGATTTATTCTTTGTTCTTGGAAAAATGTAAAGATATGTACCTTAACCGATTTCTTCTTCCTTTTATTACTCACATGCCTAACTGCTTTTGTTAGCAATTTGATATCTATAAGAAGCAATTTTTAAATTGCTTATTTTGTGTTATGTTGTTGTACAGGGACACCCCAAGCTTATGATGGGTTTTTTGAGTTATTAAGTTACGTATTTAAATTTTCTCTAATTTAATTAATAATGATTTAAAATGGACACATAAAACTTGTACACTTGTAATTCGAAGTGGTGTTAAGTATATTGTTGATATTGAAAAATTCAAATTGGAATTTAAACGAAACATTTATTATAGTTAATTGTCTGACGTGTGTTACATTTGTTTTTGAATGTTTAAATTGTTGATGTAGTTAGGGTCGATTATACCAATATTCGCGGCCTTACAAAAAAATGCCGCGTATATCCACACTGTTAAAAACAGGCCAGCTGTTTTGGCATTGAGTGAAACACAAATAGTTGAAAATTCTGACCATTTGGAATTTCATCTGTTTGTGTATAACTTAGTGCTATTATTCTTTTCCCAACATGGTCTCGCCGTAGATGTTGCGTACCAATTTCAACCACAATGTGGTTTGTGCTCAAACACAAATTTTAGTTTCATGTGGTTAAAATTCTCGGTAAACAAGCGCATCATTTATCGGATGGCAAATTTGACAAGAAATTCAACATTTAACTTTTAACGAATTTGATGCTCTGTCAGACTCCATTCAAAGAATTGTTTCATATTATCCGCACACTGAAATCTTCATTACGGTCGATTTGAATGCACACAATTCTAGCTGGCTACGCTTTCCGAGACAAACAACACCCGAGCTAAACTAACTGAATCAGCTTGGTGACGAGTTAACTCGAATCCCTGACGTTGCAGGTCAATTAATACACGAAAAATGTATTATGGCCTCTAGGCACATCAGACCATTGTTCCATTTCTGTAAATTTCATATGCCCAGTTAAAGAAAAATCACTTAAGAGAACCATTTGGCAATATGAGAAAGATAACTGGGACGGTCTTAATAATTTCTTTATGAACTTTAACTGATCACTATGCTTCCTCGGTAGTGACGTAGACTCCAGCGCAGTGTGGTAACAAATTTAATTCTTCACGGCATGAGAAATTTTATCCCGAATAGGGTGAAATCTATCAAACCAAAAGAAAATGGATGGTTTGATTCGAGCTGTAAAGAGGTCCGAAATTATAAGGCCAGCCCCTTGTCCACTGAGGAAAACCGTAAAAAATTTCAACAAGCTAGAAAGACTTGCAACGTTCACATTCAGAGAACCCAATTATTGCAGGACCAAAAATTAAAGCAAAACACACTACAATGCCCCAAAGGTAGTAAACATTTTTGGTTATTTGTAAGAAAATAAATTAACAGCTTAAGAAATATCTCCACGAACGAAAGCTCCTTAACCCTAGAAATATAAACTGCGCCTTAGGGGCGCCCGCGAAATATAAATATGCGTTTATTACTTACCCCGAAGTTCGAACAAACTTGTGTTTTTAAGCCAACTCCCTCCTGGATCTATATTTGCGAGACACATTCGTCCCGGTTCGGTAGGTACCACAGTTTTTTAGTAATGGCAATCCTAAACGGATAAAGCTCAGTTTAGTTTCCAAGTCTTTTTCTCATTTTTATTAATGATCTCCATTAAATTGTTTTGCTGACGATAGTATTCTCAGCTTTTCGTATTCGTTTTCAGATTCACTTCCTTGTTCTTCGGATGTGAAACTGCAACGGCAGCGAATGATAAGCTCATTAAATTCTGATATCGACAGGGGAAATGAAAAACCGCGTAGAATTTAATGCTTCTAAAACGTAGATCTGTCTTCTGTCATTAAAACACAACCCACCCTCATGTCGCTATCCATGTGCGGTATTTGCAATGAAGAAACCGATCTGCTTTCAGTACTTGGTATGTGCATCACAGATCATCTCTTATGGAATCACCACATTTTCGATGTAACCAAAAACACTGCAAAATGTTTGGGCTTCCTTCGAAGGAAGGAATCTATAAGGCCTTCATTCGACCACAGCTGGAGTATAACTTTCACATTTGGGCAGGAGCTCCCAAAAGTCATTTGAATTTTTTGGATAGAATTCCAAATAGAACTCTAACAATGATTGGCGATAAAACTATATTGGAAACATGTTTGTTCTCTAGACCACCGTCGAAATGTTATATATGTCTCTCATTATTTTATCGCTATTTTTAAAAACAGTGTTTTAGCGAAATATACAGTTGCATTCCTCCTCTTAAATTTTTCAACCGTAACACTCGCAGTTCTAGGATGCTCCCAAATTACCCTTGAACTTAATTTCGGACGTACTGTTAAATAAAGATATTCTTTCTTTAGCCTTACAACGCGAATGTGGAAAACCTTACCCGGCTCTATTTTCCCCTCTGATTTTGATATTCAGAAATTGAAAACCAATATGAATCGGTCCTGTCACATCCTTCCCTACTTTCCTAACACTCGCACTGTGCTTAGTCATTTTAAGGGAGTGAGATTGTCAGAACATGAAGCTGATATACAAAGGAAAAGAACTAATGCATTTCGACCTAAAAACTAGTTTTATTAAATTATTTTATTTTAATTTCACCGAGAAAACATTCAGAAAAAACTTGGTATCATATAATTTTTTTTAAATTTATTTTTACTTATAAACTACCTAAAGCCAAATAATTAAATCTAGATATACATAAGGTGGTTGGGTATTTATGAATAGGGAAGGCCCTGATTGGCGTCAACCAGGCGATGCCCAGTGTTGTAACTATCTTGTACACATCAATTGTACTTATTTTACCTCCTTGAGGTAACCACCAGGTACTGGCTTGTTCATCCGGACATTCCTGCTAAACTTATAAGCGCGAGTGTTGAACACAGGAAAGAAAGCAACACTCTAATGCTCTGCTTTAGTGACTTGCATGAACTCCTCAGAAAGAGGATGTACGGCGAATATGCCCAAACAATTGGACCAACGTCGGCTTCAACAGTCAACAAAGCAGATGCTCTATTGAGCTACTTCGACGTATTTGGAAATAAGGTCATTTGCACAATTCAATGAAAGTCACTGCATTGAAATAGAGATGGTGGCGGATGAGCCCTTAATGCGCCAACGGCAGCGCTCATACCCCTAAAGCGGGTTACTGACTCCGGCCTTTCCGGCTCGTTTCGTCCAAAAAGTCCAACAAAGGACCTGTCCCTCCAAGTTGGGGGTTGTGCGTGGGGTTAACAATCCCGCCATGTAAAAAAATATAAGTTGCGAAGCGACCAATAGCCTCGGAAAAGGACGGATTAACTGTTGACGACCCGGCAAAATGCATTAAAGACAACGACCTTCGGATCTGCACGTGGAATGTTAGAAAAATTAACAGACCACGTGTAGCCGAACAACTAGCCGAGGCCTTATGCTCCTACAGAGCAGGAATTACTGCCATCCAGGAAGTGCGCGATGGGATGGGCCGGGCAAAAGGAAGATGAACAACTGTGACGTATACTACGGTGATTGTGAAAGAAGACCACAGCGTCTATTTAGGTGCGGACTTGTCATAAGCGGAAGACTTAGGTCAGAAGTCTTGAGCTTTCGACACGTGAGTGAGCGACTTGTGACAATCTGTATCAAGGCTTATGTCGTCAACATTAGTCTAATATGCGCTCACGCCCCCACAGAAGACAATGATGATGCCCCCAAGGATGACTCCTACGAGCTCCTCGACAAAACCTATGAGCAGTGCCCTAAATATGACGTTAAGATCGTACTAGGCGATTTTAACGCCAAAATAAGTAAAGAGGATATCTTTGGTAGGACTGTAGGAAAACATAGCCTACACGATACAACATCTGAAAACGGACTTAGGCTAATTGACTTTGCGGCCGCACGTAACGTCACCATTGCAAGTACACGGTTTCCTCATCGCGAGATACATAAAGGGACTTGGTGGCATCCAGACCAAATAACTGCCATTCAGATTGATCACCTTGCGATCGATGCCAGGCACCCCTCCAGTATTCTGGATGTTCACACCTTCCGAGCAGATAACATCAACACGGATCACTATCTTGTTGCATCCAAGGTAAGAATGCGAATAACCCGAACGTCCCAACAAGAGAGTAATACTGTGAGGAAGTATGACGTCGTAAAACTGCAATCGCAAGAGATCGCCAAAACCTATGCCGATCGAATATCGCGTAACCACTCAAGAAATCCATTGCCGCCAGCATTAAGTGCCGAAGACCAGTGGCAACGCTGCCAACAAGTCATCAGACGTGCCGCAACTGATGTGCTAGGTTTCACCAGACCGCCACCACGAAACCTCTGGTTCGATAGAGAATGCAGGTAGACATATGCAGCTAAACAAATGGCATATAAAGCGGCGCTGCAAAGAAGGACGAGAGCTGCTCACGAGCTCTACGTCCAGAAAGGACGGGAAGAACACCGGCTTCTCCAGAAGAAAAAGAGAGAGCGTGAGAAGCGCGTGATCGAAGATATTGAGAGATGCTTCTCCAGGAACAACGTGCGGAAGATTTACCAACAGGTAAAAAGAACGTGTCAAGGTAAAAAAACCCGCAGAGAAGCCTGTAGAGAATAGAATGGAAACCTCGTGGTAGAGTCACAGTCGGTGCTGAGTATATGGAAGGACAGTTTCTGCAGACTGTTAAACTCCGATGAAGACCGAAATCGCGCTGTCAGGCAGAATGAATCATTCAACATGGACGATGACACACAAAACCTCCGTCCACCTGAACAATATGAAGTGAGGATAGCAATATCCAAACTAAAGAACAATAAAGCTGCTGGCCCCGACGGACTATCCGCCGAACTCTTTAAAGCAGCCCGAGATGACCTGGTACAGTGCACACACCAACTCATCACTAAAGTCTGGTCAGAAGAAAGTACGCCTGATGAATTGAACCTCAGCGTCGTTTGCCCGATCCACAGAGAAGGAGACCCTCTAAACTGCGCCAACTATAGAGGAATAAGTCTACTGAATATCGCGTACAAGATACTTTCTGCTGTATTGTGTGAACGTCTGAAACCATTTGTCAACAACCTGATTGGAGCCTATCAGTGCGGTTTCAGGCCAGGAAAGTCCACAATCGATCAAATGCTCACGGTGCGGCAGATCCAGAAAACTACCCAAGAACTCCAAATCGATACCCACCATCTCTTTATCGATTTTAAGGCCGCGTTTGATAGTATTTATAGAGACGAGCTATACAGAGCCCTGTCTGGTTTTGATATCCCCACAAAACTCTGTGTAGGATGACGATGGAGAACTCTCGCTTCTCCGTCAAGGTTGGTACTGACCTCACAGAAGATTTTGATGTCAAGAAAGGATTCCGACAAGGTGATGCGCTATCGTGCGATTTCTTCAACTTAATGCTTGAAAAAATTGTAAGAAATTCCCAAGTGAACTCTACTGGCACAATTTTTTTCAAGTCTGTGTAATTGTTAGCATACGGCGATGACATATATATCATTGGCAGGGCCAAGCGAGCTGTCACTGGAGCGTTTGCTTACATTGAAGTTGAAGCGGCTTAAATGGGATTAGCAGTCAATGAGGCCAAAACGAAGTACCTGTTGTCCATAAAAAGGGACACACAACACCGGCGGATTGGACAAAACGTCACAAAAGACAGGTAAAACTTTGAGGTAGTTAGGGACTTTGTCTACTTTGGATCCCCTATAACATCTAACAACAATATCTCGTTAGAAATAAAGCGAAGAACAACTCTTGCTAATCGCTGTTCTTATGGGCTAGGGAGGCAATTGAGTAGTCGAAAAACAAAGGAGACTCTTTATAAGACTCTAATCATCCCAGTCCTGCTCTGTGGTGCGGAGACATGGAGATTATCGAAAGCGGATGAAGATAGCCTTAGTCGTTGCGAGCGTAAGGTTTTTCGCAAGATTTTCGGGCCTATCTGCGTTAACGGGCCTTGAAGAAAAAGGATCAACCACGAATTATACGAGCTCATAGCGACATTGACCTGGTACAAAAAATACGTATATCACGTTTAAGAAGGCTAGGTCATGTAGAGCGTATGGACAACATTGCTTCGGCTCGCAGGATCTTCGATTCCAACCCAGAGCGAAGACGCAGTCAAGGAAGACCTGTCCTAACGTGGCGCGCTAAAGTGGAAGATGACATCAACCAACTTGGAGTGCGTAATTGAAGGCAGCTAGCCAAAGACCGAGCTAGCTGGGGAGGCATGTTGGTTGAGGCCCAGGTTCGTCCCGAACTGTAGCGCCACCTAAGTTAGTAAGTAAGTAAGTAGATATACATAACTAACTTATACTAATTAAGACTAACTTAAGCTACATAAAACTAGAACACCCCAGCAGCAATTTTCGGTTTTGTAATTTGTTTGTTGTATATTTTGTAAATTTTCGGTTTTGTAATTTGTTTGTTGTATATTTTGTAAACGCATGCAGAGACATACAGACATGCAACCCTTGCACATATATACGTACATACATATGGATACACACATACATACGCATACGCCCCCGCATACACATTTTTTTTATTTTTTTGGTACCAACCCGACTGTTCCTTATACCTAATTTCCCTAAATCTATGTAAGTCGGCCAAGACAAAATCTTATTCGCCCTTATGTATCACTTTCAGAAAGCAACCAGAACTGGTTCTCTTGCTTTGCCCTATCCCTTTGGTCCTGATCGGACACAGCCCTACAGAACCGAAGGCGCTCTTTTCCACCTTTAGCGACGACGTCTCTAGCAGTCGCCTATCCACAGTTCTCCGGCTGACGTAGTAGATTCGCGGAACCCCCATTTCATCCTCTTTCAGACCTCGACTGTCTAAATAGAGGAATGCCTCGGGAGATATAGCCACTTAACCGCGCACTCTCGTGGTATTCATTGTTGGGGTAATAAGCCCTAAAAATTAAGCTGTTGGTTGAGGACATCGCCCTTGCAATGTGACCCCGACTCAACTTAAACAAAAAATTATCTATTCTGCTTATGTTGGCTCCCTTGTATAGAGCCTGGTTGGAATAATATCGTGTGTACTCCGACTCTGGTGTTCTGTGTAATCCAAGGCAACGTCTAAGACACTGCCTCTCAAACACCCGAATCTTTTCCATTTGAGATGGGGCAACGTTGACCAACACCGGGCATTCATCGGCCTGATGACTGCCATGTAGCAAATCTGGCCAGAGCAGCACCTATATGTCTGTCGAAATACTAGTACTGATCCAACCAAATGCCGGGGTACCTTACTACACTCTTACTCGCCACTCGATGTCCATGTGGCGCTACGATCACCAGCTTGCGCCAGTTCTTTCTCGTACCCCTTGAGGCGCTAGACAACAGAGTCCTAAACAGAATAGTTTTTGATTTCTGGAAGTTGATTTTCAACTTCCAGTCATCACAATATGCGATGATATACTTGATTGTACAATATCTGCTGACGAATTATTAACTGTTCTAGGAAAAGGTAAAAATGATAAAGCCCCAGGAGAAGATGGGATACCTTATGAATTTTTCAAAAACCCATCCCTCACCTTTTGTAACAATATATTGACACTTTTCAACAAAATTTTCACAAGTGCCAATGATCCAGCCTCGTTCAAAACATCAGTAATTTTTCCTATACATAAAAAAGGCTCCTTAAATGATGCCGAAAATTACCGGGGCATTTAATTCATGAATGTGATATCGAAAATATTTTGTGGAGTACTAGCTGGTAGACTTGAAATTTGGGTAGAGGAATATAATATCCTATGGGACCTGCAAGCTGGATTTGGGAAGAACTACTCTACAATTGATCAAATTTTCTCGCTAGCATCTATAGTTAAGGTATTTCAAGCACGAAACAAGAAAATCTACACTTTGCTTGCCGATTTTAAGGCAGCGTTTGATCTGGTGAATAGAAGTGCTTTGCTATACAAACTCTCACAACTATGTGTATTAACAAAATTCGTCCGTGTAATACGAAACATGTATATGAACTAAAAGGCAACGGTCTGGGATGGGTCATTGCTTTCAGAATTGTTTAAAACAAGCACTGCTGTTAAACAAGGATGCCCTCTCAGCTCCCTACTGTTTTCACTTTTTATTAATGACATTGTTTCACATCTTCCTGGAGGTATTCGAATCGCAGGTGACCTAATTAATGTATTGTTGTATGCCGATGACCTAGTAATATTATCAGAATCACCAGAAAATTTACAACTGATGATAAATCGTCTAGCCGCATTCTGTGACAAATGGGGACTTGTTATAAATGCTGAAAAGTCGAAAATAATGATTTTCTCGCGATCCAATCGACGTGAAGTACGATATAATTGGAGTCTTAATGGGAGCCGTTTGGTTATAACGGATGAATATAAGTATCTTGGAGTTAAGGTCAACCCAACGTTGGATTTAAGAAAACACCTTACAGAAAAATCTAATGCATCACAAAGTCTCATGAATTTGACATGGAGCAATGTGTTCTCAAACCAACACATAAATCTCTCCATAAAATATAAAATATTCGATTCAGTTGTCAAATCTACACTTTGCTATGCAGCACGGGCTTAGGGGTTTAAAATATTTGAAGATATTGAAAAAGCACTGGGAAACTTCATTAAACACTGTTTTATCTTCCAATGAAAACCCCAAGCTACGCAATTTATTAAGAAACTGGATTACCAAAACTTTTTACTTACACACTTAAGCTTCAAGCCGACTTTATCATTAAAGTATTGGGATACCAGAACTCTCGATTGAGTAAAAAGCTGTTACTTTACGAAACAAGAAATAAAAATTGGTGGATGGATGAGTGGAAAAATATTGGCCCTAATCAGGAAGTGGAAGTCTATTTAGACCCAAATAACCCGCAACATTTAAAGGATCAACTTTATGAGATCATACAAAAACAAGAGGACTCGGTTCGAAATCTTATGATCGAAAAGGCGTGTAAATCGGAAAGCAGAATATTATACAGCCAATTAGAATTTAAGCTATGTGATAAAAACTATTTTAGAGATTCTTTCAGTATTAAACAAATCTCTGTGATATTCAAAACTAGATGCGAACTTCTAGGTCACAACGGAAGCCCGTACAATGGAAGTTTTTATCAGTTCTGTAACTTATGTAACATGAAATCAAGAGAAGACGGTTTTCATTTGATAAGCATATGTCCAATCTTCAAACAATATAAAATATCATATTTCGGAAAAGGTATTCTAAAAATGGGGGAGAATATCAACATTCTAAATGGATCTGACTGGAGAGGGCTTGCTCTTTTTCTGAGAGAACCCTTACTTTCCGAAGACTACTTTTAACAGAATACGCATCGCTTTATATATTTAATATAAAAGTAATACAAATAAATAACAAATTTATATTTAAATTTTTTACTACTTTAAAATATTGCCAGTCGAGCTGACGGCAAAGCCAAAGCTTAAAAATGCGTTAAAATATGTTCAAATATAAAAAATTCAAATTGGATAGATAGATAGATAGATAGATAGATATATAATTTTATTTCATTAAAAGGTTTAACAAACACATTTTATATACTGGTATAAAAATTAATTATGACAATAACATAAAGTTGCCTGTCAGGTTTTAAATTTGACGATAAGCAAATTAGTGATTTGAACAAAAAAATTATTATGAAAATTCATTTAATATAAGGTAGCGATACTTCAGTGACGCTTTTAAAAACTTATAGAGATTAAAGTAGCAGCTGCCATTTAAAACGTTTAAAAATTGTGTGCGTGAAAGCACGTCATTTCCAAGAAATATCCTTCTATACATTTTGAAGATTGGGCAGATTCCAACGAAGTGATAGGTATTTTCAGAGGCGTCTAAATTGCAAAGTGTGCATAAACCATTTGTATCTCTTTGGAAGGATCTTCCATTTAGACTTAGAAGTCCACAGCGGGTTTTTAGGATAAGGGAAATCATATCTCGAGGGTTTGAGTCATGAAAATAGTTTGGTACTTCAGAGTAAAGCAGATTACAGTAATCATCATGGAATTGGGACTGATTGGCGTTGCTGATAAAACTATTCCAATGTTTTTCCTTCAGCTTAGATAAGAGGATCTTATGCAGTTCTTGCCATTCACATAAATTTGTGGTGAAAGAAAAGTCCATTGACGTGAAATGAAAAAGATCCAGCCATTCCTTGGCCCAGAATATCTTCTTACTAATTATAGCTTCTGACAAGATTCTTGGTAGCCTGCCGTTTGGAAGATGCAGTGTTTTCCGTATAAATGAAAAATGCATGTCTAGGGTCGTTAAAAAAGCTTTAGGAAGTCCAGTTTCAATATGTAAGGCATAGTTTGGTGTTGTTTCTGGTAGGAGAAAACATCTTTTAATGAAAAATCGTTGCAACTTTTCAACTTGTGTGTGTTCTCTATATCCCCAAACTTGAGCACAGTACAACATTATAGATCTCGTTGCAGCATCGTGAATTTTAAATTTTGTTGAGTGTTGAACTGATTTATTTCTAAGCAGCTTGGACCATGTAGCGTTTATAGAATTTTTTGAGGATGCAAGTCTATTATTTAAATGTTCGTTCCAAGACATATTGTAGTTGAAAACAACTCCCAGATATTTATAATGGTTTGATACAGTTATCTCCGTGCCGTTGAAAAACCATTTCTCACACGCAGCTCTACGTCCTCCGCTTCGAAAAATGACTATTTCAGATTTTCCAAGATTAACTTCAAGATTCCACTTGATGCAGTATAATTTAAAGCTGTCAATAAGTTCTTGTAGCTTGGAAGGATTATCGGAAAGCAACACAATGTCGTCGGCATATAATAGGCCATTAATTCCGAGACCATTAATAGTTAACCCAAAGGGTAGATTAACGTGCAGATCATTTAGATACAGAACGAAAAGCAGTGCACTCAAGACACAACCTTGTTTGACTCCTTTTTCGGTGCAGAAGAAATCTGACAAGCCTTGACCATCCCAAACCGCAGCAGACGTATTCATGTAAAGTGCTTTGATAATAGTTATCATTTTTGTAGAGATTCCTGAAGCAGAAAGTTTGTAAAATAATGTATTTCTGTTAATGTTATCAAAAGCAGCTTTAAGATCTATAAAAAACGCATATAGTTTCTTTTTTTGATTGAGTTGAAGTTGTACGAGGCAGGATAGGTTATAAACTTGATCAACAGTAGAATAGTTAGATCTATAAGCAGCCTGAAATTCATTTATTATTTTGTTTTCTTCTAACCAAGTCGTTAGTCTACTTAGAAGAACACTGGTAAATAGCTTATAAAGCGTGTCAAGGAAGGACAGTCCTCTATAATTAGATGCCAAGTTTACATCTCCTTTCTTAAACAGGGGATATATAATTGATTTTTTAAATGAGCCTGGGACAGTTGCAGTTTCAAATATTTTAACAAATAGTTTATGAATTTCAGTGATTAGAGATGGGCTTGCATTTTTATAAAATTCGAATGGAATTCCATCCATACCTGGGGCTTTATGATCTTTTGACGACGATAATGCAGAATAAACTTCTTCAAGCTCTATTGTGCGGTCCAACTGAGGTGTTAGTACTTGAGGTGAACAGGAATTGATATCAACATGGTTTGGCAATAGTGACAGCAACTTTTGAAAATATATGCTGAATTCAGTAGCTGATAAGAATGTTGGCATGTTGAAACTGTCGCCTCGTATCTTTCTGGCAATCTTCCACCAATCTCGGGGTGAATTAACATTTTTTAAACTATTTACTAAGTTTTGGAAGTAAGCTTCCTTCTTAGATTTACATAAATTTCTGTATCTTTTGTTAGCAGCATTATAATTATTTCTACAGGTTTCAAGATTGTGTTTTCTAAATGCTTTGAGGTGTTTAAACGCACTTTTCCTAGCTGAGTGGCAAGCTAAATCAAACCAAGGCTTCTTGGGCTCGAACTTCATTTTTTGGGTGACAGGTGCACCGTTTGCTTCATATATGCAGCATTTGATACCATTACAATGCTCTTCAACGCAATTAGTGTTTGCAAGTTTTGACTGTACAAGTAACTCAAGTTTTGTTTGATAGGAAGTGTGTCTATTTTCTGACCACTTTATTCGCGGAATGGCGCACAAATCATTCTTATACGTGCTCGATTCAGAAGATTTTATGGAACAAATCAGTGGCATATGATCAGAGAAAGTTTCGCAACCTACACAAAAATCCAGTATCATATTTGATGCAGCGTATGAAGGGCAGCAGTAGTCGATAACCGAAGATCCCCTGCTACTTACGAACGTGTATTCACCAGCTTTGTCTTTGAATCCTCTTCCATTTAGGATGTATGCACCAATATTATCAAGAAATTCTATAAACGTATTGCAATTACTATCGAAGGTTGAATCCTTAGAGCTTCTTAATTCTTCAACATTAGCTGGAGGAATGGAATTGTAGTCGACTGTACCTTTCGTGCCAGTTCTTACGTTAAAATCGCCACCAAGAATGAAATTGTTCAAGTCAGATGTCGAAAAAAAGTTTTTGAGAGCTACAAAGTCTCTGTTCCAATGACTACAGTTTAAATATAATGGAACCAAAGTCAAGTGATTCCCAGCAAAATACCCTTGCAAGATTACCATGTCTCCAAGGTTTGAAAATTTTAGTTTGTAGGTAGATTCGATGTTTTTTCTATAGCCAAAAACACATCCCCCACTAGCTCTCCCGAAATTGTTTGTTTTAGCTGCAGAGATCCATCTAAGTTTGAAACCAGCAAAGAATTTTTCGAAGTTCTTAAAGTTTTCAGCAAGTACAAATGTTTCAAATAAAAAAAAGATTTCAAATTTACAAATATATTTAAAAAAGTTACATAACAATGGTTTATTAACAAGACCAGCAATATTGTAAAAAAGAACCTGACAGGCAGAGGATTGCTAATTATTTTTAATCTGATAATTATTTGGTAACTTTAAATTGACAGTAAATGCATTTGAGTTGTTTTTTTGCAAAATTTTAACAATAAATTCCTTATCAGTTTCATTAAACGCTGAGATTTCACCCTCTTTGTTGCATTTATATCGACGACCATCAACGAAAAGGGCCCATCGTTTAATTTCAAGCCGAAGACTAGGGTCAGTTCCATGAAGACACCTCTTCAATTTCCGGAGATTATAACTTTCAGCACGTTCATTCTGCGTAAGGTCTTTATTTATGGAAATGGATGTATTTTTTAACTTAGTAGATGATGATAATACAGACTTTACATCATTCAGGTTGGAAAGCTCAAAAATGTATGATGAATTTGGTTGATTAGCGAGACTGATTTTTTTTAACGTTATTCATGGTTGCAGATACTTGAAGGGTTGTGTTACAAATTTGTTGAAACTCCAGTTTTGCATCATCTTCACTTTTTGCACTCAATCCTCTAACGATGACATTTAGCCTTTTTGAGTACTTTTCTGCTTCTTCGATTCTTTTCGCAAGTATTATTTCACTCCCTTTCAGCTTTAATATCTCTTGCTTTAGTTGCTTGTTCTCCTCTTCGAGTGCAGTAACTTGTTCAATAATGCAGCTTATGTCTTTCTTTGTTGCGATATCTTTCAATTTAATGTCTAAGAGCGCATCTATTTTCGATATGATTGCATCCATTAAATTGACATCCGCCATGACAGTGTCCAAACAGTTCTTTTTCACCGAAAATACTTCAAACTCTGGGGATGTCTCACGTAACGATCTTTTTGTATTATTTGAATTTGCATTCATGAGGTCAAATAGTTTCCGGTTGTTGTATTGGCTAAATGGATGTGATACAGACTACGAGCTTTTGTCGATGTTTTTGGCTGAATTACAGAATTGTGGATATTATTTTATAAGCTTTTGAGTATTGTTGACCAGACGTTGACAAGAAAGGCAGAAGGAGAAGGAAATATAGGTGGAAGGATTTGTAGATTTTAGGCTATTTCTCTTGCGGTGAATTTTGTAACGTATTTGTATAAGTTCTACTTAAAAAAAATGCGGTCTACTCACACAATTATTCACGCTGCATACGCTGAAGATAATGTGAAAGCACTCAAAGCTGAATTTCGCTATTATATTTTATTATTTTTTTTTTCTGAGACCAACAATTTATGAAGATTTTTTTATTTTTATTTTGTGCACCAAAGCTTAATAAGCGCTATCAATGGAAATCACAATATAAGCAGGCTGCTACACTCAGTCACTCGTTCACCACCACAAATGTCTCAATTTATTAACTTTTCTTAAATTAAAAAATGAATTTTCAAATTGTAAATAAATTAATTCTTTTACTTACTCATCACAATATCGCTAAATCTTGTCGAAGTTACTCTACAAAAGATTTTTTATGACCTCAATTGTATGAGCTGTTCTGTACGCAAAAGGGTACGCAATTGCCTCAGTTAGACTATCTATAAGATCGCTGGTATAAATGCTGAATAGAATCGCCGAGTTAACCGCTCGATGCTGAACGCCATTATTAATATTAAAAGTTGCGTTAGAAGTTACATTGCCACTCTTAACAACGAACTTTCTACCATTTAGCATGCCATAAAGTATATGCAATAGAGGTTTACTTATACCTAGTCTGTAAAGCTTTAGATAGATACCTTCTAACCAAACGGTGTCGAAGGCCTTTTCCCAAATCAACCAGACAGGCTTCCGTACATTGCGTTTGCAATTTGTTCCATTGGATATCAGTAACCAGTTTAGACGCGGCATGAATTCTGTCATGTCCCGGCTAAAGACCGAACAGATTATCCGGGATGATATTTTTGACCTTCGCCCACTTGAACAGAGCCCAGTTAGTAACATTTTTAAATACTTTGCCTATACTTGGAACAAAGCTAATCAACCGGCGATTCGGCGGATTGGAGTTGTCCTTTCCCTTTTTCGGGACAGGATGCACCAGCGCGTTGTTAAACAGTGTGGTATAAATGCCAACTGCTTCCTGAGGCAAATGTCGTAGTACAACGTTGGATATACCATCGACTCCTGCTGACTTCTTTTTCTTTAATGAATCGAAGATGAAGTGGAGCTCGATCTTTGAAATGAGCAGGGGACTGGGCCCATTTCGCTCGGCGATTAGTGCGTTTGCCAAATCTTCATGACTAAACCCGGTTAAACTAAGGTTCTCAGATCGCCATTCTGTTATATCGTTCCGCAGCCAGGTGTGATGAAGCAGAGCTATCCTCTCCAGGTCATGAATCGGGCGAATGCTAGCATTCACCTTGTACACTTGCTGGAAAGCAGTCCCCACAGCCTCCACTTTCTTCTGCGAAACTTCCATTGTATAGAGGTCATCGTCCAATATGGCGTCCTCTGGGTCTTTACTTTCTGTTAGAAGAACGTCTCTGTTCTCTATCGTCCTCTGGAGCTTAAGGTACGGTAGATCACTTTGATCCTTTCCTCTGTTTATCTTATTAATTTATGGGGACATACTCGGGTAGGTAGCGTTCGCGGCCCGAATTTTGTTGTCCCAAAACAAATTAATGGATAACCTATAATTTTCTTGTCTTATTTGATATTTGATTTGATATTTTTGATTGACGATTTCAGTGTCCTAACCTCCAGATCTCATGTGTCAGTAAACCGTCTATACAAGCATTTTAGTCTTGTCAGCAGTCCACTTTTTTGTCTGTGTAGTGCGTCAATGGTCGTGTTACGGTACATGTCAGTTACGTTACTTTCTTTGTATTTCGGTATTGTTGTGTTTATTGTTCGTAGAATTGTTTCGTCCAATTGTTCTAAGTATCTGTCGATTTCCGTATTTGTCAGGTTCCTGCCATTTGGTGGGAATATACCATTTTATCCTAATTCGCTCAATAAGGCCTTGGAGAAGCGTGGCAAGCGCATCTTACTGTAATTGCGAGTGTGCACAGGCACATACTCCTCCAACTCGATAAGATCGTTCGGAAGTTGTATTACGGCGGCGAGTACGCAGTGGTCACTGTCGTACTCGACCGTTCGTAGACAATTTCGTGGCAGTTGACCCACAGTATCAGTAATTGTTAGTCTTGGTCTTTCAGCAATAGATCCAGATAGCCAGCGCTTCTTGGAAACGATGGCCTGTGTGTGGCTCGAAGTTCGATGCGATACTCAAGGTTGTATCGTCCCATCTAATTAAATAGATGGTTACCTCGAGTATTTTGTATTTGATTTCCCCAATCTATGTGCTTGGTGTTCAAATCACCAACTAATAAGTAAAAGTTGTCTTCCGAGCTCAGCCTGAAGAATTCAAACAGCTTTTCAAGCTCTGCTATAAACTGAGCAGGCTTAGGTGTTTCCGGTGCATATGCAGCGATCACATACATTCGTTTCCACTGTCCGAAATTTTCGCACATCACTATTATATATTACCTTATGACTAATGCCCTTACGTATAAAGATTGCGATGCCTCCTCCTTGAGTTGATTTTAGTTGGTCTCTTCTTACGATATTGTAATTGTTGTTAGTCAATTTATGTTTCTGGTTAAGCTTAGTTTCGCCAGCCAAAAACACATCTGGACTTAAGTCTTTAACCAATTGGAACAAATTCGCTCTATGTTCGGTCCTAATCAGTGAATTTACGTGTACAGCTATGATCTTAAATGGCCTCTCCGGCAGCCTCTAAGTTGCGTTCAGCTCGGCAAAACTGAGTAGGGATGATCCACCCTAGTCGTCTGCTCCCTGATCTGGTTTGGGGGCCAGTCAACTGACCCTGGATGGCCAGCAGAATGCCAATAATATCCGCCTGTTCCTCCGGCGCCTTAGGCACGGCGGCCTGTTGAGCTACCTGTGGTGTAGGCTGTACCGTGCTCCCCCTTCCTGACGCCGTTTGGACGTAAGAAATTTGGGGGTTGACGGGCGTTGTTGTAGAGGGCGCACTGTTGGACTATTTGCTACCACGTCGAGCATCGCCGATAATTAATGGGGTATCCGTCGACTCGGCAAAGTGCACATTTTAGCTGGGTCCTATCTTCGACCCTTTCCTTCCATAACTTGGATTCATCTGCATTGCGGATTTCTCCACACTTAACGCAGCGTGTTTGCATTTCGCAGTTTGCCGCGGAATGGCCGAATGTTTGGCAGCGCATGCATTGAAGTATGTCGCTGCGCCTTTTTAGTTTATCCCAAGTTACAACCTGGTATTTGAGGACGGAGATATTCCTCAAGCTATCCAGTTCAACGATATAGTTGACGCATTACCTAATGGTACCAAAATCGCAGGTCTTGTTATCAAATGCCTTTCATATGATGATGACGTGGTTTTATTTGCGAAATCCCCAGAAAGTCTTCAGCTTATGACAAATAGGCTGAATAATTATTGCAACTTGTGGAAGCTTGTAATAAATATATCAAATTCAAAGGTTATTGTTTTGACGATACAAACAATTTAAAAAATAAAAAAAACTAAATGAATTGAATAATTAAAACAATTAAAATTACTATTGTGAACTATTTACATTTGGTCTAAAATTTGAATTTCCCGCCCATCCATAGAATAAGAAGAAAAAGAAGAAGAAGAATAAAATCATTCCATACCGAAACTCGAAATTATCCGCACGCTTTTTTCTTAAAAAATCTTTTTTCGATTCGTTTATTTCAACAAACGTTTAAATTTTATCGTTAGCTCTAACCAACTAGTTTGTAAAAATTATTACAAAATTTCATGGCGTCCGAACAGGGACAAGTTTAATTGTTTAAATTTGTTTTAAAAATAAGTATAATTTAATGACAAAGTTAACATATACAAATAACTATGTATACATATATAAAAATTAAATTAAGTAATTCGGTGGAATCAAATTTCCTTTTCATAATTCGTGCGTGATAAATTAGTTAAAAAGAATTACTCGTAATAAATAGTGGCTGAAATCAAAGCCCTAATAAAGGAGCCAGTGAACCACCACTAAAAGCAAACAAAAAAAATTTGCCAACACAGCGCCGCGCCGCCGAAGCAGCAGCCGTCGTAGAAGTAGCACTTCATCAAAACCCACCCCCATGCACGAACACTGTATCTGCAAGGAGTGCACCAGGGAAGTTGCTTCAAAAAAAGAATCAGAGGTATAAACAAAAACTGAAAGACTTTTAATTAATTTAATTGCCAAGTAATTGCGGCATTTCGTCTTCAATCGCCAATATCATACTTTCAGTTTTTGTCAAAAATATTGCATTATTATTAAAATATATTTGTGAAACAAACAAAGTGCGTGGTTTAAAGAATAATAAAAAAATTTTATTTATTGATTATTGATATACAAACAAGTGAATTTAAACTAATAATTTATTTAAAATAACTTTTAAACCTAAATAAAACCATTCGCCATTGATCTGTCGTTGCCGCTGCCGGGCCGCTACCGTCGTACGTCATCGCTCTTATTATTCCAATCACCACGAACAATTTCTATCAAAAACTACGTTGTTATTCTGAAGAAATTTCGCGATCGGTTTTACAATTATCAATTTAAAGTTTTCGATTTAATCTAATTAATCAAATTTAATTATTAATAAAAAAACACGATCGAAACGAAAATATAAATTCATTTGTTTACGAATTACAAACGTCACACTGGCATTTTGATTTGACATTTCGTTCATTTCCTTTAACTTTCGTTAAGTTTCAGCTGTATAGGGTGGTTGTAGGTTTGTGTAGTGGCACAAAATAAATTCGAAATTTTTTCTTACGAAGAGTGTGTTCAGCAAATAAGTTTTAAATTTTTTTCTTTCGGCTTTTCGTTGCAAATTATTTTCATCTAAATAAATTTTCGACAATTTACACAATAGTTTATTGAAATTAATTTTCGTTTTCGTGGAATGTTCGTATGAAAACAAACTAATTTTGCAACGACTTTCCAATAATTCTAAATCAAGAAACTGAAGTGTAAATTTATTGGTTTTCAGATAAACTAATTGTGGGAAAACAATTAATTTTTTTACGAAAGCCAAAATAAAAAATCAAATAATAATGACGGGCAAAAACTGGCAGACAAAATGTAGATCTTGATCAGTTAATACATCAGCGAACAAGTATCAAAAATAATATCAATAGAATTATAAAGGGATTAGAGGAAAAAACATTGTCACTTAATCCAATCGAATTAGAATGTCGATTAGATATTTAAAATGCTTACATTGATCAACTCATGACTTGTCAATCCGAAATTGAATCAGTTGATCGTAGCGATAACTTCCGCGGTGAATGTGAATTGGAAGACATTTGTGTGAGTGCAAAGGCACTACTTATATCGATGGTCAATAAAAGACGTAAATCAAAGTGCTGTCGAATATTCCTTCAGCAATCCACATCATTCACGTCTTCCAAAAATGGCTTTACCTAAATTTAGCGGTAAATATTCGGAATACAAAAATTTTATCAGTCTCTTTGAAAATTTAGTCGATAACGATGCGATGCTTCCGGACATAGAAAAATTCAATCATCTTATTTCTTGCCTATCGGGTGAAGCTTTAGGAACAGTTAAAGCTTTTCAAATTACGGAACAAAATTATCCTAAAGCTTTGGCAAGTTTGAAGAAAGTTTATGATAACAATTGCTTAATATTTTTTGACAACGTGTCTACACTGTTTGAATTGAAAGAAATCACAAAGCCATCAGCTTCTTCATTGCGAACCATGATCGACACTGTTTCTGCTGTTTACGATTCTCTTCTTTCATTAGGTGATGAAAAGAATACCACAAACGCAATAATAATTCGTTTAGTTATGTCTAAGGTTGATGCTACGACTAGATTAAAGTGGGAAGAGCAATTAGATTTTAGTACACTTCCTTTATGGAGTGACAGTGAAGCTGCTCTCAATAGAAGATATCAGAACCTATCTGCTGAAAAAGCATCATCATCAAAATTCAAACACTTGGATAGACAATATAAATCAAAACACGAACCATCAAGTCATCATAAAAATCAAAAATATGCTTTTTCTTGCGTAAATTCCCAACAAAACAAATCGAAATGTCTATACTCTAAATCAAGTGAACATTATATTATAACATGCCAAACGGTTGCTTCAATACCTGTAATGCAGAGATTTGAATTTGCAAAGAGTGTACCATTAACTGCCTTCGAAAAGGACACACTGTTTCAAAGTGCAAACTAAGTAAGTGTAGTGTGTGTAATCGATCACATCATACGTTATTACATCAGTATGAAACTACTTTCAATAGCTCACCGGCACAAGCATCTTCAAATGTTCAAGCTATGCATGCCTCGGTTTCGATTGAACAGGTCATTGTCGCTATTGCAATTGTGCAGATAAAAGGCATTACTGGTGAATTTTCGCGAGCATTACTTGACTCGGGCTCTCAAATAAACTTCACTACTGAAGAGCTTGCACAAAGGTTGAAGCTTCGCAAGGAAGAAAAAGCATTAAATTTACTTGGTATTGGAAAGGCAAGTACCACTGTTAACAAAAAGATACATGCGATAGTGAAATCAAGGTATAATGATCATTCGTTTTCAGCAGATTACTGGGTTATAAACTCAATCTCGTCTTATCAACCAGATCATGCAATAAATATTTCGAATTGGAATATTCCTTCCAATATTCAATTAGCTGATCCACACTTTAATAAGCCACTCAAAATTGACTTACTAATTGGAGCAGAAACATTCTTTGAATTGCTGTCAGTAGGTCAAATTAAGCAAGGTCCCGAGTATCCAACCATTCAAAAAACATTTCTCGGTTGGATCATATCTGGAAAATGTCCCAGAAATACAAATTCAAATACCAGACAATGTAACTTAGTATGCCAGTCTGAAGAATCATTAGACTTAGACAAAATCGTCTAGAAATTTTGGTTGTTGGAAGAAATTCCAACAAAAAAGTTTCTAACGCCAGAACAACAATCATGTGAAAAACATTTCGTTGAAAATACTCAACTTTTGCCTACAGATCGATTTGAGGTTAAATTACCGTTTAAATCGTCTTCAAACTCGCTGGGATCATCGTTTGAAACTGCCAAACGTGGGTTTCTGGCACTTCAGCGAAAACTATCTTAAAATAGCGAATTAAGAGCCATGTACATGGATTTCATGAACGAATATATTTCATTGGGACATATGTCACCAACAAATAACAAAATCCCAAAAGGGACGCACTATTTCATTCCACATCAGTGTGTTTTGCGACCGCAAAGCACAAGTACAAAGCTAAGAGTTGTTTTCGACGCTTCAAGTCGAACGTCTTCTCAACTTTCACTGAATGACATCTTGATGGTTGGGCCAACTATTCAAGAGGAGCTGTTTTCGACGTTGCTCCGTTTTCGTACACACAAATATGCCATTACGGCTGATATTTCGAAAATGTACCGGCAAGTTCTTGTTGCTGAAGAGCACACGATTTACCAGTTTATAGTGTGGAGGCAGCATCCGTCTCAACCATCACAAAACTTTCGATTAAATACTGTTACGTAGGGCACGTCACCATTTTTAGAAATACGATGTCTAAATATGTTAGGAGATGCTAACGAAAGCTTATACCCCACGAGTTCAGATATAATTCGGAGAGATTTTTACGTCGATGATCTTTTAACTGGCGCAAATGAACTTGGCACCCTAAAACTCATCAAAAACGAAGTACAAGAATTTTTAAAAAATGGTGGGTTTCAATTGGCTAAGTGGTTTTCAAATCACCCAGAGTTATACAACACAGAGAATACTAAAAAATCCATTGAATTCAATGGTTCCGACTCAACAAAAACACTGGGAATCTGTTGGCACCCAAGAGAGGACACATTTAGCTTCAATTTAGAGAATCATTTCCATGATCTACGAGCTACTAAGCGAAACATATTTTCAGTTTCCGCTCGTCTTTTCGATCCTCTTGGTGTGTTATGGCCCATAGTAACCAAAGCGAAAATCTTACTACAAGAGCTTTGGATTGCAAAAATTGAATGGGATGAGTCGATTCCATTGCGCCTTGATACAAGCTAGCAAAACTTCAAAACAAATTTATCTCAACTTGGCGATATAAAAATTCCAAGATTTGTCGAAACTCATTCGAACGCAAAAATACAAATTCATGGTTGTTGTTGTATTTACATCCGAAGCCAAAGCACGTCCGGTATCAATTCGACGCTACTAACAGCAAAGTCTAAGGTGGCCCCTTTGAAAACGAAATCGCTCCCGCGATTAGAACTTTGCGCAGCACATACTCTTGCTAAATTATGGACAAGAGTAGAGGCAATGTTGAATCTAGACGTCGAAAAAGTTGTTTTTTGGACCGACTCTGAAATAACTTTGCATTGGATAAAAACACATCCAACTGCGTTTGCAACCTTTGTTGCAAATAGAGTATCCGACATCCAAGAGTTGACACAAAAAGTTTCATGGAAACATGTGCCAACAAAACAAAATCCTGCAGACATTGTGTCAAGAGGCTGCAATGTTGATGAACTCAGTGCGTCAATTTGGTTCAATGGTCCACAGTTGTTAGTAGAAGAACCATCATCGTGGCCGGTCAATTCGCATTTGGAGTTGTCTCCAGAAGTTGAAGCCTTAGAAAAAAGGAAAACAAACATGGCTTTGATAGCGGTTGAAAAACCTCTAACTAAACTGTTAAAATATATCGAAGAAGAAACTTTATATATCGACCTTGCGACCACATTCGCATATATAATCCGATTTTTTAAAAGAATCAAAAATATAACAGAAGTTTTCGAAGAATCATTCACGGCAAAAGAGTTGAATTTATCGTTTCTCAAAATTGTTGAAATTGTCCAAAATTACGAACTTCCCGATGAAATTCAAAAACTTAAAAAGAAGGTTACGTTGCAAAACAGTATTCAATGGCTAAATCCATTTCTTCACGATTATAATGACGACAATTGTTCATTCTCGCTAATTCGTGTAGGTGGTCGTTTGTTGAACGCACCAAGTGAGTATGACACCAAATTCCCACTTTTATTGACCAAAAATTCACCATTTGTTAAAACGTACTTAACGTACTTACATAGAAAAAATTACCATGCTGGACCTCAAGCTATGGTGGCAGTGCTTCGAGAAAGGATTTGGCTAATAAACGCCAAAGAAGCATGTCAAAAGGTTGTGAGACAATGCATACATTGTTTTAAATATAAACCAAAATTGCTTACACAAATAATGGGTAATTTACCAGCGGATCGATTGCGAGTGCAACGAGCGTTTTTAATTTGTGGTGTAGATTTCTGTGGTCCAGTATATACCACTCTTAAAATTCGTGGCCGGCCACCGAACAAAACGTATATTGTTGTTTTTGTTTGTTTCACTTCAAAGGCTGTACATTTTGAATTAGCTTCTAATTTGTCCTCTGAATGTTTTATTCTCGCCCTTAAAAGGTTTATCTGTCGCCGAGGATTTCCCAAGATGATTCACTGCGATGAACGGGACGAACTTCGTGGGAGCTCAGAGGATTCTGAGAGAGGCTCAAGAGGAGTTCGAGAGAGGAAAGGAAGCAGTTCACAGGTACGCGGCGGAGGAAGGGTTCAGCTTCGCCTTCATACCACCGAGAGCCCCTCCTTTCGGAGGCTTTTGGGAGGCGGCAGTGAAGGTGGCGAAAACGCTCTTACAGCGTACCGTGGGCAACGCTCTTCAACCGAAGAGCTGCTCACCGTTCTTATCGAGGTCGAGGCAATCCTCAATTCAAGGCCAATTGCCCCTCGAAGTGCCGACCCGAACGATGGTGAAGCACTCACACTAGCACATCTACTGATCGGCAGCAGCTTACGATCGCTCCCACCAGAAAAAGTTCCGGAATAGCAGATAGCTTGCATGAAAAGATGGCAGCATCTATGCTGGCTCAAGCAGCAGTTCTGGCAGAAGTGTTCCAAGGAGTATCTGCTTGGCCTTCAAGCTCGGTCCAAGTGGGTACAGGAGCAACCCAATCTCATCGTGGGCAAGCTCGTTTTAATCCACGAGAACAACGCTCCTTCACAGCAGTGGAAAATGGGACGAGTCGTGGCCGTCATCGAAGGGCAGGACGGAAAGGTCAGGGTCGCCGACGTCAAAACGCAAAGCGGGGTCCTGAGACGTCCAATCGTCAAGCTAGCCGTTCTTCCGGACGAATAAATTAATTTGAAGCCTTCCAGCCATTCAACGTGGCCGGTGTTTTGACGATACAAACAATTTAAAAAATAAAAAAAAACTAAATGAATTGAATAATTAAAACAATTAAAATTACTATTGTGAAATATTTACATTTGGTCTAACATTTGAATTTCCCGCCCTTTCGGCCATATTAAATTGTAAAAATGAAAAACAGTAGAATAAGAAGAAAAAGAAGAAGAAGAATAAGATCATTCCAAACCGAAACTCGAAATTATCCGCACGCTTTTTTATTAAAAAATCTTTTTTCGATTCGTTCATTTCAACAAACGTTTAAATTTTATCGTTAGCTTTAACCAGCTATTTTGTAAAAAATATTACAAAATTTCAGTTACAATTTTTAGGACAGGACGAGGACTTCACAGCAGAAATGAAAGGTGGTTTTTGAATTGGGAAAATATTGAAGTAGTGAATGAATTCACTTACTTGGGAATGAGGTTTACACCACAGCTCAACCTGAAAAAACACTTTCAAACTCAACCTGGGGAAACTTGATAAGTAACAAAAATGTTGCCCATAATGTTAAATTTAGAGTATTTGATGCTGCTTTGACATCTATAATGACTTATGAATTTCAGGTTTGGGAGTATCAACAATATGATGAAGTTGAAAAACTGCAACACTTCTTCAAAAAAAAAATATTTAGATTACCGAAATCAACCCCTAATTATATGCTCCTGCTAGAAACAGGTGTACCTCCTATTTTTATGTTTACCCTGAAAATGCACTTTGTGTATGTCACTAAGGTACTCTCCTATGATGACACTCGGTTGCCAAAATTTTAGCGATACACAATATTCAAAAAATCATTAGCTGGTTTAAGAGATGGGAAAACATAACAATATTGAGCGGGGTTTCAGTTCATTCTTGGGAGATGCAAAATGTAGGTATGAGGGATAAATTCAAATACATTCTTGAAAAACTCGATATGAAAATAAAATCCGATCTAATTTAAGAAGCCAGGGGCTCATCGCATAGATCTTTATATCCAAAGCTAGAACATAATCTGAGCAATATCAATTATTTCACAGACAAAATAAGCTTATATGAGATATCGGTAATTTTTCGCATAAGGGGACTCCTTAACTTAAATTATAGGCCATATTTTAGGGATGGAGAAACATTTTGCTCGCTTTGCAATCTACAAGAACAAGAAAACTCGTATCACTTTCTAGCAGTATGCCCTATTTCAAAAGAAATAAGATTTGTTTATTTTGAAAAGACAACACTAAGCGAATCAGATTCCATAAACATTTTAAACGGAAATAATTGGAAACTTCTTGCCCAATGAAGCTTTTAACTATAGAAAATATTTTATAAATTACTAAAAGAATTAAACCCAAAATTTTAAAATTCATAATGTGAAAAGACAACCCATTTTTGTAGTGCAATTTAATTGATTTAGTAAAAAAAAATTAGAAAAAAAAATTGAGAAAAAAAATAAAGTACATACCTACAAAACTAAATTTATTGCAGGTATTTAGGTATAACATGTATAAATTCATTTAAACGTTAATTTAAATTTGTAATAAATTTATTATTATTAATAGTTAAATAAATTTTGTAAATTAAAAAAAAAAAAAAGTTGGCATCTGGCAGACGGTTTCAAAAACCAAGGCCATAATTTATTTATAATATCAAACAATTGTTAATACTTAATTTGGAAAAAGAACTATTATTATTATTATTATTATTACTATGATGCTGGGTGAAAGTTGTTCGCTTCTCCCGCCTAGCTCTAACTGTAGCGAACGACTTGATCCCTATAAAATCGATATCGTCTATCGCTTTTTGGCGGAGGTCATTCAAGAGCACCTGTGGTTCCGTGCAGGAATCTATGCCCCTTAATAGGACAGTTTGATACTTTTCGCTTTAGGGATGAAAATAAAGAATTCAGTAGTGGATTCTTTAAGCAATGCTTTTATTTTCTTGTGCTGCTTCACTGTGAAGCAGTGCATAGCATATGTATCTTTAGTTAAACGCTTAATAGTAAAATTTTGACCGTCGAGTATTAGAGGCTCCATTTGTTTTTTAAGACTTTGGATTTCCGCCTCTATTGCTCCAATTTGGTCTATAATTTTTTGCTCCTCATTATTATCCTCCTCAGATGACGTCTCTGATGAGGAGATATTTATAAGGGCATTACTATCGCACATGGTAAAGTGGCCTTCTCCACCCTCTGACATATAATCAATGCCCTCTTTATTGTCCGAGGGCGACGTGTTCAGTTGTTCTGGGATTATTGCTGCCGCTGATGTCATATCGTTTGCCGATGTCTTTTTCACTCCAGCAGGCAGCTCATCTGGAGTGGGTTTATTGCGCCGCTTCACCAGATTCGGCACACACTTTACGCCCTTTCTTGTTTTCATAGCCATATGAGCTGACATTGCCATTGTTGCAATGGCTTTTCCAGATATTGTTGGCTTAACTGGAACATATTTCGATGTTCCCTCAGCTGACGAAGACATCCCAGGTCTTATTGACCCTAGGACACATTTCGATGCCCCAGTACTTAGGCTACTCCTCCTTTGGTCATTTTCCCAAACAATAAAATTTTCCACTTCTCGATTATGGGAAATGCTTCAAGTTTTTTTTATACCCGGCTGGGACTCGAACTCGTGACCCTCCGCACTACGGTCGGCCACTCTACTACTGTGCTGTCGCACTACTTGAAAGCACTTTCTTTAAATTTATCCTTCAATCACACACGAGTTTTACTTGGAATTGCTGCGATAGCCGAAGACGAGTAAACACTTCCACAGTTCGAGATCGAGTGAAGAAAGAACTATCTAAATACATATAGGTACGAGTATTTTAGTTTCAAAAACAATTTTTTTTTTGAAAATATCCCAACAATTACCTATTTTGCAAACATTTTGGTATGCAGTATTATTTCGAATTCAAAGGACCTCCGTCATTATATTTTGATCAAAATCCATTGAGCCGTTGATAAGAAAGTCGAAATTTAAAAGAAATGGTGGTAGATATTGCAGGTACCGTTAACATCAAAATGTGTTAATTAATTTAATTCAAGTAAATAACTTTTATATTAATCGAAATTGTAAATCGTATATTAGACTTAATTTTTGCAAGAAGACACGCCGTCAAGTAATAATGTAGACTATCAAGATGTACATGTATTGCAAAATTGTATCTCTTTCTTATTGCAGTAAATACAGATGGTAATTTAATATGACAGTGGTGCCTAAGCAGCATAATTGTGCTTGCTCTACAATATGTTTCTTGAGAGAACCTTTGCTTTTCAGGAATGCTTATGTATAGGAATATTGGGCTTCTAGCCCATACATTTATCTGCGGACAATTGCTTTAAAATATTTATCTGCTCCTCCCACTAATGTTCCTAGTGAATCCCAACTTATGAGCTGTTTGTTGTTTTTTTAATACAATATTAACATTGATATTAGTTTAATTTGTTTTTATTTTTGGAAAGTTAATTTATCCCGTTAGATTTTTTATTGGATGCATAAATTCCAGAAAATCTTCCAAGAAATAACATTTTTTTTTCACTTTTAGTCAATCTTAAACGGAAGTCCTTTTAAGTCGTTAAAGGTTCGGCTAGAAATCGACCTTCGGTCGGACACCAATCGCTACCTTGCGGTATCGGAAATATGTATGTGTTCACTACTTTCTGTGTACACCAGTGACCAGGCGTGAATAATTTCAAAAGGTAAGTCGAAGAAAAATTAGTCAGCAAAACATTAAATTTCGGAAATTTACTTCAAATTATTTTGTTCAATGTATAACTTAGTATGAAAACATCAGTTTGGGTAATTCAAACCAAATTTGCTATACCTTAAGTTATTTAAGTTAAATGCAATAATGAGCTTAACGCATAAGCCGTTCGAAAGAAAACTTTTTGGCGGATGCAAATCTGATATCTTAGACTACCTTCTCTCATAGTCGGTTTGTTTTGCCTCTTATAGTCGGTTTATTTTGCCTTCATAATGTCTAAAACTTGCGCTAAATGCGATCAAAGCATTAAACGTTCCAAAGAAATAAAATACGTTAAATGTGATTACATTTGCGGTCGTTTTTTTTTCACAAAAACTGTGTAGAAATTAGTGACAGTGAATTTGATATAATTTCTAACAAAAGATTATTCTGGAAATGTAATTCATGTGTCAGTACTAATCTCTCGCATTTGATAAACAGTTTTAATGAACTTGCTTTAAGTGTTGAAAATCTCACAAGAGTTCTCTTCATTCAAAGCAGCTCATCTCCAAAATTCGCCTCGGCGAAAACAGGCAAAGAAATCAGTATCAGACTCTCTAGAAATCCTAAATGACAATAATATTTTAATTGATGCTAACGAACAACAGCCTTCTGTAAACAATATCGAAATTGATCTGCAAAATAGTGCACCTTCATTCTCTAACCCTATAGAACACCCAACCTTTAACAATGAGATCCCTTCGTTATCTACAAAATTGAATGATAAAAAACCAGCAACAGCTTATGAAGTGGATAAACATCAAAACAATAATAACAACAAAAAATCAAAAAGAGAAATGAGAATAATCGCAACGGACTCTTCCAATGCTCTTAACGCCATACCCAATATTAAATGGCTTTGCCTTTCCCGTTTTTCAAACGAAACCACCTCTGAAGACATTATAAAATATTTATCTAATAAAACAAACCTTCCATTTAATTTATTTAAATGTTTTATGCTTGTTAAAAAAAAGCAATCATTTCCGACCTACGTTTCGTTACATTCAAATTAAGTGTGCCGCAAGACAAATTATCCAATGTTATGGATCCTTCAATTTGGCCCCGTCATGTTAATGTTAAATATTTGCTTGCCATGGACAAAAAAGAGAAACCGCCGGCAATACTTATTGGGATTCTAGCCGAAAAAGAGAATTCATTGACCAGATCACCTGTATTGCCACCTACGCTACCAACGATTCAATCTTAAATTCTTCAATCCAGCCATCGACTCTTCAACCTTCACCAACATTGATATCATCATCGTTATTCGCCTCAAAAAGTTATTCTCTCTTGAAAAGCTCATCTACACACACGCAAACCTCGTCAAATGATCCGTCATCATCTCAAACAACGTCATCATCTTCATCGTTATCATCACAAACGCATTCCGCTTCACCACACTCTCTCTTTGCTTGTGCATCGCACCTAAAAAGTACTTCTCATCCGCCCACTCAAAATGATTTGAACAGTTTCCTTGGTTATTATCAGAATATTGGGGGTATGCGCACAAAAATGCAACAACTTCTAATTTCGTCGTCTTCAGAACAATTTGATTTTTTTGCTCTTACGGAGAAATGGTTAACCGAAAATCACCACAATGCTGAGATGTTTAATTTGCAACAAAACTCTGTATTTCGCAAGGACAGATCTTCTATTGATACTTGATTAGACAGATGTGCAGGGGTGCTGCTCGCAGTACGTTCTATACATGCATGTACATAAATGGTGTTACCGTCGTCTCATTGCTCATCATTTGACAATGATCAAATTATAATTAAGGTATCATTTAAATTTATTAGACATTTTTCTTATAGTAAGCTACATTCCTTCTAAAAGCTCGTTAGATTTACATAAGGATCATATAATGAATATTAGTAGTTATATATCAAAATTAAGTATGAATCAGCGTGTGATTATAGTAGGAGATTTTAATCTTCCAAGTATTAATTGGGTATTTGATGCAGATGAGTCATATCTTATACCATTTAATGTTTAAAATAATGTGATTCTTTAGTCATTGATTCATTAACGTCACATAATTTGGTTCAAAGGCACAATTGTAAACATAATTTAGATCGTATACTTGATTTATTATTGGTTGATATGGAATTAAGTATATCTGTATATAATTCTCTTTATCCTATTTTTTTCAAATTCTATTCATCATATAGCTTTAATATTTGAATTTAAGATTCTTAACTTTTTTAAATCTAATTACTTACCATTAGATAGATAGATATATAGATAGATATAATTTTATTTATGTTATTAAACAATGTTTACATGATATTATTACAAGAGTAAAATAAAATAAGTGGGCAATGGCATTGCCGTCTGCCTGATTGACGCGCTTAAATGTATAATGTTCTTGATTCTTGTACAGTTTCAATATAATTATGAAGTGAATCTCAACTGTCGCCGTTAAGAATATTCTTTGTTTTTTCTATTGTCAATGAACGATTTCCGAAATAAATAAGTATTATATCATTGTAAATTGGACATATTGCCAAGAAGTGAAATGTATCTTTTTTTGCCTTAAGGTTACATATTGTACAAAGGTTTGAATCATTTTTATTAAATGGCGAACCGTTTAAATTCAATACTTCACATCGGGATCTACATATCAAAGATATAGCTCTAAGGCTACGACAATCATTAAAATATTTTTTACTTCCCAGATCGTAGTTAAGTTCTGAATATATTGGTCTATTAATAGAGGATGTTGCCTGTACTATATTGTCATTGCGACTTTGAATGTCAGACAGTTCCAAAAGATTATAAAACTGCTGCTTTAAAATAAAAAGATCATCATACTGAATATTAATGGTTGTATCGCTTTTGTCTGCCTAAAAATTCTAATCATTAACCCATTCCAATTTATTTTCAAATGTGTATTTGGTAAGAATGTGTGGAATCCTATGTGCCGGATAATTAAGCACTTTGATTATATAATCGAAACATAATTTTATTGTAAGCGTAAATATGTTTGAGAGACCTGTCTCCAGGGCGAAGACGTAGTTAGGAGTGTTAATAGGGAGGCGGAAAAGTTTTCTAAGAAAAAAGCGACGTAGTTTTTCAACTTCTTCGTATTGCTTGAATCCCCATGTTTGGCAACTGCAACACATAACTGAGCGCATGACTTCAGCTTCAAAAACACGGTATTTTGCTGAGATTGGCTTTTAGATAATGCTAGGTTTTTTTTGAAAATGATGATTAAGTTTCATGTTGGGTTCCAAAATTATGCCGAGGTAATTATATTGTGTGACAACTTCTATTGCTTCACCGTCGAAATACCATTTTTCATTCACTCGCAGCTTCGTTTGTCTATTGCGTAGGATCATGATTTTAGATTTTTCTAGATGCACCCTCAAGTTCCAAATTTTACAGAAGTTGTGCATTTTATTAATCATTAGTTGTAAGCTGTGAAGGGATTCCGCCAGTAATACAATATCATCAGCGTAAAGTAAAACCTTAATGATTTCTTGAGCAATTCTGATACCGGCTGGTAGATGTTGCGATATGTCATCTATAAATAAAGCGAAGAGGACTGCACTAAGCAGGCAACCCTGTTTAACTCCGGTCTTAGTTTAAAACCATTCAGACTTATTTCTGCCGTCCCACACACATTGACGTGTATTATTGTACATATTTTTTAAGACTTTCAGCATTTTCGTTGACATGCCTTTTTGAGATAGTATATAGAAAAGTGCAAGAATTAAATCAATTCATCAGATGATTTCAGTTAGGCAGTAGCGTAGCTATAATGAGAATGATTAGTTACAATGAGGACGTACTTTGAATAAAATTGTGAAAATATTTCTGAGATTTATTTGGTGTTTTCTTATCCAAGTATGTGTTTGTATAAATTTGAATAGAAGGGTAAATAAATTAAGAAAAGTCAATGAGCTTTGAAACTAAAAGATTGAAGCTGAACCAATCGAGCGATGTAATAAATCAGTTAAAAAAATTAGTATCGAAACGGGACAAGTAATATTTTTGCATATATATATATATACATATATGTACTTCATTGACTTTACGTAATGTATGTATAATGTATATTGAAATCGCTTAGAAACTCTCTAACGAAATTACGTTGCTTTTGTTAAATGTTGTTTAATCTTTAGCGTTAATTTTCTCATTCATTGTGAATGCTTTGAAATGGATATATATTACTTCATAATATTATATCTTATTACATATCAGATTATCTACATTTTAAATCTGTTCTTTTTAACACATAACTCAACATGAAATTAAGAACAAAGCAAGTTAAATGCAATGTAACTACATTATATTCTAAAAACAGTCACCAACATTAATATCATCAGTGACTGTGTTCCTATTTTCCCTTCTAAATAATTCTTGGATACGTTTCTGTTCCCAATTGAGTGGTGTTTATCTCTATACCTTCAAAATTTAGTTTGAGAAAAAATATGTCTAGATAAAATTTGCGTTTGCTCGAACTGAGTACTAGGCTTTAACTTTTTCATTTTTTCCGCGCTTCGTTTGACAGATAAAGAAAAAAAAACAAATCATCTTGTTGGTTGTTGCATCCACACAATTGGTGATCTTAGTCGGGGTCTCCGACGTAAAAACAGACATTCACAATATATTTGCAAATAAAAAGTTTGCAAAAATAACTACAAAATCAATTAAAACAACAATTCCTCACCGCTGTTTTAAAACGACAGCGCGGGGCATTGTGTCCTTTTTTTGTAAGCGGTGCTTCTCGCGGCGGCGGCTAATGTGAGCGAACGTCCGCGCGTCCATTCTGTTCAGCCAGTAAGATACCACGGCGCGACGTCGTAATTGGAATCGAAAATAATTGTACTTGCCATAAAACAGATAAATACACACAATCGTCGGGCGTCATTAAATTTTCCCTTAGCCGAAAATATATATTTATATATGGGTTCTCATTCTCGTGCTACATACTACCCACACGGAAAACAATTTTTTTGTGTATATATACATACATTGTTTTGCTTCTGTAAACTTTAGTTTTTTTTCTTTCACAGAACAAAACAATAAAAGAAAAAAACGATGCCATACAACCAAAACAAAAAAACAACAACAATGAGTGACGAATGATTAAAGCGTAAGCTAAGACGACTTACGCCACCAAATCGATGACAACGTCAAACTGAAAATTATGGTGAAGGAGCTGAGGATTCTAAAACGTCAATTGGCAAAGCAGGCAGGTGAATTGGAGCGCCTGCGGGAAGAAAACCGAAAGCTACAGATGAGAGATGAAACAGCTCAGTAGCAAGGACTCGCAATAAATTACAACCTAGCGAAACAGCTTCTCGATGACTTCACAGGAGACAGCCTAGACTACCAACAGTGGGAATCCCGTTTGCTAAACATGAAACAAATATATAGGTTGAACGACCAAACTCTGAAAATATTGTTGGGCACAAAATTAAAGGGAAACGCCCTCCGTTGGTATTACTCCAAAAAAGAAGAGCCTGCAACAACGACGGATGACATGCTAACCCATATGAGTTCACTATTTGGGATATCGACTAGCATTTCGGAACTCCGTAAACGGTCTGAGTCAAAGAAGTATTTCCCAGGTGAAACCTTCAGAAGTTACTTTCATGAAAACATCATCCTGGTGAGTGAAGTCAATTTAAATACAAACGACCTGATCGAATGCATCATCGAAGGAATTCCAAACGCTAATCTCCGATCACAAGCCAACATGCAAAGATTTAGTGACAAAATGCATCTGCTGGAAGCATTTGCATCAGTTAAGTTGCCGACAAAGAGGAGTGCCCACGAAAGACGAGTGAATAATGAAAGATGAGTGAATAATGAAAGGCGATCGATTGAAGAGAGGAAGCCAATTAGATGCTACAACTGTAATGCCAGAGGACACCAGGCAGCCGAATGCAGGAAACCGAAAAGAATGTGGTGCCTGCCACGTATGTGCGGAGATGAGACACTTCGCGGCAAAATGGCCAACAAAATTAGCGGAGGCGCTCAATTAGATAAGCGCATATCAAAATGATGATGAGGTATTCATAGGAAAATTAAATAGTTATTGTAGTAAGAATACAAGCAAACTTATTTCTCCATTAGCATTCCTAATCGGTACAGGGAGTCCCATCAGTCTCATAAGTTAACAATAATTTAAGAATGTAAACGAAAATAAAACGATACATTTTTATAAAAAAAAGAACAATTACTATGGAATTAATAAATGTAAATTGAAAGTAATTGGTTTGGCTAAATGTTTTTTTTAAATTTTGAAGATGAGATTTTAGAATTACAAGTAAACGTCGTTGCGGATGAGACAATGGTAATCCCAGTATTACTAGGCAGATATTTTATTAAAAAAGCTAGACTTAGGTTAGTAAAAATTAATTTGAAAAAAATTGATACAGTAAATGAAATGAAAAAAAGCAAGAGATGAGAGAAAAAATGAGACTAAGCTGATTGCAATGAAAGTTAATGATGAGGCAGCTACCACAGAAAATAAAACAGAAGATCGAAATAGAATGCTTATTTATTTAAACGCTATAGAAAATGAAAAACATAATAAATGTATTGTACTTTCACCGCCAATCTTAAGACAATTCCGTTTACTTTAAAATAAAAAAAAAACACACCACTCGTTATGCATAAATTAATGGTGTATATTTATTTAATGTAAAACAATGGTTTTTCACGTCCGATCGCATCTACTGTTTAACAAATTCTGATTACTTAAATGACTATCGTTTCTACCGGTAGTCTCTCAATCTAATATCTACATATGCCTGTCTCATTCTTTTTCTCTTACGTTATATTTATTACTTCTATCTTTATTTATTTTGGCTGCTACCGCTCGGCCATCCTGATTCACAATCGCCCCGATTTCACCTGGATATTCGAGCTTAAAATCAACCTTTGTTTTCATATTAGCCATTTCCAATATTCCCTTATATGGAACCCGTCCCATTTGATGACACTCAACACCTTTGACCACATACCTATCGTTTGGTAAAACTTTCACAACCTCGTATGGACTTTTAAATTTAGGCACTAGCTTCTTGCAAGCACCTGCTTGACTTACATAATTTTTCAACATCACGTAATCACCCTCTTTATAAGTGAAGCCAGTTCTGTTTCGGTCTTTTATTTTCTTTTTACAATCCTGACTCTTGATTATTTTATCCGCTGCTTTAACTCTCATTTGCGTAATGTTTCTTCTACCTTCATCATATTCCTCTAAACTTTCTTTCAAAAAATCAATACCTACACCTTTCTGTCTAATTCCGAATAGCAACTCAATAAAAATTACTCCAGTAACGCTACTAAATGTATTATTCAACGCAAACTCAATTCTCGGAAGGACTCCATCCAGAGAAGATTTTAAACCAGCATCCGTTAGTTTCGCTATCATTCGGCCCAAACATCTGTTAACCCGCTCAACCTGAACATTTGCTTGAGGAGAGCCAGTTGCGATCTTTATATGACTAACGTTTTGTTCTTTGAGAAAGCTAAAAAAATCTTCAGAGGTAAATGCACCACCACGGTCAGATATAAGCATCTTCGGTCGACTATAATACATAAAATAAGACTTCAAACAACTTAAGACCTCCTAAGTATTGGTAGTTCTGTCGGGTCAAGCTTAACGTAATTCGTGAATGCGTCTATAACAAGAAACACATACTTTTTCTGTGCATTCTTAAGCGACACAGGACCGAAATGATCTATGTGTATGATCTCGAAAGGGACGCCACCCTTTGGAATACTGTGCATAAATCCTTCATGCTTTCCATATTTAGGAGAAAATGCTATACACTTGAAACAATTTTCTATGTGGTCTTTCACCTTACTTCTCATTTTGGGAAACCAATTTGTCTTCGTGATTGCATCTTCAACCTTGTAACGACCCAAATGCCCCATTTCTTCATGAAACATCCGAATCACGTTTCCTTTCATCATTTTGGGCACGTAGAACAATACTCGTTGGTCTTTCTTTCTATATACTAAACCATTTCTAACTTCGTAAAAACTACATTCCCCGCTTTCTAACTGCTTTCTTATGTTATTAATTGTCTCATCTTTATATTGATTTATCGGCAGATTCTGTTCCACCGTATTTTCTTCAAGGACCAGAATATTTGTTATACGACTCAGCGCATCCACGTGCTGTATTCTGGTTCCATTCCGGTGTTCGGTAATATAGTCATAATTCTGCATTTTAATAATTCAAAACAGCGAAGCTCTCCCGAAATTAAATACATCATCTTTTCTGATTAGCTGATATAATGGTTGCGCTATCACACCAAATCCCTTCACAAATCGCCTAAAATACGAACACAGTTCTAAGAAGCTGTGCACAGACTTAGGATTCTGTGGTATTGGAAAATCACTTACCGATTCTAAATTTTTCGCATCAGATCTCAGGCCTTCTTTAGACACCATATATCCTAGATATCAAATTTCGGTCATTATAAACTTACATTTATCAGTCTTTAGGATATTTTTTACCAATATCTCAACAACCTTTTTGAGTATTTCAAAATGCTCTTCAATCGATTTTGTGGCTATCATCAGATCATCACTATATATCTTTATTTTCTTCCTTCTTAGTAAATCATCAAAAACCCTCTCGATATATTGCTGAAACTCCGAAAATTGTTAAAACCTACTACAAAAATGGTGATTCTGCCACAGCCACATATCGTGCATTAAGAGGAGATTATGGTTTACATAATCGTCTAACTACGCAAGCAATTTGCAAATTTGTGAAGAAATTTGAAGAGACTGGATTGGTTACAGATATTGTAAGGCCTGTGCAATTTCGTTTCGTTCGTACCACTGAAAATATCGCTGCTGTAAGTGAAAGCATTGCCGAAGACCCGAATGTGTCGATTCCTCGTCGTTCTCAGGCATTAATACTGTCTTACGGTACATTATGGCGTATTTTGCATTTGGATCTACACCTACATCCATATAGAGTCCAGCTCATACAACAACCGAAGCCAGCTGACAATTCACAACGTCGTAGATACGTCGAATGGGTACTTGAACAACAGGCGGTGGACGGCGATTTTTCGAACAAAATTTTCTTCAGCGACGAAGCACATTTCTCACTCGGTGGGTATGTTAATAAACAAAATTGTCGTATGTCGTATTTGAGGCCATTACATCCACAAAAAGTCACTGTTTGGGGCGCTCTTTGGTCGAAGGTGTGATTCGACCTTACTTCTTCGAAAATGACGATGGGACGACTGTCACCGTCAATTCGGAGCGTTATGGTCATATGATAACCGACTTTTTTTGTCTGCTATTGCAGAATACGACTTGGAGAATATGTGGTTTCAACGATAGTCTTCGCACATTCTTATTTCTCCTGTTTTTTCCGTACTAACACAATCGGAGACGAATACTCAGATCGACTCCTTCTTATAACGCCCTGCTCTACTAAATTATCTAAAATGACCTGAACCTGCTCTTTCTCATAATAGGACAACCTCCTTGGCAAATAATGGAAAGGCTTTTCATTATTCAAAACACATACTACCTCAGGGAGATCAGGGCGATCGCGGCTTAGATAATAATGGTTTAGTATATCATTAAACTTTTCTTTGTATACAAAATTCAATTTTTCATCAATATCACATTCATGTAATCCTTCAGTTTCTATATTCATTAGCTTTAAACATTCTTTTTCAAAATTGCATTCATTAGTAAGTTCTGATTTTAAAAGCTCTTTTTCACATATTTCATTTTCTTTTTCATTAATTACAGTTATCATTTTAATTCTAGCTTTCTTTAGAAAGTCTTTATCTAATACTGCTGGGTATTTCATAGTATTATCTGGTACTACAAACAAGTTTATATTTACATCTTTCCCCTAAAATAAAATATATCATTCAAATTTGCTCAGTATTTTTAAAGGGCTTTTATTTATACAAACGAAATTACATTTTTTTATTTATTTTTCTTATCACTGCTGGTAATACAAAACTGTGTCTTATAAAGCTGACTGGACTACCGGTATCGATCAATAATCCTAGTGTAATAATATAATTATAATTTTCGTTTACAAACATACATTCTAAATAACTTACATATTCGCGTTCTTCGTCATTACCAACATGATGTACCTGACGACTCGTCTTTCTCTTCGGGCATTCGGCTGCGAGATGGCCCATTTCAGCACAGATATGACAGGCCCCTCATTCACGCTTCGGTTATTTGCATTCGTACGCCATATTCCCCAACGAATTACAGTTGAAGCATCTGATAATCGGCTTCTGATCGCCGCCACCGGATAACGCTGCTGCTTCTGCTACTGGAGGGACTGATGTTTTTATTCATTAGTTGAATTCAGTAGAATTCCTTCAAGAGCCGGTTTTTGGTTCTGAAGCACTGCACTTTAACCTGAGAACGTAACAATGGATCAGGGATCCCATCGACAGGGCACTCAAGAATTTCTTCTTCCCCCATAGATACTTTGTTGACTAAGATGTTTTTTTCGTGAAAATAGTTTTGAAGGTTTCACCAAACATCCACTTTCTGCTGTCAACCACTTTCTGCAGAGGTGACCGACTAACATGGCCACAGAACATCTCTTTCATCTCCCGGAGTAGCTCCTCAACGGGTATGGTTAGTAAATTTGGTTTCGAATGAAACCACTTCATTGCTTTGCCTTTGATAACCACTGGGATAAGCACTCTGGTGTTTTTATCATTTACTTCATAAGCCGCCATCAAATTACGGAGCTGTACTTCCCAGTATAAATAATATTATAATTTTTCTGAAAAATCAGGTAGTAAATCTTTAAGATTTGTGAAGTAGGTCAGATTCTTTTGTACAGCACTGTGACTTTCATCTGTGACTCGTCGTTCGGTCTTCAGCCACTCATTTTCTCTTCTCAGTAGGTCAATTTCTTTTTTCTGCAACTCTATCTCTTTCACCATAACGTCCAATTCTCGACACACTAATTTCCACCTATGTGTATTTCTTAGCTTCATGGTTGCACTCCTCTTTGGTTCACTCGCCAACATCAATGTTTTTGTAGCTATTGTCTATGCCGCCTCTTCCGTTGGTCTCTCATTATTTTGTTCATTTGTGTGGTTCATCGGCAACATCAGCGTCACTCACATCATCAACGTCCTCTCTTAATATTTCGACTTCATTTTCATCATCGTCGCTCATCTCCGCTTCATCGATAAGAGTTATGAATTCGCCGCGCTCTTTTTCGGGAATAGAAATAAGACGTAATAACAACCCACTTTTGTTGATTGTCATCTTCTTTCCCAATTGGCCCAGCTTGTTTTTCTTTCAGAGCACTGTTCGCAACTGTATCTTTGGCACTCGCGAGGGATGTATTATTTTATTTAGGCGAGTCTCGTTAACAAAAATCCGTTTACTCGCGTTGGTGGGTATGCATATAGATAGATATTTTAGCGCGAAGAAAATATACACTCGTTCTTCTTTTTTGTATGATCTTAATGAGACAATACATATGCACTCGCGAGGGTAGGTATTTTATTTATCAGTCTTCACACAAACGCTCGTTATTTATCTTTGTTTAAAGGGAAAAACTAATATTGCAATTAGAATTTGGGCTTTTAATCCCTATCCCACTTCTGATAAATTATTAATGGTGTAAATTTATTTAATGTAAAACAATAGGTTTTCACGTCCGATCGCGTCTACTGTTTAACAAACTCTGATTTCTTAAATGAATACATCGTTTCTACCGGTAGTCTCATTCTTTTTCTCTTACATTTCATTTATTACTTCTCTATTTATTTATTTTGGTTGCTTCAGTACTTAACGAAAAATTGAAATATAATTTACAAAAACGAGTTAAAAGTTTATTCGATGTGTATTATAATGAATGCACTCGCTCTGATCGCTCTGATGTACCTTTAGTCAAATGCGAAATGAAATTAAATCTCAATGATAGTAACCAGTTTAATTATAAGATTTTCTTATCATGAAAAGGGAAAACTAGTTACGATATTAGATTACTTACTGAGACAAGGTGTCATAAGACCGAGAGAATACACTTCACCGATTGTTATTGTAGGTAAGAAAACTGGAGATATAAGATGTTGTGTGGACTATAGAAAATTAAATACGGTAACACTAAAAGATAATATTCCTATACCATTAATTGATGATTTGCTCGAACGTTTAGTGAACAATAAGATCTTTAAAACATTACACCTAAAAAGAGCATTTTACCACGTTAAAGAGTCAGAAGAGAGTATAAGGTTCACATGTTTTGTTTCACCGATGGGGCAATATGAATTCTTACGTATGCCTTTTGGCCTTAGGAATGCCCCATCGACGTTTCAAAAATTTGTTAATACGATTTTTGAGGATATGATAAGAAAATCATTGATAGCTGTTTATCTCGATGACATATTTATAGCAACAAGAGATGTAGAGGAACATTTAACAACATTAAAAGAAGTTTTAAAGAGGTTAGTTGACAATAAACTTGAACTGAGGATAGACAAATTTATGTTTATTTATTCTAACATTAACAACTGGACCACAATATGCTCACTTTTAACTATTTCAGTGACAGATTCACGACAAAGGAGATTTCTATGATGTTCCGCCTAAGATGTGAACTTTTAAGGCTTAATTACATACCTCACCGAGAGGATATACCTATTTTATGTAGTATGTGCAATTTGAAGGAACGTGAAGATGTATATCACTTTTTAGGAAGGTGTCTAGTCCTGCGAGAGACGAGAAGAAATGTCCTGGGTGTTAATTTTATATCCAACAATCAAGTAATACAACTTCTAAATGAAGTAAATGTGAAACAGTTGTTCGAATTCTGTACGATTGCTTTTTCTTATCGACAAAAAATAATGACAGAAAACTTTTAACTCAGTACACAAAATAAAAATTATATATATGTTTGTATTATAAATATTGTAATATCCTAAATCCAATACTTATTTTCAAATTCCAAAAGTCAAATTTTTGTATGTTGTCAATCAGGCAGACGGCATTGCCATGCACTAATGATTTATGTACATTTGTTAATTCAATTTGATTTAAATTTTCGAAGAAATTAATAAATCTAATTTAATAAATAATATAATAATAATAAATACTGAATGTATCAACAAATTAAGTTTAAGCTGTGCGGACGACAAAAGATTTATGTGTAGTAATAATATTAATACACTAGCTTGGGGTCATTATAGAATCGATTTTGAGAATGATATGTAAATTTGAGAAAATTAAAGAAACGAAAAAATATCAAGTATTAAACATCTTGTTTTATTGAACTATTAAATATAATTCTTTGCTTCACTAATAAATTTATTTAAGACATACACATTTTGAAGTGCGCATATTTTCACATGATATCCACATATGCAAGTTATATTTGGATACATTTTTAAAAGTTCTTTTAAATTTGGATATCTGTTATAGTTATCTTCTTCGATGTTGAGGACTTCTACGTTTCCATTATTGAGTAAGGATTGCAACCATTGTTTCTTTTCGGTACACTTGACGTAAACAACGCCACTTTGGAGTTTTTCTCGAAGAAATATCTCTACTTCAGGAAAGTGTGCAAATCGTCCATTCCAGCATAATCCATGATAATTTTGATACATCCAATGAACTTGTCTTCTAAGTGAATCTGATGCCAGACTTAAATTAAATGGAGGACTTACAATAAAGTGATGATGATGATGTTCATTATGTAATACAGCAACTTCCTTCAGAATGAAACGATTGCTGTTTAAATCGCCAAATCCGTGAACGTCTACAAAGTGTATATTCATTTTTTAGATGTTTGTTCTCAACAAATTGATTCTTTCTACTGACAAGTTATCATATAAGTACATTCAATTTAAGTAAGTTTGTTAACTTCTGCAGTTAATGGTTTGTACTCAATTATACGATCATGAAATATCAAACAATACATGGTTGTTAAAGCAGGAATCGGAGTTAATGTTTTAAGTTCAATTTTTACATCCACAGGACCCGTTTTAATTGTTTCATTTTGACGTGAACAATCAAAAACCATAATTGGGGCAATATCCTTAAAGTCCGCCCTTGATAAAAGAGGATTTGCTTGTTTCTGATAGTATGAATGTTGAAATTTACTATACATATCATAGAGAACAGCATATCGATCTAGTTTATATTTAAGGTTTACATCCTCTCGTGGATAAGATTAAGAATTTAAATGAACTACTACATTGCATACATCACAGTGGTCGAATTTGCTAGCATCTTTATTTCGTTTGCAGAGCAATGATAATATATCTCTGCTTCTCAAGTTAACTTGAAGCTTTCACCGTCCATATACATATGATCAGTAGTGGTTGGCAGTTTTGGATATTCATACATTTCCCAATTACGAAACTGAATTTGAATTGGAACTTATTATTATTATTGAACTTGCTTCAATAAGTTAAGTTTATTTGAATCAGCTAGAGTGATGTGTGGAACTCTCCATTGCAATTTAAATATTGATAATTTTAATTCTTCATTATCTTTGGAAAAATAAGCATTCTTATTAGATCGAGCGCGAATTAAAACCAGTTCATGTCCTGCATTTGTTATAATCTTTTTATAATCTTCAGCAAACCCCAACAGATTTTTCAATGGTAAACAAAAATTAAAAATGCCCAATGCAGGAGCAATACTACTGTTTCCATGATCCATTTTCTAAGCTTTTACTTCCATTCTCATTTAAAGATATATAATTTTTCAAAGTCGATGTGATTCAAATGTTTTTATTGTTTTCAATGTCTACTCCATTTATTTCATAGTGTATTTCCTCAAATAGAAAAGCTATTGCATTATTAATTAATTTTCCTGCTGAAACAGTTCCATCTGATTCCAGACCTCCTATTACAGGGTAATATACATAGATCCTGTTGTTGTATGGGTATGCGTATTTCATCACTTGGATTGAAAGACTGAAGAAATGGTGAAAAGCTGTGATATTCAAACTTAGATATGCTATTATGATAGTTTGGTGCATGAGTAATATCCAATATATCATTTATCATATTGTTTTTATTTTAGTTTGAATTCTAGTGAAAGAAGATAAGATTTATTTTCAGGAGATAACTTAGGTGTTGTCAGTTATGATGCTCGAATAGAACTACTAGAATTATTAGTTTGAATATCTGTTAAATAATTATTATTATTATATATTAACATTCTTACGATTTGGAGTTAAATGTAATCGTGCGGTTATTCTTCTCCTCTAAAATTTATTATATCACCGTCCTGGTCCACGAGCTTTAATGTTATAGTACTTACGGGTTTGACATTCACTGGTAAATAGATAACATTTGTTGGTACCTCTATGATTTTATAGCCTGATCCTGCTTCTGGTGAAAATACATTAATTGAATGTATAGGAGTACTATTAAAATAAGAACCAGTAATGTTATTACACTCAATTCGTATTACATTTACTTTGTTTATATCAATTGGTAAGTCGGACGAGTAAATCCCATCACCATCATTGAGAACACGTTTACTGAACCCTAATAATTTTCCAATAGTTCTAACCTTATCGAAATAAATTGTATCAGCACATTCAATTTCACATTTCATTGTGTTATAATTAGCTTTTATTTCAATATCAATAGCAGAATTTCGCGATAATAGTTCTTCTGAGATATATGAAGAAATTGCGTCAATTTCATATGAGCCTGTGGGGATTTCAATTTCATACTCTCCGACATGAAACAATTTATTAGCATTTGGTATGGAGTTGTACGTCTGAAAATCAATCAATCCACAAACATAGTCTTGATCTAAATTTGAAGGTGGAAAATTTTCAGCTGATAGAATAGAGTTACAAACGCTTAGTGTAAGTGTCATCGCCGTGATGATAAAAAATACAATGAAACCATATGCATATAAAACTCTTTATTTATTGTAAATAACAATCATATAAAAATCTTAAACATAAATTACCACAATTAAATGGGTCATAATTTTGATATTTTGTATAATTATAATAAATTTGTTCACCTTAATAGTTGAGAATTTCAATAGGAGGTTGAAGATTTCCAAAGCTGTCAAAATATTCAATATGGAGGGCTTTCTTATAATAAGCTACCCAATGTGTACCGGGGCCACACTCACTTTTGCAAGGTTTTCTCTTTGGTAAATTATCTCTCATGAAGACACTCCTCTAAAATTTGGAATTAATTTCTCTGCAAATTTTCTCAAATCTATTTCATTTAATGCAAGATTGGGTAGTAAGCTTAGAAGTTTTTTGACTGTGGGTTTAAATAAAGTCCAAGCACTTTTCTATAAGGTTTAAGGTGCAGACCATGACCTAGTGTAGTTTTTTTTTTTTTTTTTATAATTTTGCACGCACGCAGGGATTATGAATACCCTTTATATGTTTTTTTAACACAGTGCGGGCATTGGGTGAAAGAAGAGAAAGAAGGATAGGAAAGATGTGTGGCGCGGTGTTCTGAGAATAGAGCTGGTTGTTGTCTCAGATTTATCTCCAGGGATGTCGGCTGAACAAATGCGGAGAGAATTACCGAGTCTTATTTATTTATTTCCCTTATAATTCGCATTATTTTAATTAATTTCGTTGTCATATTATGGGTATGCTAGTTTACTCAATCACATGTTGTTAGTGTTATGCCTAAACAGCATGTAATGAATAAATCAGAAACTTATTTTATGACAATTTTTAGAATTGGTTTTTAATGGAATATAAGAAGACAGAGACAACGGCAGGAATCGAACCTGCAACCACGAGTTTGACAGGCGAGCACACAACTATCGCGCCAAGGCCACCCCCATTGTATACATAATCCTATAGTACTCTCATGAATAGGTACGATTGTGGCGGCATCTAGATTCCCGCAAGATAGGGCAGCTCTTTAATTAAATTGGAGAGTTGGGAAACAAGAGAATATGGATATAATCCAAAGAAATGTAAAGTAAGTAAAAATGGCAGGACAGGAATACTGTATGCTAACCCATGAGAGTTCGAGGGCGAGAAAAAAATGCCAATTTTGTATCGAATCAAATAAAATGCAAAAAATAGAAGATAGAAGAACGGGAAAATTAATGAAGTGCAAGATCGTATTTGTACATGTATAAATGTAGGTAGGTATAGAGACATAAAAGATTCAAGAATTGAAAGAATTTTGTGAATGAAGTTTTTCTTGCCTTGTGGACGATTTGTTACGATAAAAAAAAGAAACCTGTGTACATACATAGTGGGTTGTTATGGAAAAATATATGTAGAATCAATAATGCTTTCCACTCACAAAAAATATTTTCTTATAGGTAATAAGGAATGTTTTATTTTGCACGATATGTTGGTATCATGTATATATTTCATAAAATTGAAGTGAGTAAATAGTATATGTGGGTACATTCATCCAAATGTAGGTATGCCAAATTAACAACTTGTTTTTTTTTATAATAAGCGGTTCTAAAAATCGTAAGTATATTTACTATTTAAAGTGTTTAAATAAAATTTGCATAAGTACATAGGTAGTTATAGGTAGGTACCTATCTGACTTGATTTTGTGAGCATCACAAATGTTTTGGCGAGGCGATGGGTAAATAGTTTAATTTGGGAAAGATTTGATGAAGTTTTAAAGAATGTTGAGAGTGCCAAGCAATTTTGTTTTGGAAGGGCAAACCTTTTTTTGGGATAGATGGTTTTTCATGTAGACTATGTACATAGGTACTAATTGCATTAAATTAACAAATATAGACGGAACAAAATTTATAAAAATATATTAGCGTAGTAAACAAGGCTTTAGGTACATACATACTTACTTCATTATTGCAAAGTTTTAGAAATTTGTGAGTTTCCATATTTTTTAATTAACAAATCGGCAGAATTAAATTTAAAAACATATTAATGTGGCAACCATGGGTAGGTACATACAAGTTAACACGACACCTATTGCACCTTTCCAAGACTTCCACCAACCTTAACACGACACCTATTGCAGCTTTCTAAGAATTCCACCAACCTTTTATTCCTCAATTCAAGTTCTCAGAATTCCAATAAGTAATAAGTAAACTGCAAATTACGAAACTAATGAATAAGCAAATGTAAACTGATAATAAATTTTATTGTTAAACTGATTTCTAATAAAAAAAATGTAATAAGTAATCGAAGAAACCAAATAAAGGCGTTCAATCCGATTACAGCAGTAAGCTTAATTTGTCTTTTTTTTTAATCAAGCGGCTACACACTTAATAACTGGCGCCCGAGCAACATAAACCCTGAAGGACTTCGCGAAAAATACTAAAAAACCGTATAATTAAAATAACGCAAACAAGTGTTTCGCGAAAAACATTAGACTTAAAAACCACTGTGGAAAAAAATAGTGAATTACGAAAATTATTTGAAGTTAAATGAGTGTCACGTAAGAACCACTTTTCAAGTAAAACAAATATTTTTAGTGATTCATAAAAGACAAAAGTCATAAACGGAAAAAAGTGAACCCCAAAAACCACTGCGAAAAGAACAAAAAGCTTAAACGAGTGTCACGTAAGAACCACTCTGTAAGTAAAAAATATATATTACTAGTGATCCACGAAAAATAAGACCTTAAAAGAGTGTCACGTAAGAACCACTCTGCAAGGAAAAATATATTATAAGTGATTCACGGAAAATAGAAACTTTATCGCAAAAAAGGTGTACCGTAAGAATCACCTGTGGAAAAAAGACCATTCTAAAAAAATCAGTGCATTTAACTGTGGACCAACCTGTGCCCGAGGAGCCACCTGTACAATAGCGAGGCAAAAGAGACCCCACGGACTCCCGACGATGCAGAAAATTATACTGTAAGCCTTAATTAAATTATAATATTAAGTGCAAATACATATCATTTAAGCTAAATTAAAATATTTAACTCAAGAAAAACATCTTCAACAAAACATCAACTTTAAAATTATAATTATAAAAAATATACAATTTCAAAATATATACAAGCTTAAAACTATAATTTCTTTTCGCCTTTAAGAAAAAAACTTATATACTTATAAACATTCAAAAAATCCTTTATTATACCAAGAGTAAAAAATTTAAAAATATATACAAACTTTAAAATTATAATTATAAAAAATATACAATTTAAAAATATATACAAGCTTAAAAACTATAATTTCATATCTCCTTTAAGAAAAAAACTTAAAAACTTGTAAACATTCCAAAAACCTTTATTAAAAAAGAACAATCCCAAATTCACATTCCTAAACTGTTCTAACATGGCTGAAATTGAGCATTTATCTGAACTAGTGAAACAATTAACAGGAGCTGTTAATGCTCAAATCGAGCAAATAAAGCTCATTAGTAATCGATTAAGTCAAGTCGAAAGCAGAGTAACACCGCCTCAAAATAGAGCAACTTTTCTGCCTGTCCCAAGAAATGAGCAAGAACTTGCTGAGATAAGAAAACTTCCCGACTGTGTAAAAGACCTTCAGGTCTTTGACAGAAACGCCGCCCAGTATATTTCATGGGTCCACAATGTGGAGTCCATTCTTAAAGATTACGGAATCGTAAAACAAGACCCATATATAGAGCCATATTACAACATATTCGCCAGAAAATTAGAGGCCCGGCCGATGCCACCCTCATCTCTTACAACATCTTCGATGAAGAATGGGCAACAATATAAAAATGTTTGTCACTGCATTACGCAGACAAACGTGAGGTTCGCACATTGGAACATGAACTTAATTTACTAACCCAAGGTCGCAAAACTATAGATGAGTACTATGCTAGAGTTAAACATCAGCTATCTTTACTAATCAATAAAATTAAGAGCGAAGGCTATTGCCAGCAAACGGTAAATGCCTTAACGAAAAATTACCGAAACAGAGCATTGGAGACCTTCATAAGAGGTCTCAACGGAGACGTTTCTAAGATGTTAATGATTCAGAAACCCCAAACATTACCAGAGGCTTATACCTCTTGCTTAGAGTTTCAAAACCTTAATTTTGTAAATATTCAAATGCATCAGACAAATACCAATAATACAATCATTGCTCCGATTAACCAGATGTTTTCAGCAAAATACCAAATAAAAGCTACACCTCCTCAACTAACACCCATAGAGAAATCTGAATTGTACAATAACCAACGATATCCAAACCAAAGAACAACGTGGACAAGCTTACCACCTCCTTGGCCATCTAAGCCAAAACCCCCACAACCTATGGAAGTGGACAAATCTATTCAAAGTCGTCAAATTAACTATATGAATCGACCAGAAAATAATATAGTGCCAAAAAGAATCAATCAATCGGTTAATCTTCCGAGGAAGCAGCAACGTCTCTTTGCAACAGACGTTGTCATAGACCAAGACACCATAGAAGAAGTGAATGAAGAAGGGATATTAAATGAAGAGTATCTCAAAACCTACCAAGAAGCGTGGGATGAGGATGGCAACAATGACGATTTAGCAGAGCTAAATTTTACAACGGAATCCTCTCTAGCGTACCATACTTAGAGTATGTTACTAGAGATGGTGAAGTCTTAAAATTCTTGATAGATACTGGAGCTAACAAAAACTTCATATCAGAGAGAATTGCTTACAACAGTAAGCCAGTCACTTCTCCATTTAAAATACAATCTGCTACTGGGCAATTAGAAATAACTCGTAAGATCAGTGTTCAATTCTTTAAGCCCATCGGCAACAATACCCTTTCTGACTTTTTTGTCCTCCCAGGTCTCAAATCATTTGACGGGATCATAGGAGACGATACCCTTAAAACACTAGGAGCCGTTATAGATAGAAAAAACAAAATCCTTAACTTAGCCCCACACATCAAAATCAATCTTAAAGAAAAACACTCAAAAGAAGTAAATAACATTCAAACAGGTCCCGACCTCGAAAATCATATTCAAAACCTTTTATGCAAATATGAGAAGCTTTTCGGACCAATCTCAGATAGTGGTACAATAGATACCAGCGTTCGCGCTGAAATACGAACTGCTTCATCCGAACCTATATACACAAAATCATACCCTTACCCCGCTAACCTAAGAGCAGAGGTCGAAACACAAATAAGCAAAATGCTTTCTGATGGCGTTATAAGACCATCCAAAAGTCCATTCAATTCTCCACTTTGGATCGTTCCAAAGAAACCCAACTCCGCACGCGAAAGGCAATATAGACTTGTTACTGATTTTAAACGACTGAATGCAATAACTATTCCGGATGGTTATCCTATTCCGGACATTACAAATACTCTTGCGAGTTTAGGAGAATCTAAATTCTTTACGACTCTCGGTCTCACTTCTGGGTTTCACCAGATTAAGATGAAAGAAAGCGACATAGCAAAAACTGCGTTTTCAACGCCAAACGGAAAATATTACTTTACTCGTCTTCCATTCGGGTTGAAAAACACACCCGCCATATTTCAACGCATGATAAACGACGTTCTTAAACCCCTTTAGGCAAAGTATGCTATGTCTATATTGATGACATTATCGTCTTCGGCGAAAGCATATCTGATCATTTGACCAATCTTGATCAAGTCCTATCGTATCTCGATAGAGCAAACCTAAAAGTGAACTTAGAAAAATCAAGGTTCCTAAAAACTAAAGTCAATTTTTTGGGTTATATCATCACCCAAGAAGGAATTCGGGCAGCTCCCGAAAAAATAGCGGCAGTCCAAAAGATTCCACCCCCCAAAATTTTTAAAGATCTAAATAGCTTTTTAGGCTTCGCGTCTTACTATGGGAAGCTTATTAAAGACTTCACTAAAATAGTAAAACCCTTGACCAACCTAACAAGAGGACAGAGTGCTTAATTTTAAGCAAATATGTCCAAAAAAGTCGAGATACATCGACGATCAGGCCTTAAAGGCATTTAAAAGCCTCAAAGATATGCTTATATCTAGCGACATCCTCATATTCCCAAACTTTGAAAAGCCTTTCATTCTAACGACCGACGCCTCCAATTACGCCATAGGAGCCGTCCTCTCGCAAGGCGAAATTGGGAAAGATAGGCCCACAACATTTATATCTAGATCATTGAACGAGACAGAAGAAGGGTTCTCAACAATCGAAGAAGAAATGCTGGCGATAATATGGTCCCTTTATAAGCTCAGAACAAAGATATGTTAAGTGCCAAAAAAATCAAAATTTTCACAGATCATCAGCCATTGACATTTGCATTGAGTAATCGCAATAATAACGCGAAACTAAAAAGATGGAAGGCAGGAATAGAGGAGTTCAATTATACTCTTGTTTATAAGCCTGGAAGATCAAATGTTTTCGCGGACGCACTTTCAAGACTTCCCGTACTTAACGTAATAACTTCATCCTTTGCAACTCAACACAGCGCTGAAGAAGATAGTAGCGATCTTATACCACACGGTGCAGCACCTATCAATGTCTTTAAAAACCAAATTATCTTCTCCGAAGGCAATGACATGACTCGCTATGAGGAACCACATCCAAAATATCAAAGGCATTATATAAATGCAAACCTTTGATAACAATACTCTAACTCAAACCTTAAAAGAAAAATTAAACCCAAATATTTTGAACGGTACTAAAATTCCAGAAAAATATATTCCAATTTTGCAAGAAATTTATAAATCTTCCTTTAGTAAATATAAAATACAAATTACACAGAGAATAGTTACAGACATAAATAACGAAGACAACAAATTTAGAATAATTCAAGATGAGCACAGATGCGCTCATAGAAACTATATCGAAAAAAAAACCAAATCCTCGAAAAATATTATTTTCCTCAAATGGCTAAATTAGTTAAAAGTTTCGTTAGTTTCTGTGATGTCTGTCGTTCCAATTAATATGATCGCCATCCCCTAAAACCTCATCTTCAGCCTACCCCTATTCCGTCATACCCAACAGAAATTTTACACATGGACACTATAGAATTCAAAAAAGAAAAATTTATAACATGTGTAGATAAATTCTCCAAATTTACAAAATTCTTCCATATTAAGAACAAATTGGCTTTACACATCCGAGATAGGATAATTAAGTTGATTCATTTCTTCACTGCACCGAAGATCGTAGTAACAGACAATGAAAGTAGTTTCATTAGCCCCATAGTTCTTAATTATATTGAGGGTCTTGGCATTAACGTTTACCTAGCCCCTCCACAAAAAGCGAAGTTAACGCAACAATAGAAAGGGTGCATTCAACTATTATCGAAATTATAAGATGCCTGCAACAAGAATTCCCAGACCTTAATATTAAAGAGATTATTAACATTGCGACAGATAGGATTATAATACAATCCATTCGGTAACAAAGAAAAAACCTGCTGATATTTTCTTTGGGAGATCGCAAAGAATTAATTATCAAAACCTAGTCGATTTCAAAGACACAGCAAATACAGATCTAAAACACGAAATCATACGCAATCAAAAGAATCAACTAAATAGGCATAATAGAAAAGGATCATTACCTAAAACATATAACCCTGGTGATACTGTATTTAAAAGAGATAAACGAATAAAAAGTAAAGATAAACCTATGTTTCATAAAGAAACTGTGGGATTAGATCATAAATCTACCATTACCACATTTGATGGAAAACGAATTCACAAATCACACCTCAAAAACATACCTCTCATTACAGACTAAATATATTTCTTTGGGTGGAAGCCATCGTGAACATCTACGAGTACCAAAGCCCACTCGTTGCAATCAAACAAGGCAATGGAAGATTGATAAACGGTAACTACAAAATAATTCACGTAGTTAATTTAACAATATACGAAGAAATATTAAACAAAATCAACGAAGACATAAACCGATATATACCCAAAACAAGTATCTACCTACCCCAGCTGGAGCTCCAACAGTCAAAAATAGGGAACCTCTTAGAACAACTCCAGGATAAGAGATCAGGAAAAAAACGGCCAATCAACTGGATAGGATCCGCTTGGAAGTGGCTGGCACGCAATCCAGACGCAACGGATTGGGATAGTATCGTCACTCAAAGTAATAAGCTTTCCATCAACAACAATAGACAGTATCATATTAATAAATACTTAACTAAGGTAGCTTATACCTTGATTGATAGCTATAACAAAATAATTGAAGAAATCAGTACTAACCCCACGAAAAAATTCGAACTAATTATTTTCAACAAACTAAGCTTCTTAAAAGAGGAAATAGGAGAAATAGTCCTTGCAGGACAACTTGCACAAAGAGGAATTGTAAACTCAAATCTTCTAAGTAAAATTGAAATATCCTTTCAAGAATAGAATCTCTTCCCTTTAAAAACGAGCTTCAGGCTATAGAATTTGCCGAACATATGAAGCTTGTAAAAAATTCTGTTCTGCTCTATGTCATTTGCTTGCCTCAAACTGAGGACACAACGTTTAATAATATTATAGTTAGGTCAACAATCAAAAATAACAAAAGAATTCATTTAAGCTTTTCAAATTTATTCGTTTCACAATATCTTCAATTTGGCATATTAGGTAATTGTATTGAAATTGAAGAAACCATTCTTTGCAAAAGATCCCAACTCCAAAAACTCACACAAGACGATTGTGCACTCAAACTTTTAGACGGCGAACAAGTAAAATGTGATTTCAATTATGAAAATAGACCAGTAATAGAATTAATTAATGAGAGCACATTATTTCTCACCAACTATGTCGGAAATATTACATACAGCAGACACTGTCGTAACCTAAACGGTTCATATCTCATTAATTTTTTCAACGAGCCCATTGAAATTGACAATATTAAATACACTAATTGGGAAAGTAAAACTTATCAGCACATATTGCCACCTCTTCTCCAAAACAACCTTTCTGAGGGCGAGATAAAACTCGACCTACAATATTTACACAAAGTGCAACTGGAAAACGTTGAAAAGCTATCTAGCATCTCTTCTAATGCCACACTTTTCCTAAGTTCAAACATAATCATTTTGCTCATTGCTATAGTCATAAATATACTTCTATAACTTTTCATTAAAATCCGATCAAAACACAAACGGAAACATCGAATTCCTTTACCAATCAAACTCGATATTCCTTCAATTAATCCAACTATTACACAGATTCCTCCTCTGGAACAATATAATTTAAATCTACGAGACGCAGATACTTAAGAAGGCGGGAGTTAACACGACACCTATTGCACCTTTCCAAGAATTCCACCAACCTTAACACGACGCCTATTGCACCTTTCCAAGAATTCCACCAACCTTTTATTCCTCAATTCAAGGTCTCAGAATTGCAATAAGTAATAAGTAAGCTGCAAATTACGAAATTAATGAATAAGCAAATGTAAACTGATAATAAATTTTATTGTTCAACTGATTTTTAATCAAAAAAATGTAGTAAACAATCGAAGAAACTAAATAAAGGCGTTCATTCCGTTTACAGCAGGAAGCTAAATTTGTCTTTTTTTTAATCAAGCGGCTACACACTTGATAACTTACATATACTTCTTATATTCGTTACATTTTTCTTATAAGTATACATATTAGTAGGTATGTTGGTACCTATATAAATATAATAAGAGGTCTTCCTACCTACATAATTAAATTGTTTTGTTAACTGAATTTTAACTTTCGGTAGGTTATATGTATGTAGGTAGGACAAGTTTTGCATTTGCAAAAAAATCGAACACGAGATTTACATTTTAATCAATCTTGACATAAGGGTGATAGAGAACACAAAAAAAGGGGGCTTCGCAATTCCGTCTGTCTGTCTGGCTGTCTGTCTATCATCGAGTTTACATCGTATATGGTTGGATGGATTTGCTCCAAACTTGGTAGGTATACAAATTTTTTTTCGGCAGGTACCTATATGTCCACATATGTTTGTATTTTTTAAGACGAAAAATAACGGTACCCTCCATACATTTTTTTGGCCAAAAAGGTAAATCTTATTTTTCTCAAAAACGGCCCCAACGATTTTTACAAACAAAATTAGTTCATTATTTAAGGGAAATCGTACTTTTTGATCGTTTGTTTTTGTATTGTTATTTTTTGTAAAAGCAGGTACATTGGTAAAACGATTCATTTGATTGTTTTGAATATTTCAATGGAGAATCTCCTAGAAAGCCTAAACACTAATTTAAGCAAAAATGTTTCAATTTTTTTTAAGCTGAATATTTCGAAAACGACTCAATAGATTTTTCGAAACTTCGTATTTAGTAGTTTTTTAACATAATCTTGAATACTTAAAAAAAAACTATTTTTCTACAACTAAAAACAACGGTAACTTCCATACAAATGTAAAAAAAAAAAAATTTTAAGAAAGAAAGGATTTCTCAAAAACGACTTAAAGAATTTGTTAAAAAAGTGTGTGTTTTTTTGGTAAATGCATTTTCTATGTAGAATTTTAGTAAGATTCTTAAAGTATATATATATATTTATATATATATACATATATATACAATAGATAATGAATGAATAATAGGAACATTCTGTAATTTTATAAGAAAATTAGAAGTCAATGAACCATATCAAATTAATTAATCCATAACTAACGTAAGTGAATATTTAGGGTACAAATGTAACTTACATAGGAAATGATAAAATTGTGGGGAAAATAGGAATATTATAAGAAAATAAAAAAAATAAAAGAACAATAAAGAAACGAAATATCAAAAACAATAGCTTAGGATTAAAAGAACAAAATGAAAAAATATCAGCAAAAGCAGCTGAAAAATTAAAAATGTTACACTACATTTAAAAAGAGATTTTTGACCATCGAACTATCCAATTCAAAGAGCCATTTCTCAACTGCTTTCAAAAACAAATGAAGATAATCTTGTCTTCTTATATCAAATAGTATTTATTAAAAAGTTTAGGTGCTGATGCAGTAAAAAAATGAATAATGGGTTTTGTTACATTTTGCGACGTTCACCAAGATCTAAGGTTACCCTTAAACTATATGTATTTGAATTTCTTAATGTTTGACTGGACTGTATCCGCAGTTTTTTCGCATGAAAAAACTTTGAGAACTTTAAATACATATAAGTGTTTTAACGGCAGAATTAAACGTTCTTGAAATAAAGGCCAACTACTTGTTAGTCTAGTTTTCTTACATACAATTCGGACAATATGCTTCTGTGCTGCAATAATTTGGTTTAGCGTATTGAGCACCGCTCCAGCTTGTTATACATTACTGAAGTTTTAAATCAACTAGAACAAAGTATATTTTTGTTAAAAGGTTTTTTGAGCATGTACGTTTTAATAGAAACATTTTGCGTGTCAAAAACATCATATATTTTTTAAGATTTGCAGTATGCAACTTCCAGTTTAAGTTTTGACCCATAAATGCTCCTAAGTATTTATAATTATTAATAAACTCATTATTAAAACAAGTGTTTGAACACGGAGTGTCTTGTAAAAAACTGGGTCTACCGCAGAAGTGAGCGCGTAGACTAAATTTGTTACATGTCGCGGAATGAAACAGGACATTACAGTTAGTAAAAGGTGATGTTCCTTTTAGATTGCAGGACATAACTTTTATTTTTTCACTCATTATGAGTTTATGTCTGGCAAACCTTAAAACATAAAGTCAAAGCCATGTTATCAGCGAATGCAGTTATACTGCTTTTAAAAGATTGTTTAAATATAGAATTAGCATACACTAAGAATAGCCAGCTTTGTAAAGTTTGTCCAAAAGTAATTTATGATTGACCACGTCAAATGCTTTAGTCATGTCAATAAACAGCGCTAAATTATATTTAGTTATATTAAAGCCTTCACTTACTTAACTACAAAACTTTAATATTGCTTCCTCAGTGCATTTACTTTCTCCAAATTCAAATTGAACACTTCCTGCACCATAGAGAAAATATACTACAGTAGTAGTATACTTTCTTTATGACCTAGGGCTCAATTCCCGATCTGTGAAGATGTGAAGTGATAAATTTTATCACGCTTTCACGTCTAATTCGATTCTCGATTCGTGAAAAAGTGAAGTTAAATGCCAAACATTTTTCATATTATAATTTTTTTATCACAGTAAATTGTTTTGTGAAGAAAATGTTTGTAATCGAATATTAAGAAGAAAAACAGGATTTGGCACATGACAAGTAAGCAACAATTATATTTATACACAAATTTATTTTGGTAGTAAGTTATATTCGTGTTAATTCGAGTAAATTGTTAAATCAACAGATTCACGACAGCAGACGCGACGATGCTCATTCCCGCGACAGATCGGTGGAAACTACCCATCGCAAAAAAAGGCAGAGCACTTTATCATATTTAAATGGCTTTGAAGCGCACTTATAAGTTGAGTGTTTTTCAAGAACGCTCTCAATTCACGTATTAAATCCATGCATTAATATTTTGGAAATCTATAAAGTTGAAAAAAGTGCTCCTAGTTGTAACTTCGAATAGATTCTGCCCGTCTCGAAGGAAAAACCTCAATATCCTCACATGAAAAAATAATAAATCTTACTCAAAACAGAGATACTATTGAATATAATATAAAACCCACAATTGTTCAGTACGACGTCTTTTATTAATTTATTAAACGAATTATTATTTCGGACATTATTCTTAAGCAAATTTTGAAACTGAAATGAAATATTTACCTTTCCCAACAAAAAATCTAATCAGAAATGACAGAATTTATCATTTAGTACTTTTTAGTACAAACTTTATCACAATGAGTTCTAGAATCGCATTAAGCGTGTGAGTGAAGTTGGAAAATGATAAACCTCTGTGAAAACTGAAATGATATTTTTTTTCACTTTAAAACTTCTCAGATCGGGAATTGACCCCCTGCACTGTAAGAATTATTACAATTTCCATATATTTGATAATCAGGTATATTATAATCTGGAAATTCAAGGCCGTACAACCAAATTGCTGTTAAAAAGATAAGATCCGCTGCTTAATTTAAGGCTTCAAAGTGAGATGAAAAAGAATCAAAATTTTTCCTTATACAACGAATGTTTTGATGAATTATTAACGGTGAAACGTTTTCAATACTACTAACATTATAATTTTTTGCATTAAGGATTTAGTACACATTATTTTAAATCAAATTATAAAATATTTAAGTCATCAAAACATCTCACTCTGACAACACTATCTCCTTCACTTTTGCGCAAAAAATTATATTGTTTTTCATGTATAAAAACTTATATTTTTTGTCAACCTTCTTAGCTGCAGTATAGAGTTCACGTGTATGAGAGGTAATGCTGTTGTTGATGTAGATTTGTACCATCATAATCATTTCCAAATATTTTTGTTGTTAATGCCGCTCTCCTCTTTTGTTTCATCTTCATGGTAATCTGTTTGGTATTGCGACGGGTAAAACATAACTAAGATGTTAGCAATTGATGACGAGTTGACTAAATTAATTTAGTCCACTTTTAAGTAAAAAAAAAATATTTTATTTGCGTAATTATTAACGGTGGAACCACTTTTCATATTTTCGACTTTCTCACTTTTTGATAAAATTATCTTTTTTTATGCAAATGTTCCCTAGAATTGAATAAAACTGCATACTCGAATTAAAAAAATATTGTTTTTTCGATTTTTAAAAAAATTAATAAAATTTTGTTTTTTGAAAAATTGATTTTTCAAAAACCAGTCGCTTATTTTTTTTAAATTAAAATTTTATATGCACGGTAATAATTATTTTGGAAAGGCGTTTCAATTTTTTTTATAAAAATGTTTATAAAATCTTATGCATACAAAATTATTTTTTTTAAAAACCTTTCCAACGATTTTTGAATTTTTTTTTGATACATTCATATTTATCTATTAATTTTTAATTTAAATCTGTAATCTGTTTTATAGGTAACCTAATAAAAATTGATTTTTTTAAATCGAAAAAACATTTTCTTAAAAATTTGTATATGCAATATTATTAATACATTTAAGGGACACTTGCTTAAAAAAAATTTATCGACTAATAATGAAAGGTCGAAAATATGAAAAGTAGTTCTATGGGAAGTAGGTACCTTATCTAGCAACTTACCGTTAATAAGAACGCAAGAAAAATGTATTTGGGTAAATGCAAACTCCACTAAGCACTCTCATTTTTTTTATCAAAATGTTTAGATCCGCTTTTGGCAAAGGAAATTTCTTGTGAAATTTTTATATGGCAGATGCCGTTTTTAAATTTTTTAAAAAATTAAAAGAACGTGCCGGTATAGGTATAAGCTGCGTTTTATTATCAACGGGTGTGGGTCTGTGTTATTTTTTAACACGTGTATTTAAAAAAACAACACGACATCCTGGTTTCTATGGGAGTTTCGGCGAACAGAGGGTACCAACATCTACATATCGGAGTGCATAACCCAGTTTGATTTATTTTTACAGGGTGAACCATATGGGTTATTGGCGATAATAAAACACGGCTATTATATCCACTTTTTTTCTCGTCTTCGCTTTCATCATCGTAATGTCAAGATTGATCAAAACCTCAAGCTTCATTTTTTTACGAATCCAAAACTTGCAATATACCTACCTACCTATATTTTATATAATATAGGTAGGTATCAACTTTTTAAATGTTCAAAATTGTGTCTTTCTGAATTAGAAAAATAATAATATAACTATTTAACTACATAGTTATATTATTATAGAAAATCATTTTATAAGTTTTATACCTATACAAAGGCCCAGCTATTTTCATAATATGGTTTGAATTTAAAGAAAAAAATCTTTTTTTTTTAATTTGATAGGTACCCATACACTTTTCCTTTAAAAATTATTTTATTTCATTTTACCTAAGTATTAATTTTTTTTCGTAAAATGTTAATGAAAAAATATTTCCTTCATAATAAAAAAGTTTTACAAATCGAAAAAACCTTGCGTATTATACATATTTTCCTAAGAAACAATTTTTTGCTACCTTCACTTCTTGACCTTGATAAAATTAAAATCAAATTGTAGTTGAGGTAATTTTTACCGATGTTATCTTTTTTCTGATTAGTTAATCTCGGGCCAATTTGTACAAACTAATTTAATTTTGAGCTAATTTGTACAAAAATACCTACCTATGTAGGTACCTATACCAAGTTTAAAGAAAATTGCTTCAGACTCTTCGCACTCTTTTGGTGTTTTTCATATTCGGATTGTCAGGTTTGATTAAAATCTCAAGTTCGATTTTTTTTCCAAATGCAAAACTTGTCAAAGGTACCTACCTACATAGGTATAGTATCGCAAGAAAAAACCTACGAATTGCAACCTTTCTACCTACTATTCCCACATATACCGCATACCTACGTAAATATGGTGAATTACTGCAACGTATCACGTAGCTTATAAATAGGGAATAGTAAATAAATAAACTAATAATGTCTACTGACATTCGTCCTTGAACTTGAAACAAGAAATCTATTCGTAAAAAAGATTTAAGACAAAAGGTTTCTTGTTTCAAGGTTATTTACAAATTTCAGTAAGCATTTTTTTGCCAACAACGCAAAGATGAAAAACATTTTAGGTAAAAAATAATCTACACTGATATAATACCTTCAAACTAAAAGCTATTCGTAAATTACATACACATAGAAACATTCCTTTTTTTCTATTTTCTCCCTCAATTCGCTTCGTAGCAATGTCGGACAATGCTGTTTTGGTAATCTCTTTTAATCGCACTAATTTTGTCAAAACTGTTAAATAGAACCCTCGCTTTCTTCTTTTCAGTCTCCAAAGTATAATTTATCTCTACACTAGCGCCGTCGCATGGCTCATAAGCTTGTACAACAAATCGACTCCATAAGAGTACTTTAGGTTTTATATGCAATGGTCTTATTACATGTTTTAATCTTTTTGTTCTTAGCCTTTTTATCTCCGATCTTAGAACACCCCATCCCGAATTTTGTTTTTGTCTTCATGAGATTGGTAACCAATAGTGCATTTGCTCGCTCAATTATACTAGCGTCTTTGGATTTAACTCGCTACCAAGCTTTTGAATAAGATATATCGTGTTGTTTGCATGCTTGATCAAGCAAATCAATTCCAGGATCTCCTCGAGCTATTCGTTTTTCCAGTTTTGTTCCTGGTCCACAGTATTGATATCCGGGTAAATGTAGTTCAATAGGAAGTTTGTTTATTAAAGAATTTAATAATCCTTCTCCTGTCACAGTGTTTTGACGACTGATAGATTTTTTCGAATAATCAAACATTTTATGTGATAATCCTTACGTTAGAATGGTTTGAAACTAAATGACACTTTTGAATATAAACTTTAAATTTATAGGAAATCATTTAGTTTTTATAACAATGCGATTCGTTAAACAACAATATCAGTTACCAGTAAAAAATATGGATCTGACTAAAAATATTGAGAGAAAAAAACATGGTAAACTATTCCTTCATATTATACGAGGTTTAATTACGGGTCCCTCAAACTGTGGAAAAACTAATGTTATGATGAGTTTGTTACAACATTCCAATGGATTAAAATTTGAAAATATCTATATATATTCTAAAACTCTATACAACCAAAGTATGAGTTTTGACGAAAAGCTATTAAACCTATTAAAAATATGGTTTTCTAGACTTTTGCTAATAACAGTGGTGTTATTTCACCCGAAGAGGCTAAACGAATTTCTATATTTTTTTTTGAAGATATCGCATGTGAAAAACAAGACACAGTTCGAGTATACTTTAGTATGGGACGACATCATCATATTGATAGTTTTTACTTATGTCAAACTTATAAAAAAATACCCAAGCACTTAATTCGTGACAATGCGAATTTACTATTCGTCTTCAAACAGGATGATATGAATCTAAAACATATATACAATTATCATATTAATTCAGATATGATATTTAGTACCTTCCGAATGGTCTGTGCAGGATGTTTTAATACAAATTACGGATTTATGGTAATAATGATATTCCTTTGAATGAAGGTCGTTATAGAAAAGGCTTGACTGCTTTCTTAAGTTATAAAGCAGATAATACTTTTAATTTCATATCATATGTATAGTAATCTTCTATGAGAACAGTACAGAGCAGTTCAGTGAGCAGATAATAGCAGTTACCAGAGGTTCAGATCAGTTCGACATCCAGTATTAGAATAGTATAAAGCAGTTCAGTGAGCAGATAATACCAGTTAAAAGCAGTATTAGAACAGTTCAGGGAGCAGAAAAGAGCAGTTAAAAGCGGTTCGGATCAGCTTGAGACCCAATATTCTTCAGTTAAGACTACTAATCTCAATATCAAATTCAGTTTATAACCTTTTGAACTATTCTTTCAACAGCTCCGAGATTTATTAACCACTTGTCTATGTAAGAAAAAATATCTTTTACATTATGATGAATATAGATGTAAAACTAACAAAGGAGAAAATTAAAACCACCGATACTCTACGAAAGAAATACAAAGCTTGGGGGTGGCCGTGGTGCGATAGTTATGTGTTCGCCTGTCAACCTCATGGTCACAGGTTCGATCCCTGCCGTAGTCTATGTCTTCTTATTTTTCCATTAAAAACCAATTCTAAAAATAAAATGTCATACAATGAGTTGTTGGTTTACTCCTTACATGCTGTTTAGGCATAGAACTAACAACATGTGATTGAGTAAAACTAGTATACCGATAAAATATGATAAAGAATAAAAAAATTAATGCGAATTATAAGGGACATCGATAAATAAGACACGGAAATTTCTCCGCATTAGTTCAGCCACCATCCCTGGAGATAAAATCTGAGACAACAACCACATACAGTCTCCGAATATCGCGCCACACATCTTTCCTATCATTCTTTCTCTTCCTTAACCTCACCCCCACGCCCGCGCTGTGTTGAAACATTTAAAGGCTATTCATAATCCGTTGAGCGCGTGTAGATTATATAAAAAAAAAAAAAAAAAGCTCTTAAGACAGGTAGAGAAGCTTACGAAACACAAATTGAAGAAACTTTTAAACCACTTGCAAAACCTCTGAACGAGTTGGTCAAGAAATCAAACATCAAACAAGATAAAAATAATCCTAGTGGAATCTCTTCAAAGAAAATAAAAATCAATTCGGAACAACTGCATCCTCCTTATTAATTCACCACCCCCAAGACTTCTATTATGGTGACTCATCAAATTTTACTGATGATAATGCTTATAGTAGAAATACACCAACAAGAACAGAGAAACGCTCAAACTATCAAATTAGTCATCGTCGCAACTTTATGGAGCAATTATCAAAAGAAGGATTTCATGACACACCTAAAAAATATGTGGCTTTATTTATAAATAATTCCAACACTCTTGACAAAACATATGGTATACATTCAAAAGATAAAAAGTGGTATAGAGGTAATGCTGATTTTAATATTCTAGGAAACGATATATAAATAAAAGATAAAACCTTTGGGGGTACAATTGGATTATATGAGCTTATATTTAAGAAAAACCCTGATAAAAATATTTACACTGATGAAGATTTAAAAAATTATAAAACCATACTATCTCTCACCAATGCACATAGAATCGATCATAATTCACAAAAACAAGTACACGTTAATCGAGGATATAAGTATAGAAAAATTATAAGCAAATTATTTGGACAAACAAAAAATACTTCTAATAATTCATTATCTTCACCCTTACAAACACCAACCGGAAGTGGTTTATTACAGCTATCAAAATTAAAAAAAGACTATATATTTTGGGATAATCATAATGAACTTGTAGATCGAATGAGACTTCTAATTGCATCACAACAAGCCGGAAATAACAATCACTCTAACGAAATTATTTCAATCATTGAAGAACTAAAAGAAGCTAATATTTTCGAATAAAAATAAAAAAAGGAAGATGAGTGTTGATAAATTTGGTCGTTTCACAAATATAGTCCCACTCAGAAAACCAAGAGGAAAACAGGGGGAACATGATATAATAGGTGAAGAGGAGGGGGGCTAGGTTAACCAGGACCAACCGGTGAGGGTTTTTTTAAGACAGAAAGCGGTGATTACGACATAAGCTTTAAGCGACTAACTAATATCCACATTCCACCAAAAAATATGTTGATGAATTATATGAACGAATTAGAGAATACATTAATATCGAAGTTGTTAAAAAAATTGATAAACTACTGATGAAGAGGGGGGAAGGCCAATATTTAACTTATCAACCATTATCAAGGCTACAGTCTTTAACTTAACTCCAAAATATGACAACTCATTCTATCATTCATTATGTCTAACATACATAGATTATACATTAATCGTTGATGAAATTCTACAATTTTTGAAAACTAATCCTCATCAGGAGAGTTTAATTAGTAGGTCATCATATCATAGGTATAATCAATTAAATGCATGGCTTTGCCGTCTGCCTGATTGACAATGAATTTAAATAATTACTTTATATTTTTAAAATTCAATAAGTTACAGTATTCATTTAAAGACATTCATTTATAATTCTGTTTCTATAATTAATTGCCGTTTTACAATATTTGTATAATTTAGATACGTTCATTTCATTAAGAAGATTTAAGGTTTTTAAGGTATAAACTTCTTTAAAGGATTCATGAATGTATCCACCACAATTTCAAAGCATGCATGTCATTTTAATAACTGCTCGTGGTCTTCAAACCTATTCCAAGATGGACCAGATACGTGTGCATGTTACATGCTTTAAAATAGGATGTTGAGAATAAAAAAATGAATGGCTCCATATAAAAGATTAAAATAGTGAAAGTAAACCTTATTATTATATGAACTATTTTAAACAAATAAGTATGTTAAAAAGAATAAACATTTTGTTTTTTTATCATTCAAAGAAAAGTTGTCGAAGAACTACATAAACCTGCTCGAAGGAATTTTCCTAAAAGACGGGTTATTATTAAGGGCCTAGATGATTTATGGCAAGCTGATCTAGTTGAGATGATTGCATATTCACCAGAAAACGATAATTATAAATAAATAAACGATAATTGGTGTCACACACCAAATTGGACTACTGAAATATTTAAAATAAAAAAATAATCAAAGTACAGCATACAAACCCAATATCGTATGTATTGGAGGACTATCAAGGACATCGTATTAAAGGTGGATTTTATGAGCTAGAACTACAAAAAGCTAAGTTCCCCGATACATATTTAATCGAGACAGTGCTTCAAAGAAAAAAAGGTCGAATATTTGTTAAATGGCTTGGTTTTTCATCAGATCACAACTCTTGGATATCCATCCCCAAAGAAAATAAATAAAACATATCTTTTATAATTTTTTTGAAAATAAAAACTTTATTGATAAATAAATTTATATTTTGTTTCCTTAAGAGATATTCATTATGTATGTTTGTTTCATTGTTTTGAAGTTCAGCAATTCAACATCAGTTTTATATTCAAGATCTAACTTCATAAAGACCTCAACTTCTCCATTACTTAGCACCCGCTCGGTTTCATATTCATGATATTCGTAACATTTGTAATGAGGCAACTGGATGAGGACCGGGGCTTGGTATGGGTAGGATACAGGGATGTGGATAGGATGGGAAACGGAAGGGTCCGAATGTCCAATGGTCGGAACAGTGGCATGCTGGCGTCGCACGGCTTAGCTCGCCGGATATAGGGGGGGATCTTGTCCCTCCGTCAGACCACACCTCGTCACAAAAAAATATCTTCGTGCCAATTCGTTCGACTCAACCCCTTTTTAATTTGGCTACCACTCATCGACACGGTTTAAGGTGTTTTTAAACCGATGGCTTACCCTCACTACTCCTGGAGTCGGGAGGCCGATTTTCCATCCGACTCCCCGAACGCTTACCCCTGCTCAAAAACAGAAATGTAAATAATATAAGGACGCAAACAATAGCGCGATGTCCGCGCGGCCGATAACGTCGGCGGGCCTTTGCGCCTCACTCGGGTTGGAACAGCGTTAGGTTTTTGGCCAAAAGAGGTTCCCACTACCCTCAAGCATCCCTTCGACCATTAATGATTGGGCCGGACTTAGCCTTCTCCGATAATTGGTTTACAGACACTTCGCCCTGGCCGGTAACCTGCCTACAGAGCGCTCTTAAGGGGGTGGCGGCCTATAAGCCCGCGGTGGTAGTACGGAAAAGTTTTCAGTCAATAAGGAAACAAACAGTCGGAGGACACTATGCCGACCGGTCGACTTCGTACTTCGACGATGGCCGTGTCGGCCCGCACAATCGCCTACATCCTAAAGGTAACCGCAACACAATAAAAAATATATTTTTTTAAACACAAAAAAAACTATTTAAAATTTGAATTTTGCCAACGACCAAAAAAATTTAAATTAACCGCCGGATGGCGTTCGTGCTGGTTCGGCTCTCGACTGTTCGTTGGTTGGTGCGCTGAATACGTATGCCGTCCACATTTACTACAAGTTCCACAATTCGGAACAAGTAGTATTCGAAATTTAAACGAAAAGAGTTCTGGCTTTGGCTAATTTGTGGTTTGCGTATTAGGGGTTGTGCTCAAGTCACAATGGCGACGTAAAATATATTTTCGTTTATGTGAACAAAGAAAATTAAAAACTGGTACTTATCCACTTCCTCGGTTTGTTTAAAATTCCACGCTGGTGGTAGTTGGTACACTGTCTTTTTGGTTTGACTGTTGGTCGGTCGGATTTCACCTGGCGCAGCTTTTTATTCAAGAAAAATAAAAATAATTATAATGGCGGCACCGACTTTGTTCTTGTCGATGTCCGCCGAATTTTCGCCCAGAACCCAAAAAAAATTAAGAGCTAAGTTGCGAGAAAAATGTACCGTCACTCGTTGCATCTTACCCACAAACTCCTTCCAAAAATATTCAAAAAAACTCCAAAGATACGGAAAAATGTACGCAAGGGTACAAAAAACCTATCACCAAAAAAATTTAAGGTAACCGTCACCACATTTCGCACAATTAAACAAAGGACTTTACCACGCAATAAATATGTTGTTCTTTTATTTTCATTTTTCTTTTGAAAACTCCTGCCAACCGAAGACACCACTATTTCATTGGAAACCAAAAAGATTTTGTACCCCTTCTATAAGCTACATAAGCAACCAACCGATTTTCGAAATTATTCGGACAAAGTAAAACCACTATCCTTTGTTCAGGTAAGGTATATGGGACCCATTTGGGGTTAGCAGCACCAGTGTGGAAGAGCTTTCTCTGTAGGTCGCTCCCCCATTTTCATCATAATATTATTAAAATTATTTTCCCCACAGTGTGTTCTACCCCAAACGGTTATCTCATTACCAAACCTTTCGAAAATCGGCTGGAAGCCGCTGCACCCATTTCAATTACGTGTCATTAATTCTTTGACAATACCAAATTAAATGCCAAAAAAAAATATTATTGTCTTGGATTTTGCATTGGCCGGCGTTTGCCCAATGCAGTCAATTTTTTTTTTCTAACTTTTTTTTTCCTTCTTGCTGGTGTGTCCCATAAGGTCATGTGGACCACCTTCTTACACGCTAAAACGCTTGTACAGACGGTTTACTGATACACGAGATCTGGAGATTAGGACACTGAAGTCGTCCATCAAAAACATCAACCAATTGATCAAAGAAAATTATAGGTTGGCTATTAATTTGTTTTGGGACAATAAAATTCGTGCCGTTAACTCTAGCGACCCAAGTATGTTCCCAAAAATTAATAAGATTTTTAGAAGAAAGGATCAAAACGATCTTCCGTGCCTTAAGCTCCAGAGGACGACAGAGAACAGAGACGTACTTCTGACAGCAGGCATAGACCCAGAGGATGCCATATTGGACGATGACCTCTATATAGTCGAAGATCCGCAGGAGAGAGTGGAGGCTGTGGGGGCTGCTTTCCAGCAAGTGTACAAGGTGAATGCTAGCATTCGCCCGAATCACGACCTGGAGAACAGAGCTCTGCTTCATCACTTATGGCTCCGAAACGATATAAGCGAATGGCGATCTGAGAACCTTGGTTTTACCGGGTTTAATGATGAAGATTTGGCAAACGCCATAATCGCTGACCGAAATGGGCCCAGTCCCCTGTTAATTTCGAAGAATGAGCTCCAGCTCATCTTCGATTCATTAAAGGAAAAGAAGTCTGCAGGAGTCGATGGTATATCCAACGTTGTACTAAGACATTTACCTCAAGAAGCAGTTGACATTTATACCACACTGTTTAACAACGCGCTGAATAATGCATATTATCCAGTGCGGTGGAAGACAGCTGTGGTGCACCCTCTCCCAAAAAAGGGAAAGGACAACTCCAATCCGGCGAATCTCCGGTCGATAAGTCTTCTTCCGAGTATCAGCAAAGTATTTGAAAAGGTTATTAATAGAGCCCTGTTCAAGTGGGCGGAGGACAAAAATATCATCCCGGATAATCAGTTCGGTTTTAAGGCGGGACATGACACAATTCATGCCGCGTCTAAACTAGTTTCTGATATCCAATGGAACAAAACTTAAAAGCAGTGTACGGGTGCCTGTCTGGTTGATTTGGAGAAGGCCTTCGACACCGTATGGTTAGAAGGTCTCTATCTAAAGCTAGCCAGACTAGGTATAAGTAAACCTCTATTGTATATGCTTTATGACATGCTAAATAGTAGAAAGTTTGTTGTCAAGAGTGGCAAAGTAACTTCTACCGCACTTTTTAATATTAATAATGGTCTTCAGCAGGGAGCGGTTAACTCGCCGAATCTATTCAGCATTTACACCAGCGATCTGATAGGTAGTCTTACTCAGGCAATTGCGTACGCCGACGATCTAATTGCGTACAGAACAGCTAATACAGTTGAGGTCATCAAAAGTCGCTTGCAGAGTGACTTCGACAAGATTCGGCGATATTGTGATGACTGGAAGTTGAAAATCAACTTCCAGAAATCAGAAATTATTTTGTTTAGGACTCCGTTGTCTAGCGCCTCAAGGGATACGAGAAAGAACTGGCGCAAGCTGGTGATCGTAGGGCCACATGGACATCCACTTTCGAGTAAAAGTGTAGTAAAGTACCTTGGCATCTGGTTGGATCAGTACCTGTATTTCGACAGACATATAGGTGCTGCTTTGGCCAGGGCTAGGGGAGCCTTTGCCTTGACAAAACGACTGTTTTATAGCAGCCGTCTTAACAGCAGGATGAAGGTGATTTGCTACATGGCCCTCATCAGGCCGGTGATTGCCTACGGATGCCCGGTGTGGTTCAACGTTGCCCCATCTCAAATGGAAAAGATTCGGGTGTTTGAGAGGCAATGTCTTAGACGTTGCCTTGGATTACACAGAACACCAGAGTCGGAGTACACAAGATATTATTCCAACCAGGTTCTATACAACGGAACCAACATAAACAGAATAGATAATTTTTTGTTCAAGCTGATTCGGGGTCACGTTGCAAGAGCGATGTCCTCAACTAACAGCTTAATTTTTGGGGCTTATTACCCCAATAACGAATATTTTGAGAGTGCGCGGTTAAGTGGTCACATCCCTCCCGAGGCATTCCTCTATTTAGACAGTCGAGGGCTGATACAGGATGGAGGGGCGGTTCCGCTCATCTACCACGTCAGCCGGAAAACTGTGGATAGGCGACTCCTGTATGGTCGAGACGTCATCGCTCAAGGTGGAGAAGAGCGCCTTCGGTTCAGTAGGACTGTGTCCGATCGGGACCGGAGGGATAGGGCGAAACAGGAGAACCAGTTCTGGTGGCTCTCTGAACAGCATCGTGATATTTAAAGTCGATGAAGATATTATATCTTGGCCGACTTACATAGATTTAGGGCAATTAGGTATAGGGAACAGTCAGGGTGGCACCAAAAAAAAAAAAATTTTAAAATATATATGTATGCGGGGGCATACGTGCATGTATCTGCGTGTCTGTACATGTATGTTCGTACGTATATGTATGTGCGTATGTATATGTATGGGTGGGTTGCATGTTGGTGTGTGTCTGCATGCATATAAAAAATAAACAAAAAAAAAATTAAAAAACGAAAAAAATGCTGCTGTGGCTGATCTAGTTTTTAAGTAGTTTTAAGTATTATGAAGTTAGTTGTATTTAGTTTTAATTATTTTTAATCTATATTTAGGTTTAGGTTATAAGTAAAAAAAAAAAAAAAAAAAAAAAAAAAAAAAAAAAAAAAAAAAGATAAGTTTTTTGTTAAGTTTCCTTGAAACATAAAATAAAATAAAATAATTAGATTTAATTGAAATAGTTTTTAGGTCGAAAGACATTAGTTCTAAGAGTTATTGTTTAGTTTAGAGCGCCCGTAAAGTGCCAGTAAATTAATTGTAAGTTATTGATAATTAGACTAGTTTTAAACATTTTTGTCTAGCTTTAAGATAGTTATAAGTTAAAATGAAATAAAAATGAATTAAAAAAAAAAAAAAAATGGTTCTTTGACATCTAGTTTTCTTATAAAATTACAAAATGTTCCTATCATTCATTCATTGTCTATTATATATATATATATATATATATATATATATATATATATGAAGAATCTAATTAAAATTTTAAATAGAAAATGTGCATTTAATAAAAAAACACACACTTTTTTACCAAATTCTTTAAGTCGTTTTCGCGAAATCCTTTTTTTCTTAAAGTTTTTTTTTTACAAATGTATGGAAGGCACCGTTGTTTTTAGTTGTAGGAAAAAAAGTTTTTTTTAAGTATTCAAGATTATGTTTAAAAACTACTAAATACGAAGTTTCGAAAAATCTATTGAGTCGTTTTCGAAATATTCAGCTTAAACAAAATTGAAACATTTTAGTTTAAATTAGTGTTTAGGCGTTCTAGGAGAATCTGCACTAAAATATTCAAAACAATCCAATGAATCGTTTTCCGCAAAATCCAAAACCAACAAAATGGTTCTACTAGAGATACCTACCTACCTAGACAAAAAATAACAATATAAAAACAAATTAACAAAAAGTACGATTTCCCTTAATTAATGAACTAATTTTGTTTGTAAAAATCGTTGGAGCCGTTTTTGATAAAAATAAGATTATCTTTTTGGCCAAAAAAATGTATGGTGGGTACCGTTACTTTCGTCTTAAAAAATAAAAAGACGTGTGGACATATTAGGTACCTACCGAAAAATAATTTGTATACCAACCAAGTTTGAAGCAAATCCATCCAAACATGCACGCTGTAAGCTCGACAGACAGACAGACAGACGGAATTGCGAAACCCACTTTTTTGTGTTCTCTATCACCTTTATGTCAAGTTTGATTAAAATGTAATTCTCGAGTTCGATATTTTTGCAAATGCAAAACTTGTCCTACCTACATACATATAACCTATCGAAAGTTAAAATTCAGTTAACAAAACAATTTAATTATGTAGGTAGGAATACCACTTATTATATTTATACAGGTACAAAACATACCTACCAATATGTATACTTATAAGAAAAATGTAACGAATATAAGAAGTATATGTATGTACCTACCCATGGTTGCCACATTAATATGTTTTTAAATTTAATTCTGCCGATTTGTTAATTAAAAAATATGGAAACTCACAAATTTCTAAAACTTTGGAAGAATGAAATAAGTATTTATGTACCTATATCCATGTTTACTACACCAATATATTTTTTTTAAATTTTGTTCCGTCTATATTTGTTAATTTAATGCAATTAGTACCTACATAGTCTACATCCTCTATCCCAAAAAAAGGTTTGCCCTTCCAAAACAAAATTGCTTGGCACTCTCAACATTCTCTAAAAATTCATCAAATCTTTCCCAAATTAAACTATTTATCCATCGCCTCGCCAAAACATTTGTGTTGCTCACAAAATTAAGTCAGATAGGTACCTACCTATAACTACCTATGCAAATTTTATTTAAACACTTTAAATATTAAGGATACTTACGATTTTTGGAACCGCTTATTATAAAAAAAAACAAGTTGTTTATTTTGCATACCTACATTTGGATGGAAGGACCCACATATACTACATACTCACTTCAATTTTATGGAATATATACATGATACCAACATATCCTACAAAATAAAACATTCCTTATTACATATAAGAAAATATTTTTTGTAAGTGGAAAGCATTATTGATTCTTAATATATTTTTCCATAACTACCCACTATGTATGTACGTAGGTTTCTTTTTTTTATCGTAACAAATCGTCCACAAGGCAAGAAAAACTTCATTCACAAAGTTCTTTCAATTCTTGAATCTTTTATGTTTCTATACCTACCTACATTTATACATGTACAAATACAATCTTGAACTCCATTAATTTTCGCGTTCTTCTTTCTTCTATTTTTTGCATTTTATTTGATTCGATGAAAGATTGGCTGTTTTTTTTTCTCCCCCTCGAACTCTCATGGGTTAGCATACAGTATTCCTGTTCTGCCATTTTTACTTACTTCACATTTCTTTGGATTATATCCATATTCTCGTCTCCCAACTCTCCAATTAAAATAAAGAGCTACCCTATCTTGCTGGAATCTAGATGCCGCCACAATCGTACCTATTCATGAGAGTACTATAGGAATATATATACAATGGAAGTGGCCGTGCCGCGATAGTTGTGTACTCGCCTGTCAAACTCGTGGTTGCAGTTTCGATTCCTGCCGTTGTCTCTGTCTTCTTATATTCCATTAAAAACCAATTTTAAAAATTGTCATAAAATAAGTTTCTCATTTACTCATTACATGCTATTGGCATAACACTAACAACATGTGATTGAGTAAACTAGCATACACATATTATGACAACGGAATAAATAAAATAATGCGAATTATAAGGGAAATAAATAAATAAGACACGGTAATTCTCTCCGCATTAGTTCAGCCGCCATCCCTGGAGGTAAATCTGAGACAACAACCAGCTCTAATACCAGAACATCGCGCCACACATCTAACCTCTCTTTCTTTCTCTTCTTCCACCGGATGACCGTGCTGTGTTAAAAACATATAAAGGGTATTCACAATCCCTTGAGCGCGTACAAAGTTATAAACAAACAAAAAATGAAAAGACGGCACTTTATTATATAAAAAAGTAGCACAAATATTAGAAAAAGATAAGAATTTGTAAACCTAGAATGAATTAGATTTTTACAAAGAAAAATAATTGAAATTTTAGAATTAAGAACCAAAAAAATAAAAATTTACAAAAGACAAATTTTGTTGATTAATTAAATCATAGGTTCGATAAAAACTAACAAAAAAAAAACAACAATATAATGTGGAAAATAAATAAATGAAAAAATATGATATACTGGAATACATTTTTTTTTTTACAAAAATATGAAAAGTAACTGAAAGTAACAAAACAGCGTTGTGGGTCCGTTGGCCTATAATATAACTTGTTGTATATATGTTTAAGTTATTATATGTATAGTCTAAAGGCTTAGTGTGTAAGAAGAATAATTTTGTATAAATAGCCTAAATTTGAAAGAATAAAATGTCTTAATCTGATTATGAAAAGATAAGCTTTGGATCCTTAGCTTTATTTCTATTTTGCAGATAAAAACCGATCATCTCTTTAGAGATCAAAAATATTCGGCTTAGGGAACCCTAAATAATATATCTATTAGCTATGACTGGGAGGTAGTTCCACCACAACACTCCACGATAACACTTAGGCGCCAGTTATAGCTTTCATTGAAACTCATCATTGAAAACTCTGACTATCAAACATAAACAAATAAAACTGATGTCGGTTGTCAAAAAAATATTTTATTTGCTCAACCACTTTTTTACTTTCGATTATAGGTACTATAAGGCGAGTTATGTATTCGTAAAAAAGAAAATGTTTCTAACAATCAAATATGACATTACGATCATAGAGAACACCAAAAAAGTGGGTCTCCCAATTCCGTCTGTCTGTCTGTCCTCCAGCCTGCTGCCTAAAGGGTTCGGTGGATTTGATTCAAACTTGGTACATATTGTTTTTTTCGGTAATATGGCCACACGTTTTTATCATTTTTTCAAGACGACAAATAACAGTAGCTCCCATACATTTTTTTTGACCAAAAACAAAAATCTTATTTTTCCCAAAAACGGCTCCAACGATTTTCATAAAAACACGCGCTCAAGGGATTATGAATACCCTTTATATGTTTTTTTAACAAAGCGCGGTATCCGGTGGAAGAAGAGAAAGAAGGATAGGAAAGATGTGTGGCTCGATGTTCTGAGACAAGTGCTGGTTGATGTCTCAGATTTATCTCCAGGGATGGCGGCTGAACTAATGCAGAGAGAATTACCGTCTTATTTATGTATGCCCCTTATAATTCGCATTATTTTATTTATTTCGTTGTTATATTTTATGGGTATGCTAGTTTACTCAATCACATGTTGTTAGTGTTATGCCTACACAGCACGTAATGAGCAAAGCAGCAACTTATTTCATGACAATTTTTAATTTTTTTAATGGAATATAAGAAGACATAAGCCGTGTTTTATTATCGCCAATAACCCATATGGTTCACCCCGTGAAAATAAAACGATCTGGGTTATGTACTTACATGTACACTCTGTTTTCCGAATTTAATACTAATATTTGCAAACCCAGATAGAAACCCCGATAGAAACCTGGATATCGTGTTGTTTTTGTAATATGTGTTAAAACATAACCCAGACCCAGACCCGTATATAATAAAACGCAGCTATAGACAACGGCAGGAATCGAACCTGCAACCACGAGGTTGACAGGCGAGCACACAACTATCGCGCCACGGCCACCCCCAAGTTCATTATCGAAAGGAAAATGTACATTTTGATAATTTTTTTTTTTTTGAAAAATATTGTTATTTTTGGTAACTCTAATAGAGCCATTTTTGTTTTATTTTTCGAACGGTTAATTTGACTTTTTTTGAAATTTTTTACGCAGACGCTCCTCTTCAGAGAATTTAAACACTAATGTGTACCAAAATTTGTCAAACAATTTTTTTTGGAAATTATTTTTTTTTTTGAAAACTCAAAATTCGAAAACAACTTAATAGATTTTTTCAAACTTCGTATTTGTTGATTTTTTGACCTTAGATAGTTAAAAAAACTATTTTTCTAAAATAAAAAACAACGGTTTTGATGCAAAAAGAAGAGATAGCTAAGGATATTTCAGAAGCTACAGATAGAGTGACACAAAATACAGACGGAAAAGTAGGAATTATCGCTGAAAGGGTTGATAAACTTGAAAAAGTAGTAGACAATCAAGGTATTTTAATAGAGAAACAAGGAGCTCTATGTGCTGATCAAGAAAAACGAATCGATCAACTAGAAATTGTCAGTTTAGTGCATAAATCCAATAGGACGCTGGCACCTCTTTTCACCAACATGAAAACAAAAACGGAAAAGGATAAGTGCGCAGACGTAGTCTATAAAATTAACTGTCTTGGCAATGCGGAAGAAAATTGCAATCTTTCCTATATCGGTACAAAGAAACAACTTCTTCGTCAACGAATTTCCAACCACAAATCCGACATTAATTTAAAAAGTACTGGGAAGACAGCATTGGCCTTACACTCCATTGAACATGGACACAAACCAGATTTTGACAGAGTGGAAATCCTAGCAAGGGAGAAACAGGTCTCCAAGCGGTATACTCTTGAAACGCTTCATATTATTAACAACAAAAACAATATGAATCGTAAACAAGACAGCCAGAACATTTCATCAGTTTACTGGTCTTTGGTGACTAAGTAGAATCCGTGACAATTTAAAGCCGACTAAACTTCAATCGAAGTGTTTTTTTTTTTTTTTATCATTGCTTTATATTTGTTTTTATTGTATTATTTATGTTTATATGTGATACGTACTAAATGTAAGTTTGCCAAAATCTTACACTAAATGTTCTTATGTGTATAATATGTTCTTTTTATTTTTGTTAGTAAAAGATCTCTTGAAGAAGACGGCAACCACCGTCTAAACGTCGGGAAATGAAATGAAATTGTTTCATTAAAAATACATTGCGACCAAAACAGCCAAAAGAGGTATATTTAAATCTCGAACACCTATAATAATTCAACCAATTGGTCAATAACTTAAAAGTAATATTATCGAAAAAGCACTAAACAACTTCAGCATTTCAGAAGATCTTCCCAAGCACATCATTGAGGCTAGAAAACCGCTCATACTAAAATTTTTGGAACTAAGAAAACAAGGAATAAAAGCGTTTTTCAGACTTGATGAACTCTGATCGTTGAAGGAAAAGTTTAAAAAGAGCAACAGACAAATCCAAAGCTCAAGAAAAAGAACGCGATCATCTGAAAACCTCCACCACACGCCAACACAACTAGATGAATACAAAAACAAAACAAAACCAACATTCGTTGGCACCACTAGCAACATTAATCCAAGAACAAGTTGTTCTAACCCCATTAAAAGATTTTTGATGCAACAAAGCTCAGCCATTGATGTGTTAAACAAAACTATTAACTCCCCAAACGCTACCAAAAAACCTGGATGCAGTCACATCAACATAGCAAAATAGCAACAAAATATCACTTACTACCAAAAAAAACAAACTCCGAGAAAACAGAATCAAAAAAAGTTAAAATATTAATAAACCAATAAAAAATAAAGTGAAACAGCAGAAACCACAACAACACAACCAACATTATCATCAACAACACCAACAACAACACCACCATTATCATCATCATCATCATCATCATCATCATCATCATCATCATCATCATCAGCAACAGCAGCAGAAGCAACAACAACAACAACAACAACAACAACAACAACAACAACAACAACAACAACAACAACAACAACAACAACAACAACAACAACAACAACAACAACAACAACAACAACAACAACAACAACAACAACAACAACAACAACAACAACAACAACAACAACATCAACATCAACATCAACATCAACATCAACATCAACATCAACATCAACATCAACATCAACATCAACATCAACATCAACATCAACATCAACATCAACATCAACATCAACATCAACATCAACATCAACATCAACATCAACATCAACATCAACATCAACATCAACATCAACATCAACATCAACATCAACATCAACATCAACATCAACATCAACATCAACATCAACATCAACATCAACATCAACATCAACATCAACATCAACATCAACATCAACATCAACATCAACATCAACATCAACATCAACATCAACATCAACATCAACATCAACATCAACATCAACATCAACATCAACATCAACATCAACATCAACATCAACATCAACATCAACATCAACATCAACATCAACATCAACATCAACATCAACATCAACATCAACATCAACATCAACATCAACATCAACATCAACATCAACATCAACATCAACATCAACATCAACATCAACATCAACATCAACATCAACATCAACATCAACATCAACATCAACATCAACATCAATCAACATCAACATCAACATCAACATCAACATCAACATCAACATCAACATCAACATCAACATCAACATCAACATCAACATCAACATCAACATCAACATCAACATCAACATCACATCAACATCAACATCAACATCAACATCAACATCAACATCAACATCAACATCAACATCAACATCAACATCAACATCAACATCAACATCAACATCAACATCAACATCAACATCAACATCAACATCAACATCAACATCAACATCAACATCAACATCAACATCAACATCAACATCAACATCAACATCAACATCAACATCAACATCAACATCAACATCAACATCAACATCAACATCAACATCAACATCAACATCAACATCAACATCAACATCAACATCAACATCAACATCAACATCAACATCAACATCAACATCAACATCAACATCAACATCAACATCAACATCAACATCAACATCAACATCAACATCAACATCAACATCAACATCAACATCAACATCAACATCAACATCAACATCAACATCAACATCAACATCAACAACATCAACATCAACATCAACATCAACATCAACATCAACATCAACATCAACATCACATCAACATCAACATCAACATCAACATCAACATCAACATCAACATCAACATCAACATCAACATCAACATCAACATCATCAACATCAACATCAACATCAACATCAACTCAACATCAACATCAACATCAACATCAACATCAACATCAACATCAACATCAACATCAATCAACATCAACATCAACATCACATCAACATCAACATCAACATCAACATCAACATCAACATCAACATCAACATCAACATCAACATCAACATCAACATCAACATCAACTCAACATCAACATCAACATCAACATCAACATCAACATCAACATCAACATCAACATCAACATCAACATCAACATCAACATCAACATCAACATCAACATCAACATCAACATCAACATCAACATCAACATCAACATCAACATCAACATCAACATCAACATCAACATCAACATCAACATCACATCAACATCAACATCAACATCAACATCAACATCAACATCAACATCAACATCAACATCAACATCAACATCAACATCAACATCAACATCAACATCAACATCAACATCAACATCAACATCAACATCAACATCAACATCAACATCAACATCAATCAACATCAACATCAACATCAACATCAACATCACATCACATCAACATCAACATCAACATCAACATCAACATCAACATCAACATCAACATCAACATCAACATCAACATCAACATCAACATCAACATCAACATCAACATCAACATCAACATCTCACATCAACATCAACATCAACATCAACATCAACATCAACATCAACATCAACATCAACATCAACATCAACATCAACATCAACATCAACATCAACATCAACATCAACATCAACATCAACATCAACATCAACATCAACATCAACATCAACATCAACATCAACATCAACATCAACATCAACATCAACATCAACATCAACATCAACATCAACATCAACATCAACATCAACATCAACATCAACATCACATCAACATCAACATCAACATCAACATCAACATCAACATCAACATCAACATCAACATCAACATCAACATCAACATCAACATCAACATCAACATCAACATCAACATCAACATCAACATCAACATCAACATCAACATCAACATCAACATCAACATCAACATCAACATCAACATCAACATCAACATCAACATCAACATCAACATCAACATCAACATCAACATCAACATCAACATCAACATCAACATCAACATCAACATCAACATCAACATCAACATCAACATCAACATCAACATCAACATCAACATCAACATCAACATCAACATCAACATCAACATCAACATCAACATCAACATCAACATCAACATCAACATCAACATCAACAACATCAACATCAACATCAACATCAACATCAACATCAACATCAACATCAAACATCAACATCAACATCAACATCAACATCAACATCAACATCAACATCAACATCAACATCAACATCAACATCAACATCAACATCAACATCAACATCAACATCAACATCAACATCAACATCAACATCAACATCAATCAACATCAACATCAACATCAACATCAACATCAACATCAACATCAACATCAACATCAACATCAACATCAACATCAACATCAACATCAACATCAACATCAACATCAACATCAACATCAACATCAACATCAACATCAACATCAACATCAACATCAACATCAACATCAACATCAACATCAACATCAACACAACATCAACATCAACATCAACATCAACATCAACATCAACATCAACATCAACATCAACATCAACATCAACATCAACATCAACATCAACATCAACATCAACATCAACATCATCAACATCAACATCAACATCAACATCAACATCAACATCAACATCAACATCAACATCACATCAACATCAACATCAACATCAACATCAACATCAACATCAACATCAACATCAACATCAACATCAACATCAACATCAACATCAACATCAACATCAACATCAACATCAACATCAACATCAACATCAACAACATCAACATCAACATCAACATCAACATCAACATCAACATCAACATCAACATCAACATCAACATCAACATCAACATCAACATCAACATCAACATCACATCAACATCAACATCAACATCAACATCAACATCAACATCAACATCAACATCAACATCAACATCAACATCAACATCAACATCAACATCAACATCAACATCAACATCAACATCAACAACATCAACATCAACATCAACATCAACATCAACATCAACATCAACAACATCAACATCAACATCAACATCAACATCAACATCAACATCAACATCAACATCAACATCAACATCAACATCACATCAACATCAACATCAACATCAACATCAACATCAACATCAACATCAACATCAACATCAACATCAACATCAACATCATCAACATCAACATCAACATCAACATCAACATCAACATCAACATCAACATCAACATCAACATCAACATCAACATCAACATCAACATCAACATCAACATCAACATCAACATCAACATCAACATCAACATCAACATCAACATCAACATCAACATCAACATCAACATCAACAACATCAACATCAACATCAACATCAACATCAACATCAACATCAACATCATCACATCAACATCAACATCATCAACATCAACATCAACATCAACATCAACATCAACATCAACATCAACATCAACATCAACATCAACATCAACATCAACATCAACATCAACATCAACATCAACATCAACATCAACATCAACATCAACATCAACATCAACATCAACATCAACATCAACATCAACATCAACATCAACATCAACATCAACATCAACATCAACATCAACATCAACATCACATCAACATCAACATCAACATCAACATCAACATCAACATCAACATCAACATCAACATCAACATCAACATCAACATCAACATCAACATCAACATCAACATCAACATCACATCAACATCAACATCAACATCAACATCAACATCAACATCAACATCAACATCAACATCAACACATCAACATCAACATCAACATCAACATCAACATCAACATCAACATCAACATCAACATCAACATCAAACATCAACATCAACATCAAACATCAACATCAACATCAACATCAACATCAACATCAACATCAACATCAACATCAACAACATCAACATCAACATCAACATCAACATCAACATCAACATCAACATCAACATCAACATCAACATCAACATCAACATCAACATCAACATCAACATCAACATCAACATCAACATCAACATCAACATCAACATCAACATCAACATCAACATCAACATCAACATCAAACATCAACATCAACATCAACATCAACATCAACATCAACATCAACATCAACATCAACATCAACATCATCAACTCAACATCAACATCAACATCAACATCAACATCCACATCAACATCAACATCAACATCAACATCAACATCAACATCAACATCAACATCAACATCAACATCAACATCAACATCAACATCAACATCAACATCAACATCAACATCAACATCAACATCAACATCAACATCAACATCAACATCAACATCAACATCAACATCAACATCAACATCAACATCAACATCAACATCAACATCAACATCAACATCAACATCAACATCAACATCAACATCAACATCAACATCAACACTCAACATCAACATCAACATCAACATCAACATCAACATCAACATCAACATCAACATCAACATCAACATCAACATCAACATCAACATCAACATCAACATCAACATCAACATCAACATCAACATCAACATCAACATCAACATCAACATCAACATCAACATCAACATCAACATCAACATCAACATCAACATCAACATCAACATCAACATCAACATCAACATCAACATCAACATCAACATCAACATCAACATCAACATCAACATCAACATCAACATCAACATCAACATCAACATCAACATCAACATCAACATCAACATCAACATCAACATCAACATCAACATCAACATCAACATCAACATCAACATCAACATCAACATCAACATCAACATCAACATCAACATCAACATCAACATCAACATCAACATCAACATCAACATCAACATCAACATCAACATCAACATCAACATCAACATCAACATCAACATCAACATCAACATCAACATCAACATCAACATCAACATCAACATCAACATCAACATCAACATCAACATCAACATCAACATCAACATCAACATCAACATCAACATCAACATCAACATCAACATCAACATCAACATCAACATCAACATCAACATCAACATCAACATCAACATCAACATCAACATCAACATCAACATCAACATCAACATCAACATCAACATCAACATCAACATCAACATCAACATCAACATCAACATCAACATCAACATCAACATCAACATCAACATCAACATCAACATCAACATCAACATCAACATCACATCAACATCAACATCAACATCAACATCAACATCAACATCAACATCAACATCAACATCAACATCAACATCAACATCAACATCAACATCAACATCAACATCAACATCAACATCAACATCAACATCAACATCAACATCAACATCAACATCAACATCAACATCAACATCAACATCAACATCAACATCAACATCAACATCAACATCAACATCAACATCAACATCAACATCAACATCAACATCAACATCAACATCAACATCAACATCAACATCAACATCAACATCAACATCAACATCAACATCAACATCAACATCAACATCAACATCAACATCAACATCAACATCAACATCAACATCAACATCAACATCAACATCAACATCAACATCAACATCAACATCAACATCAACATCAACATCAACATCAACATCAACATCAACATCAACATCAACATCAACATCAACATCAACATCAACATCAACATCAACATCAACATCAACATCAACATCAACATCAACATCAACATCAACATCAACATCAACATCAACATCAACATCAACATCAACATCAACATCAACATCAACATCAACATCAACATCAACATCAACATCAACATCAACATCAACATCAACATCAACATCAACATCAACATCAACATCAACATCAACATCAACATCAACATCAACATCAACATCAACATCAACATCAACATCAACATCAACATCAACATCAACATCAACATCAACATCAACATCAACATCAACATCAACATCAACATCAACATCAACATCAACATCAACATCAACATCAACATCAACATCAACATCAACATCAACATCAACATCAACATCAACATCAACATCAACATCAACATCAACATCAACATCAACATCAACATCAACATCAACATCAACATCAACATCAACATCAACATCAACATCAACATCAACATCAACATCAACATCAACATCAACATCAACATCAACATCAACATCAACATCAACATCAACATCAACATCAACATCAACATCAACATCAACATCAACATCAACATCAACATCAACATCAACATCAACATCAACATCAACATCAACATCAACATCAACATCAACATCAACATCAACATCAACATCAACATCAACATCAACATCAACATCAACATCAACATCAACATCAACATCAACATCAACATCAACATCAACATCAACATCAACATCAACATCAACATCAACATCAACATCAACATCAACATCAACATCAACATCAACATCAACATCAACATCAACATCAACATCAACATCAACATCAACATCAACATCAACATCAACATCAACATCAACATCAACATCAACATCAACATCAACATCAACATCAACATCAACATCAACATCAACATCAACATCAACATCAACATCAACATCAACATCAACATCAACATCAACATCAACATCAACATCAACATCAACATCAACATCAACATCAACATCAACATCAACATCAACATCAACATCAACATCAACATCAACATCAACATCAACATCAACATCAACATCAACATCAACATCAACATCAACATCAACATCAACATCAACATCAACATCAACATCAACATCAACATCAACATCAACATCAACATCAACATCAACATCAACATCAACATCAACATCAACATCAACATCAACATCAACATCAACATCAACATCAACATCAACATCAACATCAACATCAACATCAACATCAACATCAACATCAACATCAACATCAACATCAACATCAACATCAACATCAACATCAACATCAACATCAACATCAACATCAACATCAACATCAACATCAACATCAACATCAACATCAACATCAACATCAACATCAACATCAACATCAACATCAACATCAACATCAACATCAACATCAACATCAACATCAACATCAACATCAACATCAACATCAACATCAACATCAACATCAACATCAACATCATCAACATCAACATCAACATCAACATCAACATCAACATCAACATCAACATCAACATCAACATCAACATCAACATCAACATCAACATCAACATCAACATCAACATCAACATCAACATCAACATCAACATCAACATCAACATCAACATCAACATCAACATCAACATCAACATCAACATCAACATCAACATCAACATCAACATCAACATCAACATCAACATCAACATCAACATCAACATCAACATCAACATCAACATCAACATCAACATCAACATCAACATCAACATCAACATCAACATCAACATCAACATCAACATCAACATCAACATCAACATCAACATCAACATCAACATCAACATCAACATCAACATCAACATCAACATCAACATCAACATCAACATCAACATCAACATCAACATCAACATCAACATCAACATCAACATCAACATCAACATCAACATCAACATCAACATCAACATCAACATCAACATCAACATCAACATCAACATCAACATCAACATCAACATCAACATCAACATCAACATCAACATCAACATCAACATCAACATCAACATCAACATCAACATCAACATCAACATCAACATCAACATCAACATCAACATCAACATCAACATCAACATCAACATCAACATCAACATCAACATCAACATCAACATCAACATCAACATCAACATCAACATCAACATCAACATCAACATCAACATCAACATCAACATCAACATCAACATCAACATCAACATCAACATCAACATCAACATCAACATCAACATCAACATCAACATCAACATCAACATCAACATCAACATCAACATCAACATCAACATCAACATCAACATCAACATCAACATCAACATCAACATCAACATCAACATCAACATCAACATCAACATCAACATCAACATCAACATCAACATCAACATCAACATCAACATCAACATCAACATCAACATCAACATCAACATCAACATCAACATCAACATCAACATCAACATCAACATCAACATCAACATCAACATCAACATCAACATCAACATCAACATCAACATCAACATCAACATCAACATCAACATCAACATCAACATCAACATCAACATCAACATCAACATCAACATCAACATCAACATCAACATCAACATCAACATCAACATCAACATCAACATCAACATCAACATCAACATCAACATCAACATCAACATCAACATCAACATCAACATCAACATCAACATCAACATCAACATCAACATCAACATCAACATCAACATCAACATCAACATCAACATCAACATCAACATCAACATCAACATCAACATCAACATCAACATCAACATCAACATCAACATCAACATCAACATCAACATCAACATCAACATCAACATCAACATCAACATCAACATCAACATCAACATCAACATCAACATCAACATCAACATCAACATCAACATCAACATCAACATCAACATCAACATCAACATCAACATCAACATCAACATCAACATCAACATCAACATCAACATCAACATCAACATCAACATCAACATCAACATCAACATCAACATCAACATCAACATCAACATCAACATCAACATCAACATCAACATCAACATCAACATCAACATCAACATCAACATCAACATCAACATCAACATCAACATCAACATCAACATCAACATCAACATCAACATCAACATCAACATCAACATCAACATCAACATCAACATCAACATCAACATCAACATCAACATCAACATCAACATCAACATCAACATCAACATCAACATCAACATCAACATCAACATCAACATCAACATCAACATCAACATCAACATCAACATCAACATCAACATCAACATCAACATCAACATCAACATCAACATCAACATCAACATCAACATCAACATCAACATCAACATCAACATCAACATCAACATCAACATCAACATCAACATCAACATCAACATCAACATCAACATCAACATCAACATCAACATCAACATCAACATCAACATCAACATCAACATCAACATCAACATCAACATCAACATCAACATCAACATCAACATCAACATCAACATCAACATCAACATCAACATCAACATCAACATCAACATCAACATCAACATCAACATCAACATCAACATCAACATCAACATCAACATCAACATCAACATCAACATCAACATCAACATCAACATCAACATCAACATCAACATCAACATCAACATCAACATCAACATCAACATCAACATCAACATCAACATCAACATCAACATCAACATCAACATCAACATCAACATCAACATCAACATCAACATCAACATCAACATCAACATCAACATCAACATCAACATCAACATCAACATCAACATCAACATCAACATCAACATCAACATCAACATCAACATCAACATCAACATCAACATCAACATCAACATCAACATCAACATCAACATCAACATCAACATCAACATCAACATCAACATCAACATCAACATCAACATCAACATCAACATCAACATCAACATCAACATCAACATCAACATCAACATCAACATCAACATCAACATCAACATCAACATCAACATCAACATCAACATCAACATCAACATCAACATCAACATCAACATCAACATCAACATCAACATCAACATCAACATCAACATCAACATCAACATCAACATCAACATCAACATCAACATCAACATCAACATCAACATCAACATCAACATCAACATCAACATCAACATCAACATCAACATCAACATCAACATCAACATCAACATCAACATCAACATCAACATCAACATCAACATCAACATCAACATCAACATCAACATCAACATCAACATCAACATCAACATCAACATCAACATCAACATCAACATCAACATCAACATCAACATCAACATCAACATCAACATCAACATCAACATCAACATCAACATCAACATCAACATCAACATCAACATCAACATCAACATCAACATCAACATCAACATCAACATCAATCAACAACATCAACATCAACATCAACATCAACATCAACATCAACATCAACATCAACATCAACATCAACATCAACATCAACATCAACATCAACATCAACATCAACATCAACATCAACATCAACATCAACATCAACATCAACATCAACATCAACATCAACATCAACATCAACATCAACATCAACATCAACATCAACATCAACATCAACATCAACATCAACATCAACATCAACATCAACATCAACATCAACATCAACATCAACATCAACATCAACATCAACATCAACATCAACATCAACATCAACATCAACATCAACATCAACATCAACATCAACATCAACATCAACATCAACATCAACATCAACATCAACATCAACATCAACATCAACATCAACATCAACATCAACATCAACATCAACATCAACATCAACATCAACATCAACATCAACATCAACATCAACATCAACATCAACATCAACATCAACATCAACATCAACATCAACATCAACATCAACATCAACATCAACATCAACATCAACATCAACATCAACATCAACATCAACATCAACATCAACATCAACATCAACATCAACATCAACATCAACATCAACATCAACATCAACATCAACATCAACATCAACATCAACATCAACATCAACATCAACATCAACATCAACATCAACATCAACATCAACATCAACATCAACATCAACATCAACATCAACATCAACATCAACATCAACATCAACATCAACATCAACATCAACATCAACATCAACATCAACATCAACATCAACATCAACATCAACATCAACATCAACATCAACATCAACATCAACATCAACATCAACATCAACATCAACATCAACATCAACATCAACATCAACATCAACATCAACATCAACATCAACATCAACATCAACATCAACATCAACATCAACATCAACATCAACATCAACATCAACATCAACATCAACATCAACATCAACATCAACATCAACATCAACATCAACATCAACATCAACATCAACATCAACATCAACATCAACATCAACATCAACATCAACATCAACATCAACATCAACATCAACATCAACATCAACATCAACATCAACATCAACATCAACATCAACATCAACATCAACATCAACATCAACATCAACATCAACATCAACATCAACATCAACATCAACATCAACATCAACATCAACATCAACATCAACATCAACATCAACATCAACATCAACATCAACATCAACATCAACATCAACATCAACATCAACATCAACATCAACATCAACATCAACATCAACATCAACATCAACATCAACATCAACATCAACATCAACATCAACATCAACATCAACATCAACATCAACATCAACATCAACATCAACATCAACATCAACATCAACATCAACATCAACATCAACATCAACATCAACATCAACATCAACATCAACATCAACATCAACATCAACATCAACATCAACATCAACATCAACATCAACATCAACACATCAACATCAACATCAACATCAACATCAACATCAACATCAACATCAACATCAACATCAACATCAACATCAACATCAACATCAACATCAACATCAACATCAACATCAACATCAACATCAACATCAACATCAACATCAACATCAACATCAACATCAACATCAACATCAACATCAACATCAACATCAACATCAACATCAACATCAACATCAACATCAACATCAACATCAACATCAACATCAACATCAACATCAACATCAACATCAACATCAACATCAACATCAACATCAACATCAACATCAACATCAACATCAACATCAACATCAACATCAACATCAACATCAACATCAACATCAACATCAACATCAACATCAACATCAACATCAACATCAACATCAACATCAACATCAACATCAACATCAACATCAACATCAACATCAACATCAACATCAACATCAACATCAACATCAACATCAACATCAACATCAACATCAACATCAACATCAACATCAACATCAACATCAACATCAACATCAACATCAACATCAACATCAACATCAACATCAACATCAACATCAACATCAACATCAACATCAACATCAACATCAACATCAACATCAACATCAACATCAACATCAACATCAACATCAACATCAACATCAACATCAACATCAACATCAACATCAACATCAACATCAACATCAACATCAACATCAACATCAACATCAACATCAACATCAACATCAACATCAACATCAACATCAACATCAACATCAACATCAACATCAACATCAACATCAACATCAACATCAACATCAACATCAACATCAACATCAACATCAACATCAACATCAACATCAACATCAACATCAACATCAACATCAACATCAACATCAACATCAACATCAACATCAACATCAACATCAACATCAACATCAACATCAACATCAACATCAACATCAACATCAACATCAACATCAACATCAACATCAACATCAACATCAACATCAACATCAACATCAACATCAACATCAACATCAACATCAACATCAACATCAACATCAACATCAACATCAACATCAACATCAACATCAACATCAACATCAACATCAACATCAACATCAACATCAACATCAACATCAACATCAACATCAACATCAACATCAACATCAACATCAACATCAACATCAACATCAACATCAACATCAACATCAACATCAACATCAACATCAACATCAACATCAACATCAACATCAACATCAACATCAACATCAACATCAACATCAACATCAACATCAACATCAACATCAACATCAACATCAACATCAACATCAACATCAACATCAACATCAACATCAACATCAACATCAACATCAACATCAACATCAACATCAACATCAACATCAACATCAACATCAACATCAACATCAACATCAACATCAACATCAACATCAACATCAACATCAACATCAACATCAACATCAACATCAACATCAACATCAACATCAACATCAACATCAACATCAACATCAACATCAACATCAACATCAACATCAACATCAACATCAACATCAACATCAACATCAACATCAACATCAACATCAACATCAACATCAACATCAACATCAACATCAACATCAACATCAACATCAACATCAACATCAACATCAACATCAACATCAACATCAACATCAACATCAACATCAACATCAACATCAACATCAACATCAACATCAACATCAACATCAACATCAACATCAACATCAACATCAACATCAACATCAACATCAACATCAACATCAACATCAACATCAACATCAACATCAACATCAACATCAACATCAACATCAACATCAACATCAACA